>JAQFVV010000067.1:2787713-3387713 GCA_028023455.1 Epiperipatus broadwayi | reverse complement strand
AAATATGATCAATTTTGGAGTATATTTAGTCTATCAATTATAACGAAAGTATAAAAACAAGAGTTGGATTACATTATAACCTTGAAAATCCTAAGGCGTCTTTTAAATGAATACTATAAATTTATTGTCAACTAGAAATAAGTTATTATGGGCAATTTATAATAGGAAACGAATTATCTTTTAGACAACCTTGTAAAAGTTTTATAAAAATCAACAATATCATGATATTATAATTTATAGAAAGCATTTATAACAAAAAGTTTTATATATATATATATATATATATATATATATATATATATATATATATATATATATATATATATATATATATATATATATATATATATATATATATATATTAGCAGTCTACTCATGATCTTATTCTAAGAATTTGAGTGAGAACAGGTTATTATCCGAGCTTCGAGTAGGTATATTTATAAGTATTGGAATAATTCCAATCTCAAGCACCAATGTTATTAATTAATAAGAATTATACCCCTCGAAAACAAAATAAAAGATTCCAGTGGTTCTGTTTTGGATACCTTATCCAGACTAGCTCAGTCTCAAGGGCTGGGAGACAATGTCTATCAAGAGAATGAACCTGAGGTTATCTTACAAAGAAATATTAATTAATATCTGCCCTACAAATATTATTATTTTATTTATTTATTTTATTCATTATTAATTTTCTTTATTTCTATTTTGATATGAATGATATTCATTGTGTCTATTCTAATATAAACTGGAAGAGAACTAAATTAAATCTCATCAAAGAATTCCTTAATTCTGAGGATTTCGATTACATTTTTTTTAATAAAACCTGTCTTTCAAATTGTATCCAAGATATTTGTTTGTAGAAGACAGGTATAGAGTTTTTCACACTGATAGACCTTCTGAAATTGCTTTGAAAGGTGATGATACATTGCCTTAAATAATTTTAAAAATATAAGTTGTCATTTTTTTGTACGTCAATATGGTGTGAAGTGTCCTTGAATAATAATTGTAAGGTTCTATCAAGTAGTATATATCTTAAACAAATATTATTTGTATCTGAGTTAAATACATTTCTTTGTTTATTGAATCATTCTTGATTGCATTTACATCTTTCATTATTATTACAGGTGATTTTAATATTTCTAACCTATATATAAGCAATATTCTCTAAAATAATAAGTCATTACCTTCTGGGGTATACAGGATGATTCAATTTTGAATTTATTAAATTTCAAACAATACAATTTATGTATTAATGCAAAGGATCATAATTTAAAATACATTTATAGTAATTTTCCATCTATTCAATGTGTCCCTGTGTGATCTATGCTTGTTTCAATCAACTTCCATTAAAAAATTATTATTGATATTAAATATTCTACCAAGTTACTATGAATATTATTAGAAGAAATTATAAAATGCTGATTAACTGAGTATATGCATAGAGCTTGACAATTTTAATTGGATTCTCTTTACTCTTCCATTGATGTTAACTATCATATAAAGAAAGCTTTTAATCATATTGTTTATTTATTTATATTTAAAAAATTCATCACTCATAACAGTTTTCAATCATGGTTTTTTAAATCTCTTAAAATTATTATTAGGAAAAAAATCCTATAATTATATTAATTATATAATATTATCAAAAGTCAATTAAAGAAGAGACTATAAAAATTATGAAAGATATTGAGAATAAAATTGTGGTTAACCATAAAAATGTTGGTCATTAATTAAGGATTTGGGTTACCCTAAATAAAAATTACAACAGATTAATGTTACTTTTTTAACAGCTGATGATTAATCTCAATTTTTTTCAGAACTCTCTGTATAACCATAACATTTTTATGATATTAAATTGATCAATGAGAATGTAAGAAAAGGTATTTCATGGAATAAATATTAAAGAATGTGATATGGTAGTTGCCATTAAATAACTTTACTTAAATTCCAGTTTGGGTCACGATAATATCCCCATTATAATTAATAAAGGTTGTGTTATTTCTCTTCACCTCTCTGTCACATTATTAATTGTTCTGTAACAAAATCTATTTTTCTCATATCTTTAAAAATGAAAATAAAGTTACCATCAATAATTGTAGACCCATTTTAGTCTTGCACACCATTGCAAAAATACTTGAAAGATGCTTCTATAATAAAGTAGTGCATGATATAAGTAAACTATTGGTTTCTGAAAAACATGGTTTTTCTGCTAAATAAGTAAATAAAAACAAATATCATAACTATATATGATCACATTGCATGTGCAATTGATGAAAGTGGTAGAATGGATGTTATTTATTTTGCCATAGCTAACACTTGCGATAAAATTGATTATAACATCATTCTCTCTAAACTACATAAAGTTTGTATAGTAAACAATCTAGTTTATTGGTTGGAATCTTTTATAAAATTTAGAGCAGCTATTGCTAAGTTTAATGGCTTAATATCTTCCCAATATGATTATTACATGGAGTACATTTAGGTAGTATTTTGAACTCCATTACTATTTAATATATATATATATTAATGACATCAGAATTTGTCTACAATGCTACAATCCTTGGTGTTATGCTTATGATTGTAAGAGTTTTAGTCATATTTATTCTATACATCATTGTATATTGCTTGAAGATATTATTAATAGTTTTTCCAAATGGTATGAAACAAAATAGAATGATAATCAATGTAAACAAATAATTTTAAGTATTTTACTCCAATAAATTTTAAATTCTAAGATTTAAATATTGTATTAATAATTTTAAAATAAAATCTGAAACACTGTTTCGAATATTGGAATTATATTTTCCAGTAAGTGTTCCTTTCTTCACTAAATAAAATCGATAATAAATAAAGCTCAGTTTATTTTTGTGTTGTTTGATTGGACATTATGTTTTGTAACATTTGCATAGGTTTTAATGATATGGTTCTTGTCCAATTTATTGTTGATAATTTTACCATCATTGCTGTGTTTTCTTGTGCAGACACCATGTTTTAATTTTGATACCATGATTATTTTGCTTGTAATTAGGTTATCATCTTGTTATTTTGATATATAAGAAACTTTTGTCTCTTGGGACTCTAGTCTTATTTCTACTAGATGTTTTGGAGTAAGATTGCTCTTTTTTTAATACGTTTTTTTACTGAGTTCAGACCTTTGTGCATTGTAATCTTTCCATTATGTAGCAGGACTGCAGCTTTTTTCTTCTTCTCATACTCCTTCTTCTTCTCCTCCTATTCCTCCTTCCCTCCTTCGTCTTCTTTGTCTTCTTCTTCTTCCTTCTTCTTCTTCTTCTTCTTCTTCTTCTTATTATTCTTATTATTATTCTTATTATTATTCTTATTATTATTATTATTATTATTATTATTATTATTATTATTATTATTATTATTATTATTATTATTATTATTATTATTATTATTATTATTATTATTATTATTATTATTATTATTATTATTATTATTATTATTATTATTATTATTATTATTATTATTATTATTATTATTATTATTATTATTATTATTATTCAATAAGGAACTTTATTGTGCCAGAGTAATTTTTACATATATTTGGGTTACAAGTATATCTCTATTTTGATATATATATATATATTACATCTGTTATTATTTATATGATGTCACTAGTTCTCTATTTGTACAAATTGCAGTGTCTTTCTGATATAGTTTGTTAGTTCTTTGTTTCTTTTCAATCCTTTGTTATTTCCTAGGAATTATATTTAAAACGAATTTAGGAATAATGGAATTCCACCTATTTGTATAGTATACAGTTGCATTTTAAGTTTGTGTTAACTTGTCCATTGAATGTGTCAATGGTTGTCTGATTAGTAACCAAATAGCATTATGTATGTCTTCATTTGTATTAGTTTATCTCTAACCTTTAGTTCCAGTAGCATGTTGTGAAAGGTAGAAGTGAGAGGTCTAGTATTATTGTACATAATGAATTTGGATCATGTACACCAGAGTGTGTATAGAATGAATGTTACTGCTCTTATTTTTTTGGGATTGAGTTTCTCTGATATGCTTTAACAATGGTTTGTATTGAGTTATTTTACTATCCATGTGTGTTGTCCATTATTAAATGTGGTTCTTTTGAGATTCATATATCTTAATTAAATTGGGGATAGTTATTATGTGATGGCATGCTTTGTGTGGTATTTCTTGGCTACAATCATAGTATGGCTCTATATTTTCTATATTTGGGTCAAAAATTTTATTGAGATGACTTGTATCATCTTTGTAGTCAAATTGTTTAGTTATAACTTTCTTTGAATGCTGTTTTTTGTGGCCAGTTTGGTTATCTTCTTGCTTTAGTATGCTTCTATGTGAGTGAAACATGTATTGTTTTTCTGTTTTGTTTTTGCTAACATTTTTCTACTGCTGTATGTGTGTATTCTTGTTTGGCATGTTGCAGTCTGCTGTTTGTGTGTGCTTTAGGTTTTTCATTGTTTTTCTCTCTCATGTTGCTTGTTTTTCAAGGTGTTTGTTATGGATGGTTTGTTTGCAGATTTAATTGACATTTGTATTATTTGTTTGATTGGCATTTGTTTCTTCAATTTGTGTGTCAAGTTTTTCTGTGTCCATGTTTGTGGCTTCTGTTTTTATGATTTCTAGTTGATGATATTGCCTGGTGTTGATGTTTTTATTAAAGTTTTGATCATTATGGTATAATTTTTTTATTTTTTCTTGCAAGGACTGTACATTTTTCCATTTTTGTTTGATTTTGTGTACCTTGGTTTAGATTGCATTGTATTGCTAGATGTCCATGGTTTTTAAATAAGTAGCATTGAGGTCTTAACCCTCTTATATAAAGGTTAAGCTGATCTCTTGATGTCTTCAAGATTCATCTTGCCATTTATCTTTATCTTAAACTCAAAGTTGTTACTGTATACCAGTATTGGTTTTTATTTTAAATATATAAGATTAAAGTTCCCAACCATGCCAAATTGTTTCATCAATTGTTGAAAGTCTCTTATATCATATCCAAAAGTTATATTTTTGGTACTTTAGTACTTTTCTTGCTATGATGTATTACCACAAAGATGTAATACTCTAATCTTCTGATCTTTAAGATAAGGTCTCCTAGTGATTTCCTGACAATGTTAATGGATAAAATGTGTTCAGAAATCATGTGGAGATGTTATGTTAAAGATTGAAAGATTAGAGTAGTAAGTCTTCATGGCAATACGTCATACCAATAAAAAGCAATAAAGCAGCAAGCCATCTGGTACAAATCGGATACCATGTTTGTTGTTTCCACAAAAAAAAAATATAATAAAATGTAATAACATCAGTAGTCATAGCAATAACACTAAAAATACATCTAATAGCAAGAATAATACTAAAGAGGCTAATGGGTAAAATAGCAATAATAATACTAAAGAGGACATCTAATAGCAAGAATAATATGAAAGAGGACATCCAATAGCAAGAATAATATGAAAGAGGACATCTAGTAGCAAGAATAATACGAAAGAGGACATCTAGAAGCAAGAATAATACGAAAGAGGACATCTAGTAGCAAGAATAAAACGAAAGAGGACATCTAGTAGCAAGAATAATATGGAAGAGGACATCTAATAGCAAGAATAATATGAAAGAGGACATATAATAGCAAGAATAATACAAAAGAGGACATCTAATTGCAAGAATAATACTAAAAAAGTCAACCGGTAAAAATAGCAATAATAATACTAAAGAGGACATCTAAATCAAGAATAATACAAAAGAGGACATCTAGTAGATGACATCTAAGAGCAAGAAATATATATATATATGACATTAACTTAAAAAATGATTTAAAGCAAAACCGCAAAAATTAGCACACAAAAAAATGTCTAAAAGACCAAAAAATTTTAAATAGGTACTGTCAAATATATATATATATATATATATATATATATATATATACATATATATATATAAGACATTCACTTAAAAATTGATTTAAACCAAAACTGCAAAAATTAGCACACAAAAAAAATAATTTGTCTAAAAGACCAAAAAATGGTAAATATGTACTGTCAAATATATATAAGACATTCACTTAAAAATTGATTTAAAGCAAAACTGCAAAAAATAGCACAAAAAAAATAATTTGTCTAAAAGACCAAAAAATGTTAAATAGGTACTGTCATATATATATATATATATATATATATATATATAATATATATATATATATAAGATATTCACTTAAAAATTGATTTAAAGCAATACTGCAAAAATTAGCACAGAAAAATGTCTAAAAGACCAAAAAATGTTAAATAGGTACTGTTATATATATATATATATATATATATATATATATATATATAACACATTCACTTAAAAATTGATTTAAAGCAAAACTGCAAAAGTTAGCACAAAAAAAATTGTCTAAAATACCAAAAAATTTTAAATAGGTACTGTCATATATATATATATATATATATATATATATATATATATATATATATATATATATATATATATATATATATATATATATATATATATATATATATATATAAGACATCCACTTAAAATTGTTTTAAAGCAAAACTGCAAAAAGTAGCACAAAAAAAAATTCTCTAATAGACCAAAAAATGTTAAATAGGTACTGTCGAATATATATATATATATATAAGACATTCACTTAAAAATTGATTTAAAGCAAAATTTAGCACAAAAAAAAAGAATTCTCTAAAAGACCAAAAAATGTTAAAAAGGTACTGTCAAATATATATGCTTTCGCTTAGCTTGTCATTCCTCAGCAAAAAAAAAAATAATTACACACGCCAAAAAAGTACATAAATTAATAGTAATTTACTAAAATTATTATAAATTCAAATTGACTACAAAATAATTGACAAAAATTTTATATTTTTTTTTTATAATTTTAAAATTAAAGACAAAAAAAAAACATTTTTTCTGATATAGTGTGAATCTATTATACAGCGGAAATGGCGGACATAAAAAAAAGCCATCTCGGTGCCATGTTTGTAGTTACTCAGAAAAAGCAAAATAATTACATGCATCAAAAAAAATACATAAATTAATAGTAATTTACTAAAAATATTATAAATTTAAATTGAATACAAAATAATTGCAAAAAAAAATTATAAATAATATTTGTAATTTTAAAATTAGAGACAATAAAAAACACTTTTCCCGATATAGTGCGAATCTGCCATACTGTGAAAATGGTGGACATAAAATGTCCTAATTAAATCATATTACATTAAATTATGAAATTACAGGTGTAGTTGTTTTTTAATGAAAATAAGGTTAATTTATAATAAAAAATGGAAAGAAGATGACCCAAAAGAAGCAAAATAAAAAATAACCAAAAAGGTAGTACATAAAATTATGAAATTTACAAACTAAAAAATAACCTGTAATGGCGATATATGTCTTAAAAGCTACTATATTTAATTATTAAGAAACAAAATGAAAATTACATACAAATAATGACGGTGGAAATTACTATAATATCATCCAATTGACAGTTAAAAATTCACTGTATTTAGTAATATGTCCATATTAGATATGAAAATATGATCTAAAAAATCACTGTGCTCACGTTGATATCAAAACTACAAAAAGACAGAGAAATGACAAAATTTCCCATAGGTCTCTCGACTTTTTAAATCTCGCGAGACTCCTCAATCAAAAAATCAGTATTCCCAAAGATTAGTCTTGCCAGTGTCTTTGTTGGCATGGCATCATTTATCTAATCTTTGATGAAATCTTACCAGCAAAAAACATGCTAAGTGTAAAACGTCATAGCTCATAAAATACGAAACTATCATATTTTTTAATATGCCAATGATATAGTTTTTTGTGTCTTTGTTGGCCACCACTGTTATATTGTTTCCTAGTGTTTTGACTTATGTTTGGAAATGGGTGTTTTGGTGCCCATCAAAAAAATGATATTGCTATGTATCTTGAGTTGGGGTGTTCTCTTATTTGTCACACTGTATCTTACATTTTGTTTGCTGTTAGGGTTTCATACAGTAATGCTGTTGGTAATTTGTAGAAGGTAAGGTTTTTTTCAGTGGTTGATAATATAATTCATTTACTTGGAAAAAAATTTTGAATGAATTAATACTTCTATGTATAGTGTAATTAAAATCATCATTTGCTTTCTGTATCTCTTCTGTGCTTCACTTTGCAGGAAGGTCTTGTTCTTTGATGTTTGTACTACTAAGATTATTAATGTCTTTTTGTTTTATTTTTAAGAATCTAGTTGTTTGTATTAAATGTGTGTTATATTCTGTGTCTATTGGTTCAACATTGATCTTGATAGCATAGGCTAAGGTTTTTGCTAAGTTGTGAATTTTTGATGTTATATTAACTGCTTTGGCAAAATTAACTCATCATCTGGTTGTCTGGTCACCATCTTTTAAATTTTAAAAATTTAATTGTTTTTTGAAAAAAAAATGTTTTAATTATCATGAATCATGAATTAGTACTCATATTTTAGGATTTGCTTTCAATCTTGCTTTATAACACTTTTATTGTGTTACTTAATGATATTTATCATTTTTTACCTTATAAAAGTAGATGCTGGAACTGAGTAGTAGTAGTAGTAGTAGTAGTAGTAGTAGTAGTAGTAGTAGTAGTAGTAGTAGTAGTAGTAGTAGTAGTAGTAGTAGTAGTAGTAGTAGTTATATTAGTAGTAGTAATAATAATAATAGTGGTAGTAGTAGTAGTAGTATTAGTAATAGTAGTAGTATTAGTAATAGTAGCAGAAGCAACAGTATTATTATTATTAATAGTAGTAGAAGCAACAGTATTATTATTATTAATATTATTATTATTATTATTATTAGTAGTAGTAGTAGTAGTAGTAGTAGTAGTAGTAGTAGTAGTAGTAGTAGTGGTAGTGGTTGTAGCAGTAGTAGCAATAGCGACAGTAGTAACAGCAACAGCAGCCACAGTAGTAGTATTAGTAGTATTAGTAGTAATAGTAGCAGTATTAGTGTTGTTAAACATTAAACACCACATTATTACCATTTCCTATATTATCACAAGTTGTTAAAATAGAGGCAAAACTGGTCTTTGATGTACAAAATGTTATTTTGCTTATTATAATTGATGTTATTATTATTATTATTATTATTATTATTATTATTATTATTATTATTATTATTATTATTATTATTATTATTATTATTATTATTATTATTATTATTATTATTATTATTATTATTATTATTATTTAGTTTAAAAATTTAAGTTTTGTAATTTGTAAAACAAATTTTTCATTATTTAATATGCCTCTTTGACCGAATATTATACTTTTTTTTTAGAAAAATAAAAAATAATGCTATCTAATGTTTACAGTTTAATAAGTAAAGTGTTAAACTAATTATCATTTTTTAATCCATTAATCTATCATTGTTATATCAGACAGCAAAATTTTCCAAATATTTATTTTATGAAACTGGATTTTGCCATTTAAATAAAAAAATATTTTTTTAAAAATATTTTTTTAAAATTATGTATCTATTATAATAATGGTGACCTAAATTGAAAAGATGTTGTCTCCACATATGTTGCATTTGGAGAATTTTAATAGTGGCTTAAAAAGTGTTATATGGATGTCTTACTCTCTTACACTCTAATTTTGAAGATGGTTTTTTTTTTATAAATTTTATATTTTTTAAAATTATATATTAATACTATGAATATCAGATTAAAAAAAACAGTGTAACTGATCAAATTAAGTTAGTGAGATGATCAAATATTTTTAAGCAACTCAAAAAGAAATTAAATAAAATCTTACATGATAATTCATTTAGAAATTGTTAAAAAGAGATGTATTAGTAGAGAATGATTTCATAATGAAGATATTGCTAGGAAAAATATATATACTACCATAAATAATGTAAACATGATAATTGTTGAAAGTTTTTTGGCTTTAATATAAAAAATTCTCCAACTATATATAACAAAGTAATTACAGAAGTCTTAGTAAAAGCGGTACAATTTTTACTATAAAACAATATATATATATATATGATAAACAAAACAAGTTATACATTTTTTACTATAAAACAATATATATATATATATGATAAACAAAACAAGTTATACATTTTGTAACTTGCTTTTAGCTTGCATTTTATGATCACTAGATGGTGCTTTACCAATAACTCCTAACAAGCTTTTGTTTACATAAATGCCAAGATAGATAGAATTCAATATCTCTTTCTTTGAGGTGGAGACAATGAAAGAGATATTGAATTCTATCTCTATTGGCATTTATGTGAATAAAAGCTTGTAAGTAGGTATTGGTAAAGCTACATTTAAGGATCATATATATATATATATATATATATATATATATATCCTATCTTTCTGCAGATATATATATATATATATATATATATATATATATATATCTGCAGAAAGAAGTTTTCTCTTAAAATGCAAGGAAATGAGACCCATTGATTCACCTTGGAGGCCTTAAAGGAACTGAGCAGGGTGAATTTCTAAGGTCCACTCCACATGTTTTTATCATTGCTGAAGTTATGACTATGTAATTATTCATATAGTATACAAACATGGATGGGCTCTCACCAACATGCACTAGCCAGCATGGTGAGTTCATTGGTTTTTTTAGCTTTGAGTTTAATATCAAGAACCAACATGGTCTTTCTTCTCAGTTTCCCGATAAGGCAGAATGAATGTATGTGTAAATGATAAATATTTTTCCACTAGATATATACAATCATGACCGAAAAAATAAATTATGGGCCTTATTCCCAGGAGGTTGTAAAGTCACCAAACAAGGCAGCAGTGGGAAGCTGAGGGCAGAGGGTGCTAAGAATCCCCTAATTATGGATCCAGGCTGCCATTTGATGATGAGTTTTTCTTTCGGTACTTACAATTGCAGATCACATTCAAGTGATGGAAGATTTTAAGAATTGGAAAAATTGTCTTATATTGAATGGAACATTATTGGACTTTGTGAAGTTAGAAGAAAAGGTGAGAGACAATTGATATAAAAAGGGAGCATGTACTCTATGATAAAGGCACAAATATTGGAAATACAAGTGGAGTAGGATTCATTATAAATAAAAAGTGAAAGAATAACATTGTGGCAATTGATGGTGTATTGAACAGAGTGGCAAGATTAGTTATACAACTTAATAGGAGATACCAAAGGCACAAAATTCAGATTACGCCCCCAAAACATTATCATACTGATGAAGGGGTAAAATATTTTTATATAATGTACAAAAAGCTTTTGGTCAGAGTAAGCAATATTTTAAAATTGTTATGGAAATCTTTAATGCTAGAATTGGTCAACAAATAAAAGATGAAAGTACTGTAGGTAATATTGATTATCATAATAGAAATGAGAGAGGACATAGACTTGTGGAGTTTGCAGAAAAAAAAAAAAACTTTATATTATGATTTTTTTTTTTATAAAAAAATGTTAAAAGGAAATGGACATTGAAGCAGAAAAATGAAGGTACAACAGAATAGGATTATATTTTGACTAACAAAATATACATATTTAAGAATTATAATGTTCTTAATAAATTTAACACAGGAAGTTATCATCGATTAGTAAGATGTAAGAGACATGGTAATGCAAAACTTGAGTGACAAAAATTATTATGAAAAACAATATTTACAGTTGATATTCCTAATCTTCATAAACGTTCTAATGAATATAAATTAGAACTTACAAATCAGTTTCAAATTTAAATGAAATTATTATGAAAATAATTGATACACTTTTTAAAAATGCAACAAAGATAGCTGTTAGAAAAAAGCAGCAATTGTCTAATAAATTTTCTACTGAGACTAGAGCATTTTTGAAGGACAGAAGGAATATGAGTATATACAAAAATGATGCATTTAAAATGATTGAATATCTCAAATTTTGTAAAATGGTGCAGAAAAGAGTTGAAAATGATATAAAAATTGTAACTGTGAATTATCAAGAAATGCTGTAGAAGAGAATACAAGTCTCAAGAGTGTAATATAACATTTTGGTATTGGTAGGAACTTTATATCTGCAATAAGAACAAAAGATGGAATTGTTACTAAAAGAGATATGACATCATGAAATGGGTACAAGACTTTTATCAAGAATTAATTCATAATAAAGAACAAGTATCTTCTATATCTATTATATCATCAGAATTTAAATGAAGAAGTGAGACATGCAATTAAATTTATGAAGATAGGAAATCTCCAGGTAATGATTGAATTAAAATTGATATATATTAAAAAAAGAAGGTGAAGATATAGAATTTTTTAACAAAGTTATACAACAAATGTCTAAATGATAAATAATTACCAGTTGTTTGGAAGAATGCAGTATTAATTTTAATATTTAGAAAAAGTGATAAAGAAGATATTAGAAATTACAGACCTATCATTTTATCAGTTTTATACAAAATTTTTACTAAAATAATTACAACTCGTCTACAGAGAACATTGGATTTCCACCAACCATGAGAACTAGCTGAATTTAAAAGTGGTTTCAGTATAGTAGATCATATCCAGATATTGAGAAGAGTTATAAAAAAGACAAATGTATATGAGCAACCATTATGCTTTGGATTTGTAGATTATAGAAAAGCATTTGATTTTATAAACATTTCTTCAGTGATTAAAGCCCTGGATCATCAAGGTATAGATCAATAATATAGTCATATTTTTTAAAAAAATTAAAAAATGTAACAGCAACAACTAGATTACTTAATGCTACCAGAAAAGTCAACATTGAAAGGAATGTAAGACAGAGTGACTCCATATCTTCAAAAATTTTTACAGTAGTGCTGCAAGATCTATTTTGTGGGTTGACATGGAAAGCAAAGGAGTGAAAATAAATGGAGATTTTTAAGTCATTTATATTTAGTGCATGATGTATTTTTTTTTCAAATAATGCTTTAGAACTGCAGGAAACGTAGAAAAGTAGGGTGAAAGATAAATATTAAAAAGACTAAGTGATGTTTAATGGATTTTCTCAAAATATTAAAATACAGATTGATTATGATGAGTTAAAAAACTTAACGGCTATACATACCTTTCTCAGATTATTAATACATATGGAAACATAATGGATGAAATTAATCATAGAATTAAACTTAGTTTGAGTGCTTTTGGTAAAAATAACTAGATACTAAAAAGAAATATGACTATGTGTGTGAAAATGTAGGTTTTTAAAAAATGTATTTTACCATTACTTACCATAGCAATATGGAGACTTCAGATCACTGAAAGAAGTATGGAGAGACTCATGTTATGAATAACAAGAAGAGATTGAAAATGTAATATATGGGTAAGTGAACTAACAAGAATTACTGACCTCATTGATAAAATAAAAACACTGAAGTGTAGTTGGAGTGGAAATATTGCTACAAGAGATGATAATAGATCGACAATTGAAATCTTAATCTTGAGTCCAAATGATTGTGATGAAATAAGAAAGTGTGCAGTGTTGATGCTGAGGAGAGAAACTAATTATCAGAGATGAAAGATTGAACATGGATATATATATATATATATATATATATATATATATATATATATATATATATATATATATATATATATATATTTTTTTTTTTTTTTTTTTTTAAAAAAAAAAGAGAGAGGAGAGAGAGAGAGAGAGAGAGAGAGAGAGAGACCTTCCCAGGGGTCACACAATTGGTCAGTACCATAAGAGTAGGACTTTCTCTCTACAGAGAACAAGCACTTTTACGTATACAAATTACCATATAACTACAAATATTAATATATCAAGTTCTTCTTAAAGTTAAGTCTTACCTCAGGTTAATATTTAAACATAGGGTTTTCTTAAAATTGTATATCTTATCTAATGTTCTTTGTTTTTATATCTCAGACTTTTTTTAAAAATACAAACACATAGATTAGGTAGATTCTCTATCTATATCTCATGATTCATTTATGTACTTGACACAAGTAAATGATTATTATCTTATATTCATTAACATTTTTAAATACATTCACTATTTAAGTTATGCATTAAAATATTCTGTCTTCTTTTTATGGCTCCATCACAGGATATTTTATATTTTAAGCAAAAAAAATGCAAATATACAAACATCAAGTATCTTAACACTTTAGATAACAAAGGGCTAGCATATAAAACACTTCTTAAATATTTGAAATTTCTTCTTATTTAATTTATATTACCTATAAACATATTTAATGCTATTATCCTCAGATATGAATACAAAGTAATATCAATAAAATGATGCAGAAGGTAGAAAGGGTAAATTAATGTTACCAATAACATTACAAATTACATTTGTAATAAAGGCAATTAACATAGTATGTATCTCACAACAATTTAGGTGAGAAAAGTAATAGACAAAATAAATAAATAAATTTAATGTGAACATTGAAATGTATTCTTTTGTAAAATAATGAATAACAAAACTTTGTTAAATTAGATTTTCTGGATAAATGATTGTAATAATGGCAATGAAATCAGAAACGTTCTTAATAAATAGCAAAAATACTTATTTACAATATAACACAGTATTTAATACAATAAATGTTTACTATAACTATTACTTGTAATTTAAAAAAATGTGCTAATAGATATATTTGTATACTTTGCAATAAAATATTTCCTTCCAAGTATTTCTTCAAAAATTATAATAAAAGCATTTATATTACTCAAGGAGTTCTTACATTTTATTTCATACTCACTCTTACTATTATGAATGTAGAACAAAATACACACACACACACACACACACACATATATATATATATATATATATATATATATATATATATATATATATATATATATATATATATATATATATATGACACACACACACATTACTAGTATAATTCTAAATATTTTACAGAGTCAATGATGTTTAAAAATTAGTGTGGAGACATATTTTTTATAGATTTGTAAAGATAGCTAAAACATTATACAAAAATAAATATATTAGTACAATACTATTAATACCTATGAGAAGTAACGAAATAAATAAGTGCAATACTAACAATACACTTAAACTTAAAGTGCTGTAAAGCAAATAGAATAATTTCAAGGATGTACATGCCTTAAAATGTTCTAACATATTTAACATACCTAGACAAAGTGGATGACACAGAATATATAAAAAGACACCTGGTAACTTTGTGCAGACTGTGCCAAAACGAGTGAGCCACATCCTTTCCCATGGAAGGGTTTAACACATACAAAAGCAATAAAAATATCCATATAAAAATGCCTAAATTAATAACAACATAAAGCATAAGTTTGATGATAATAATAAAAATAATAAATAATCAACTTGCACACACATCTATTTCATCTAAAAAAATGTGTAAACTGATACACCATGCAATTAAACATTAAAATTTTATATGATATCTAAATTATAACACCCACTTCCAAAAAATTTTCATTAATATTCATAAGTCAAATATAAAAGGTTGTTTTAACCCTGGGTAGAATAATGCATTTCATTATACTGAAATAATAATCATGATAACTCACAGTAGTAGTAGTAGTAGTAGTAGTAGTAGTAGTAGTAGTAGTAGTAGTAGTAGTAGTAGTAGTAGTAGTAGTAGTAGTAGTAGTAGTAGTAGTGGTAGTTGTAGCAGTGACAGTGGCAGCGGCAGCAGCAACAGCAACATCAAAAACAACAACAACAACAACAACAATAATAATAATAATAATAATAATAATAATAATAATAATAATAATAATAATAATAATAATAATAATAATAATAAATATTATTATTATTATTATTATTATTATTATTATTATTATTATTATTATTATTATTATTATTATTATTATTATTATTATTCCTAAAATAAAACATTTAACCAGATATTTTCTTTCCACATACATTTCATATATGTGCATTGGATATATATATATATATATATCATAAATAATAATAATAATAATAATAATAATAATAATAATAATAATAATAATAATAGTAGTAGTAGTAGTAGTAGTAGTAGTAGTAGTAGTAGTAGTAGTAGTAGTTGTAGTAGTAGTAGTAGTAGTAGTAGTAGTAGTAGTAGTAGTAGTAGTAGTAGTAGTAGATAAGAATAAGTCATAAATCATATTTACATAATAATAAGAATTTCAAATTTATAAAACAATTTAAATATCGATATATTCGTTTATCCATGTAAATTCGGGATTAAAACTTATTTTATTTTAAAATGGAACTAATATTTTTAATTGAGGAGTCCTTTTGTTATTTTTATTAATGAAATTTACTGCCACACAGCCTTTTATTATGCATACAACAGTGCAGAGCAGGAATTTCATAACAGTAATCATCCACAATTGAAATATATACTCAAAGAAATAAGCTATGAACAGGTATAGGAAGATTGATAATAATTAAGTAATAAATAGTTCCATTATAAATCATTTTCTTAATATCAAAGAATGAGCAAATTTGAATTATTTTTTCTTTAGCAAATTCATGAACACATACAATTTATAAGCAAGTGATAAGTAACTTTAATCATGATAAAATATTATTGTAATTGCATTGGCAATAAATCAGGCATATATTGTTTGTTTTTTTTTAAATATCACGAAAGTCAACACATATGAATATTTCCTTCATTAGAATTATTGAAAGCAGATTAAAATTTGTTTTTATGACTGGCAATAACATTTCATTAATTCATTATTACAATTATTTTTGTTTGATAAAAATATAATAGTTTTAAAGTTTTCCAATATGTTAATAGTCACTATCTTACATTAATTAAATTATCTGCATAAATTAATTATTTGAATGTCAGAGCTTTATCAAAATATAACAGTTGTCATTGTAGGAACTAGAATTAGTATCAGTACCACTTTTAAAAGTTATACAATAAAGTATTAAAAGTAATGGATAATAAAGAAAAAAGTTTGAATTAAATGAAAATCTATAATAGGATAATATAAATTTATGCATATCTCAATGTCCTCAGTTTCCAATAACTTTTGCCATTCTAAATGCTTTATAGTTTTTTTTAAAAAAATAATTTAATTGTTGTATATTTTAATGATTTATTATTTTATGAATATGTGAAACATACATGGTATCACAGAACTACAAGATTACTTAGACATTTAAACTAATAAAATAATGACCAATTTAAAATGAAGATGAACTGAAAAACTTAAAAAAAACTGATCAAGTAAACATAATAATGATATTTTTTAAAGCTAATTTGTGTTTTTTTATTGTTTTTTTTTCTTTTATTCCTATGTGTATGTTCAATTTTTTAAATGCAATATTTTTCACATGGCATAATCCAATTTATCCAATTGAAGTCTTAGGACAAGGTTTACAAACATTAATATATTTTTAATTTTTCTAATTATATAGGTCATTTATTTATAAATTTTTGGCATTGAACTTACTATTTTTGTCTAATCACATGATGGCAAAACTATTAATTAACATATAGTGAGTTTTATTAACATTATTTTATTACCAAACAAACCACCTATTTTTTATATAAAAATTATTTAATCATTTTAAATCAACCATATTTTATTTAAAATAAGCATTCTTCTTTATCTTAAATTTTCTTCCAGATAGTCATTATTTAAATAATTTTTAATAAAATATATTACTTTTAATAATCCCTTTTTAAAAATTCCAATTTTTCAAGATAATTGTATAAAAATTTACACATATATATTACTTACAACAAATATTTTAAAAATAATGAAGTATATTTGACCTACTGAAACTTATTTAAATTAAAACATATTTCAAACTAATTATTTTAAGCTTTTTTTTTCAATTCTAACTTTAAACTAATAGTACAAGAATTACTAATACTTTATGAAATATTATTTTAAAGGTATTTCATTTTGAAAACTATCAAAATACAAACTTCAACATACATAAAACATACTTTACAAACAGCAACAAAAATGTTATTTATTGCAATTAATTTAAAACACAGCACTCAGTAATCTAATTTTTTATTCAAATCTAAAGCATCATATTTGGAATTTTAAGGAAAATATTAAATAAAATAATTCACATTACTTTAGGGAATTATTCTCAAAGCATGGTTAACAGACTTTTATTAACAAAATAGAAGGCTTAGTTAATGCTTTTTTTATTTTCAGAAGCTTTCATGTAATAAAAATATAACAGCTAAATAGCTGATATTTCAGTATAATGACAAATACTTTCCTCAGAGTTTCCTTTTTCAAATAATAAATATGTGTGTGATGAGATTTATAATCATAATTTTTCTATTATTTTCTTCTCATTCTCAACTTTTATTGATTAAGAAGTTTTGAAAAAAATATTTTATTCTCCATTGTCTTTTTCTAAATATTGTTAATTTAATTTAATTCACAATTTTTATTTATAGTCTTAAACCATATAAAAATTATCTATAGCTTTTTTATCAGTCTGTAAATAGATAGTTGATAAATTAGCTTTTTTTTAATTGCAAAATGTGTTATTCCTTTCTTATGAATATTCCGATTGGTCTACTCTCCAAATGAGTTTTATTTTTAGGGCATGAAAATACTTTTTTAAAAAAATGTAGTATAAATTATGTGGATATTTTTTAAACATTACTGATTTTATCAGTTACTTTCTTTATATATAGCAAAATAGACTTAATTTTTGATTAGTAACTAATGGAATCACTAAATTGCTGATAAATAACTGAGTAAAAACATCTTGGTTGAAAATAAATACATTTAAAGAAGACTGAAGAGTTTTTATTTATTATTAGTTTAAAACAAAATACAGTTTGCTAAAAGAAAATATTCTATAAAAGTTTAAAAAGTTTTTAAACTTTTGTATAAACATTATTTATAAGTAAAGTTACAATTAATTAGTAGAAGGGGGAGAGAGTTGGTTTAGAAATGTTAAAAATAAAAGTTTAAAGATTTATTGAAAGGGGGAAGAAATTCAACTTAAAAAAATTAAAAGTAGATGAATTTCAAGTAATCAAAAATTAAAAGTATAACAGTTTAAACTATAATTTTTTACATAAAATTAAAGATATTCTCTTATTATTTGATTAAAAGAAATAAAGAGTAAAGTTAAAAACTAAATAATGAGTCAATTTTAAATTTATACATCCATAAATAGCAAATGATTGTAAAAAATAAAGAAGTATAGTAAAAGGTGTGCATATTGATAAAATGATATATGAAAGTTAATAATTAAAAATGAAATTAACAATGGCTACTAATAAAAAAGTCCACAAAGGAATTAGCAATGGCTACCAACGGAAAACATGATTAACATCTTATCAGAATTTAATCAAAAACAGTGGACAAATTTAAACAATGAATTTTACTGGCAGATATAAAACCTAATTAACTCAACAGGTCATCATATAAGTAGAGTGAGAATCAGATGCAGTAGTCAATCAGTTCTTCAATCTGTTGAGTTCTTACAATCAGTATATCATGTATACAGAATCAGTGTTTTATGTGACAATGCAGTGTTATCAGCTGTTGGAAGCATATGGCCAGACTCTAACTTTTGTCTGATGGAACACCAGCAGCCTGCCTGCTAAAAGTAATGTATGCCTAATAACTTGAAACTATCAGAGATATCTAACTGTCTTAAATAATAGTGCCACAAAATAGTAATCATAGAAACATCCACAAAAACCTCAAATCCTTCCAGTTGGAAAACTCACCTGAAACAGCAAACAGAAGAATTCAGCATCCAAAATCCATAGGTAATGAATAATTTATCTTATTCCATTTCTGATTTTAATGTAGCCATTGCTAATCTTGAAGTCTCACAGAGTCAATTAATAAATGAACTCTATAATTGCATAAAATGAACTGTTGATGTGCATATTTTAAATGCTTGTAACTATTTTAATGCTAAATCATATTACTATTGTTTATCTTATTATAATGTGTGTGTGCCTGAAATTATTATAAATCATTGTTTAATTTGATTAAGATTTTCTAAAAGTAGTTTAAAATTTACAATAATAAATATTTAGTTAAAATATATTGTCTTTAAATTTAATATTTTGTCGTTCGATTCTTTTACCATAATTAAGGCAGTTATTTATTATATTTTCCTTTTGATTGAGTTAGTTGGGATTTTTTAGGTACTGAATTAGTTAGCCATCATTCAGAGCATGTTAATTCCTTTGGTAATTAACAGGTGCCTGGAATTAACTCTGAAACAAAAAAGTGCTTTGAATGATAGGTAATGAATTTTGCAGCCAAGAAGATATCTGTGTCCTGGAAATGTGGTCTTAGTTATATATATATATATATATATATATATAACTAAGACCATATATATATATATATATATATATATATATATATATATATATGTATAGCTTCGGCTTGGATAAGATACTCTTTGAGTACTCACTTCTCTGCCTAAGGGACCATGGTGGTTCAATAATTAAATTGCATTGGTGCAGATCAGATTAATAAATAAGTGAATCATATTTTTATATAGTAGTTTTACAACATTGCTTCACAAGTTTAGACTATATTTTATTAAAGAGTAAAAGTTCATGTTAGATGTTGTTTCTATTTTGATCTAACAATGTCTTTGCCACTGATAATAATTGTGGTGGATAGTGATGTGAAGAAAGACAGTAGATATTTCCCAGTGTATGTGTTTGCTTTATATATATATATATATATATATATATATATATATATATCAATATATATATATATATATTGATGTCATTGTAAAAATAATTTAAGAGAAAAAATTCATAAAGATCACTTACCATAAGTCAAATAACAATGGTATCATCAATATATTTGCTCATACATACATATGTTTTTTTAAACTTCTAAGTAATATGACAATAAAAAAACAAAATATATTTAATAAGCAGTTTTCAGTCAAACTCTCAACAGAATCAGGCAATAACAAATCAATTGTAGCAAGCTTAGTTATACTATAACTATGCAGAGAGAAAAAAAGTATTAAAAAACTCATGATTACTGACTAATAAATATACAAAGTAACATTTATATGCATCACATGTATGGATGTCAAGTGAGAAATAAAAGTATATACTGACTAATTATTAAATGAAAAATAATAATTCATGCACATTATTTAAGATTATTAAGTGTTACTTCGGAATATGTGAGCAACCTCATGACTGCAATATGTAAAAAACCTAAAGATAAATTATACTGTAAAGGTAGAACAAAAATGTTGTTGATATGTGAAAAAATGTGAAGTGTATAGTTTTTAAAAATATCTAAATTTGTATCTTGTTTAGTTTGCATTTCAAATGGATGTTTTAATTAAACAACTTGTCCATTTGTATAAAAAAATCTGATGGTTGATTTGAAAATAATATTAACATTTTGGCATTGTTAATATTTTAAAAGTTATACTTAAAAATTTAAATAGCAATAATTTTCATTCTTCCTACATTACTAAATGTAAATAAAGAGAGAAAGAAAAGAAACACTTTTTTTTCTTTTTTAATGCACATATTGATATATAAAAATCACAATATAATGTTCTAAAATTTGTATCCACAATATGTTTTGGAGAAAGTAAATAAGATGTTTCTTTTAAAAAAAAAATTTTGTATGACACAAAGGTTATAGTTTCTTTTGAACAACATTTCAACAATTTATTAAATTTTATTACAATGAAGTTTTTATTGAAGCCTCATTGCCATGACCTGTTCTGAATAGAGAAACAACCACAGATTAAAATTATTTTCTAATTTCAGATGTATTTAACTGACTGTTTTTTTTTAAATTCTACAAGTCTCTAGTTACAACAATAGGCATGATGATTTTTAATTAGAATAAACTTATCTACTATGTGTGGCAAGATAATCAAAAAACACAACAGTAAAAACAACATGGAAAACACAGTCAAATCCAGAAACTGATTCTGAAGTTTGTAAATCAGCTTGTATTAAACCTTTGTAATGCCCTGAAGGAAGATATGAACAATGCTGTATAAATAACCCCAGATCTATAGGTGATATACTTCATATAACATCACCAGTGTTATTGTTTTCATTCTCTCCAATGATCACCAGTATTCATGAAGAAGATTGACAATCATCAGAAAAACTAAGGATGACAAAAGTAAAACAGTAAATGAACTGTACCTTGAAAATGATCGTTAGTGATTGTTTCAATTTTTAGCATGGTATAATCTTATCATAATAGGTCTTAAATTTAAACTTAACATAGATTTAAATCATCCCTTGGTACTATAATATTTAATATTTTTGTGTACTTATGGATAATTGAAAGTATATACTCTACAATTTCTTTATCCATTATTAAACACTTTCATGGATCATTTTTATTATTGGCCATATGAAGTAAAACTCTGAACCTTTTAATTGGTTTTAATTGGTCAAGTGACAAACTCTTTGATAGAAATATTTTCATCTTTTAATATATATTAATTTTAGTTTCGTTTTCAAAAATATATTAATTATTTGTAATGTTAGGAAAGCAAACAAATGTTTTTTTCAAAAATATATTTTTATTTGTATTTTATAGAAATATTCAAAAGTGGAAAAAATCAAAGAAAACATTACAGACAAATTACAAGCAATGTAAACATCATTTATATCCCTCCCAGATTTGCCGTTATGAATTTTTTGAGAATTTTTTAGGAAAGATCTTAACATTTTTCTGAAAATAATTATATTTTCAGCATATTATTAAAACAATACACCAATAATACATTATAATATTTAAATAAATGCCAGAAAAATATTCTAAATCATTAATCTTTGTTTGAAAATCAAATAAACAGTTTGGAGCAATGTAAACTCTTGACAAGATGTCAAAAACTTTTTGCTGCGGCTGGTTTGTTTTTCAATTTACAATCGTGTAAAGTATACAATTTTTTAATAAAACCTTACTACTTTTGTAAAATAACTATATTTTCAGCAGATTTTATGAAATAATTTTTAATATGTATGAAAAGTAATAAAAAAACACTCTAAAACCTATATTTTCATTTTCAGTGGTGAAAAAAATATTTATAGGAATAATCAGCCACTAAGAATTGAGAATAGATTGAGAATAGATTATCCAACCAATCAGAACTGGCCTTCTTCTTTTGTAAACTTGAAACACTCCTAGTATTGGTTTTTTACTTGCAAAATAATTCAAGAGAGGGCAGCGTCTTACAGGCCTTGCTGTAAGCTTTAAATCGAGCATAAATTGATCACCGTAACTCATAAAATGGCCAAGTAAAAGTGATCTAAAGGTGTCAATGCAAACTCGCATTGACTCCTATTAAAGTCTTAATAAATTATTAAATTTTTTTGTTTAAGTCATTTAGTTTGTGTTTATAAGTCAAGCCAAATATAGACTTTGTACATCTGTATGTGACTTAATATCTACAACTCTCTGAAATCATCTAATTCCCTGTTATAAGTTGGAATAATAATAGTCATTTCTGATGATAGTTCTTTTATTAAAAATATTTTATGAGTAAACTTTTTAGGAGGTTTGGCACCTTTTAGTTTTTTTTTTATAAGAACTAAAAATCAAATAAAATACCTTTGCGAGATTGTATTTTGAAATTATAAATTTATCATCATTTCATTCTTACATATTTGAATTAAAATTTTATTTGAATTTTATTAACCATTTAATTTATTATTTATTTGAACCAAAATTTATGATACACTAATAAATATTAAATAGATTGATACATCATTTAATGTCATATATATATAGTTCTAACCAGGTTTAAACCCATATATAGTGGAAAGTTACCATTACGTAATTTGTGCAACCAATGTTTTAAGGCTTGGACTTTACTCTGTTAAATTTAAACTCTTGTATAATACAAATTGATGAAACCAACATTGTGACTTGATCATTTCCTTACTTATACTTAATTTTACTTATCTATAGTCACATAATATAATGGATATTAAAGTATGAATATAGTTAGCATATTGGGGAGTATTATATATGAATAAAATACAATGTTAGAATTGGGAAAAATGTATGTGGTAATATTTTATGAAAGCAGCACAGTGTGTGTAGGTAGGCAAAGGAATATGTAATAGACAGCAGTATATATATATATATATATATATATATATATATATATATGAAAATGTTCACTATATATATATATATATATATATATATATATATATATATGAAAAACATAAAAAAATTTTAATCATGTTAACTTGCTGTCGCTTGTATTTATGATCTATAGATGACGTTTTACCAAAAACACCGACCAAGCGTATGTTTGTTTACATAAACGACAAAATAGTCCGAATTCACTATCTCTTTCATTTTTCCCACTCTCAGATCAACTGATTTCAAGCTAATTTGCTATCATCAGTGAAGGATAGAGCCAGAAACTAGATCTAAACACTGACTCCAAGTGTTTATGCAAAAAGTTTCTATCAGTTTGCAAGCATGAAATTTTTCAGACCGAATAAAGTCTTCAAACTGAGCCTAACAAGCTAGATATTAATAATTGAAACAAATATATTTAACACAGTATTCAAAATTAAATAATATAATATAATTTTGTATGTTTGTGTAAACAGTTGATAAAGATTGTCAGTGAAACAATTGAAAGTACTTCTGGTAAAGAATATATTATTTAATTTTGACTACTATGTTAAATATATTTGTTTGAAATATTATTATATGATTTAAAAATACAGACATTTAATGGTTGTAGTTTATATATATATATATATATATATATATATATATATATATATATTATATATATATATATATATATATATATATATATATATATATATATATATATATATATATATATATATATATATAAAGATTAAGGCAGAAAGAAGTATATCATCTTATATTGAAGAAGATTGTATATGAAGGGTTGAGACTTGTATGTGTTTAATCAATGATTAAGTTTGTAAAGCTCTAAAAAGAATAATCACCAATTGAAATCGAGAAGCAAACTAATTCAAAAACAAAATGGATGAAAGCATAATTAAATATGGATCTACCAACACAACAATTACTATAGCAAACTGAAACCAATTGTGTAATAAGCTATGTCAACTGTACGAAAGCTTTTAGAACAAATTAATGAAATATTGTATGCATATATGAAAAAATTTGAAGAAAGGCTGCAACAACAATTTGGTTAAACATAACAAAGAAGTCAATAAAATGTTAAAAAAATACAGCTAAAAATGAAGAAATGCATAAAAAAAGAGTGAATTAAAAGAAATTTATTCATAAGTTGAAAAAAGAAAATAAAGAAATTTGTCAAATAAATAAGAAATGCTGCAACAAAAAATGTAAAGAAATGTTTATAAAATTTTAAGAAAGCAACAAACAGAAATGTTAAATTTAAAAAAATGCATCAAGAAATAAAAGAAAAGTTGGAAGTAGTACATATATATCCTGAATTTGAAAAATAGGTCAAATGCAA
The DNA here is from genome assembly GCA_028023455.1 of Epiperipatus broadwayi. Classification (NCBI taxonomy): domain Eukaryota; kingdom Metazoa; phylum Onychophora; class Udeonychophora; order Euonychophora; family Peripatidae; genus Epiperipatus; species Epiperipatus broadwayi. The sequence goes on along the minus strand of JAQFVV010000067.1, from coordinate 3,362,283 downwards.
TAACAATTACAACAGAAAATATAATGTGTGGAAAAAAATGCATAGTGATTTATAAATGGTTCAAAAACCTATTGGATCCAATAAAAATAAATTGCAGGAATGTTTGAAAAGTATACTAGGAAGATTAAACAAATTGTAAGTAAGAGAAGCAGTGAAAAAAAGATTGAATGCCAAATTTATTATTTTAAAAAAATCTTGTAGACACAAAGAAGATGATGCAGAAAACTCAGAAAAGACTGTCATTATGAATTACATAAATGAATTGTGCAATGATGAAAGAGGATACATGAAATTGGTTTGTAGAAACTGTAAAAAGATTTAAAGGTGAGAGTAAAAATGGCACAAGGGACACAAAATCAAAAGAAAGCCATAAAAACTCAATAATTACAGAACAGTACAAAAGTTGAGACTTAGCTTTATAAATGATTTTTTTAAGAATTAAAGTGTTCAGAGAGAAGCAGGAGAGATGCCCATAAAACACCTTGACAATCTGGGGAATTATTTTCAGCTGAATTAGCTAACAAGAAGAACAAGTGGTTATTGTGTATTATCGTTTATAAGGATCTGCTAAAGAATGGTGGAACTTACTAATAAAGAAATTAATCACTTATTCTGGTTAAAGAAACCAAATTTTAAATAACATTTGGTCTTAATAGTGCCCCAAAGCAATTATATATTGAGATATGCAGCAATGACTTCACATAATAGGTGATGAAAGTTATACACAATTCTTTGGAAAGCAAGTGTCAAAATTAAAGACATTGTCTGAATGTGGCATGAAAAAAACCATATCATCACAATTATTCAACTTAATTATTTATATTGAAAAGATGATAATCAGAAAAAACCTTAAAACAATAAAACAATGGCCAAATTTTTAAATTCCATCAACATGAATCAACAGAATTATGATGGTCATGGCAAAAGCAAATTTATAACACCAAATAGGATATCAAACCAAAGGAGTAAAGCATCTATTGGTTGTATCAAGATGAAAAATGAGTCATGATTCCAACCTCAAAGAGAAAAATTTAAAAGAAAAAGTACTGGAAGCATTGACCTCAATCTAAAAACTGGCCTAGTCCATGAAAAACAACTTCCAATGAGTAATCAACACCTCCATCTCCAATCCCAAATACACATGAGATACCCACTAAATATGATAAGACTCTGCTTACATACCCATCATTAAACATGCAAGGACTTTATTAGGTGAAGATGGGGATTATTTTTATGAATTGATTGATGCATTAGAAAATTAACTTGCAAATGGGATAATAATGTACTCAATATGCAAGGCAGATATGTCCCAAATTATAAATTAACATTTGGAGAAATGATGTTAATGAACTGAATGGTTCTGAAAGCTAGAGATTTGTAATTTATGAAGAGCTATATGAACATAAAGTAAATGTTAACTCTTATATGCTTGTTCTCCTATTAATTTCTATATGGATAATGTGTCGCTACAGCTGGACTCAAAACAAATTTGGGCCAAGATAAAAATGAAGCAAATAAGATTATTTTGTGTGTCATTTATGATATAGTACTGGCGTCAGATTTTATCCAGAAGTTTAATTGTACTAGATTATACAAAAAGTCAAGTAACTATTAAAGGAAAAAAAATTGAAAACACAATAATGTTTTCAATCAATGCTCATTCACTTCTATAGTCATACACATCTTAACTCAATTCATTAACTATATATTGTTGATGTCTTTGGTTTTTTTAAACTCATAGTTACCATTATCCCATAGGCAGGATTGTTATAAATATCAAATGATCACCATTTCTTAGAAGTATAATAGCTGTTAATAACAGTAGCAAATATTTATACAGTATTGACACCCAGTGCATACTGTAAACATAAGACATGGTGATCACGTGATGATTTGGTGGTTTTATACTATTTTGTCTATGAGATAATGCCAAATTATACTACTGCAATGAAATTAGCTGTTTACAATTTATTGAGGAGCTATCTAGAAAATACCAATATGGGAGCATTGATCTGGAAAACTTGGAAGAAAACACTATGATATTGTAAATCAATACCATGAAATATTTTCAGAGATAACAGGCTGTATCTCTGGGTATGTACATTACACTCAGTGTCATGGACATGGAGGACCAATATTATCATCCCCATTACCTCATCAATATAAGGCTGAAGTTTAAAAACAAATATAACAAATGATGGATTAGAGAATAATTTCAATATTCTCAGCAATGTACAACAACCCATTAGTAGTTGTAAAAAAATTATAGATCTGTAAGATTATGCTTTGATGCAAAAGAACTGAATATGATTTAGGAATATACCTTCACTGACCCATAGTTTACTTATTAATTTTAAAAACAACAAGTTTTCATCACATTTGAAGTACAGCAAGCTATTAGCCATTTGCACATTATCAAAATGACCAAATGAATACAGAATTTCGATGTGGTAACTAATTTCAAGATATGTCATTTGGCTTGATAAATAGAAAATGCTGTCCTATTGAGATGCTTAGCTCAAATCCTGTCAGTTGAAATTTCATTCTTAATGATTTTAAATAATGAGTTGAATGCATCCAATGACTCATCAGAGCATTTAATTCACCAATAATTATTCTTTAAAAAATGAAAAAATAAAGGCATTCAGATTAATACAAAATGTACTTTAATAATATCTGACTAGTGGGGAAGGATGGTATAAGGTCACATCTTGAGAAAATAATGGTCATTCAAAATATTGAAACTGCAAGAACTTGAAAACAAATAAGACTGTTGATAGACCTGTGAAATTTCCATCACAGATTGTATACAAATAGCTTTGGATGTGAAATCTATGCTTCAATTATTAAAAATGGATGTAACCTGCAGATGGACATTAAAATGATTAATACCATTGTGCTGTTTTATTTTGATTTTGACAACCATTTTTATCCAAAAACAATAGAAGGTAACTAAGGACTTGGAACAATTCTTTTTCAATTTCTGAACAACCACTTGAAAATTATCAATATTTAAGTAGGTTACTACAAGACCCAGAATTAAATTATACTATTACAGGGAATAAAACCTTAACAGTAACATGGCTTTTCAAAAATTAGACAATTTCTTTTGGGCTCTGATGTTGTGTTCATGGATCGTAAGAGTCTATAATTAATGAATCACAACTAATTAACTATCAGGCAATTAGTTCAGCAGTGTTTATTTCAAGAATTTTAATACTCAGTCCAATATTATAATATATCTAAAAATATTGTGACTAATATTCTTAGTAGAAATCTAATGCAGGTGGTCCAGAAACCAAGCTTAAGTATTCAATCCATCTTGAATCTCATGGGGTTTATCAAACCTCATGTGAAAATTGTAAAGCTTCTTACATAGGTATGAGTAATCATCACATCAGTTTTAGAAGAGATGAGCATACTAATGCAGTTAAACAACACTCATCATCATTATCACTCTCACTCCATACTATAGATTCAGGTCATAAAATTGGATTTTTCTAGTACCAGGATCATATACAGAAGTGATAATTTCTACCAGTGCAAAATTAGAGAAGCCATTGAGATGTTTAAAAGGCCAAATTGTATCAATAATGGAGATGATACATGCAAACTTCCTGCTATTTGGAAATATTTTTTTTAAAAAAAACATTCTTAATTTAACATTTTTGATATTGGCGGAACTTTAAGGTTTTTTTTTTTTTCAAATCAGTTATTGTAGCATCTCTATAAACATCTTTCTACCTTTATCACCGAGTGGATGACTTGTGTAATCAAGTTGAAACATCAGTATATCAATATTTAAATTTTTTTAACATGGATGAACCCACAAAATGTGTCTTAATATAAACTGAGCATTGATTATATATATATATATATATATATATATATATATATATATGAGATGATAGTCTGGACCAACTGATGAGTGCTGGTTTAGCATGAAATACATGTAGTGGTGATTATTAATCTTTTCTACATGTGTGTGGTGATGTGTATCAGTTGTATGAGATAGTGTGGAGTGTTGAAGGGTGCTTGAAAATCTGAGTTCAAATCCTCTATACTTATATATATATATATATATATATATCTAGTATATATATATATATATATATATATATATATATATATATAATCACTAGATAGAATTTACCAATAGCTATAAACAAGCTTTATTTTTATAAGTGCCAATGTAGAAAGGATTCAAAATCTCTATCTGGTTCGAAAAGCTGGATTTGAAGACATTTACACGTCTGAAAAGTTCAGACGATTTCAAATTGATAGAACTGTGTTTTACAAGTGCTGACTTTTGAGTTAGTATTTTAGATCTAGTTTTTAGAGTCACAACCCTCCACTGAAGTGAGCCATAAGCTTGAAAACAATTGTTCTGGAGGTAGAGACTTAACGATAGAGATTTTGAATTCTTTTTCTTTTGGCAATTATAAAAATAAAGCTTGTCTAGAGCTATTGGTAATCTCCATCTAGTGATAATTTAAATGCAAACTTAAAAGCAAGTTACAATATATATATATATATATATATATATATATATATATATATATATATATATATATATATATATTCTTCCAAAGCATAAGCTTGTGGTTAAGACCTGTGGTGGTCGCTAATATTACATTTTTACACTCATATTCTTTAGATTACAGCCTTAGTAAATATTATTTACATAATCAATGTGCATTTAAATATAATGAACATGAAGTCAATTAATTAATGGTTAATTTAAAATCTTTCCTCATTTACAAAAAAAAAGTGATGATCAACTTAGGGATAATTTATCTTCTGCAAGAGTAATCAGATGTGTCTCATATTCACTATCAAAAACATGAAAAGACATCATCTTGATATTGAGTTAAAAATGAGATTTTGGAATGTCAATTTAAAGAAGATATAATTATAGGGGATTTGAACCCAGATTTTCAAACTCAATTTTGTTATTCACTCCTACTTATGTACCTGATACACATAACCACATACATGCCAAAAATACATGATCTCATGGTGAATTAGCACTTATCAGTTGATTTGCATGTATGTGGTTAATGTACATCGATTGTAAAAAATGAAGAGAATAATAAAAGATAGTTTGAAAGTCTGGGTTAAAATCCTCTAGCTTAAAAGTGTATTCAATATGCTTATGTTTAAATATTAAAAAAAATATAAGGAGAATTGTGATACCTTACAAAATGTAGGAACAATTTAATTATTTTAATTGTTTATATGAACACTTTGGCCTCTTGAAAAGTGTTATATTTGCTATGAAAGCTGTTTTATTGTCCAAAAATGTATTGCAGTATAATTTCTGCATTGGACAATTATGTACTGTACCTCCAGACCAAATACTGTAACAAATCTTATGGTGGATTATTACATGCAATATTATCTAAGAAGCCTAATGAAATTCTCACTATGGATTATTATGGTTAATTGCCAGTATTTCAAAAACTAAGGTACTTGATAATCACTTATGATAATCATTTTTTTTCAAAATATATACCAGATTATCATATTACCCAAGCTATTGCAAAGAACACTAGAAAGGTAATGGAAAATCAGTAGATCCAAGTTATTGTAAAACCTGAAAGTATCTTAACAAATCATGAAGAACCATTTATATAACTGTAATGAAACATTAGGTATTTACAAATAATGTCAAACACATATTGGTTTCCATCTTAACATTTTATCCATTATAAGTTTATTTTACACCATAGCTATATATTTAATCTAACATACTATATTTTCATTATGAGAAAAATTATTATGTAACCTATTATTTGTTTGATTAAAGAATAAAGTTAATATTTTAGAAAATTGTTATGTGCAACTTAAAGAAGCCAAAATGTGCTAATAGGGAAAAAAACTTTGCTTCATCTTATCTTTATTGTATATACAATTTTCATTTTTTTAAAAATAAAAAAAAAAAATTGATGTAAAAATGGTAACAAATATGAACAGTTTTAGAAAGACAAATGGTGTAATATTCATTTTAAATTCATGAAAACTGTACACATGTAAAAACATATAAAATTAAGTGCCCAAGGGTTAAAGTTATGAGACTAATAGTAACTGTCGATATTTTAAATTAAATGTTTATTTTGAAATTTGATTGTGTTTATTTGTACACAAATTAATCCTCATTTTGTTACTGTGAATTAGATATTATGTATAAGGAAGTTATTATATACATGTAATTGTAAGATCATTGTTAAATGATTATTATACACTATGTCGATATGGTGAATTTTTTCATAGTTTTCTTTAGTAAATGAGTGTCAGATTCAAAGAATCATCTCACATAATTTACTTTGTGTTATTAATTGTCATTTGGATCTACATTGGTCACTTGCTAGAATTATCATTGTAAGTAAGGTGTACTGGTTATAATTATATCGTATGAAAAATATGTGTGGGTGGCTATATTATGATTTTTGATATAAACAAATATATTATATTTGTGAGAATTGACCATATGCAGGATTATATTCAGGATACTTTAAAGGCTAGGGATTTACTGTGCTGAAGATGTGCTTAATCATAGAATTATATTAGCATGATAAGATGTAATTAAAAAATAGTCTGAAAATTAATCAAAATATACCTTAGACCCTTTACAAATAACTATCAGTGTTTTTGCTTGTATATGTGGACTAAAAAAATAAAAGGCAGGGTGAAATGGCTTAATAAAGCAATAAGCACATAATTTACAATTGTCTGAGGAGCATAAATTCTATAATGTGAACATATTTCTGTAAAATAGTATTGTATGTTATCTGATAATTATGATCCTTTGTAAATAATCTCTCATTTTGTCATTTGTTTAAAAAATATGTTAATTTCTTTATATATATAATATTGTCTAATTTGCATATTATTTCACATCCATTTCATCATGAGTAACTTATGTTCTATGTAATTTAGCAAGGTATTGCAAATATTGTCTATGTTGTAGTCATCACCATCATATTAAAGAACATATTTTTAAATGTTATGTGTCTATATTTGTTTAATGTCAGATGGCACCTGTATTAACTAAATTAAATTAAAATAAATTTAGATATATAAAATAATCATACACACACACCCAATTATATATATATATATATATATATATATATATATATATATATATATATATATATATATATAATAAAAAGTCAGATTTCACGACTTATATATAGTTTGTATTTACCAATATGTAAAATTAAGAGCATGCTAATGAGCTCTAAAAAAGCCTTTTTTAATTATGATAAATGCATTTATCATAAAAAAAAGCTTGTTTAGAGCTCATTAGCATGCTCTTAATTATATATATATATATATATATATATATATATATAATACTCGTATATTGTCTACACTAAAATTAATTTAATTAGAGGACACTTGAACACAGACTTTCAAGCTCCCCACAGCTATCCATTCTATCTTATACAATTGATACACATAATTTTCTTAGATGTGAAAAAAAATCTTATATGTTTATTTCCTGCTGAACCAGCATTTATTAGTTCATCCAGATCACCATATCTCACACATATATACAATCAGTACTCAGTTTATATTAAGTTAGTAAAGCTTCAAATTTTATTAAAAAAGCTTCAATCTTTTCCACTCTCCAATTTTTCAGATATCATATCATTAAAAATCTAGTGATGGAATGCTCAAAATTCTTGTTGATACCAGTATTATTGTCACATCCAAATTGACTTTAAGTCATTTTAATTCCTCAGTTATAGAACCTCTATAAGTCCATTTAAATAACAAAAGAAGGATTGGCAAAAGCTGAATATGTAATATTCAAATACAGGTATATTATCTATACTAAACTTTATATAAGTAGAAGGGACTTGAGTTTAGACATTCATGTTTCCTAGAGATACACTTGATACACATTACCACATATATATATGAAAAAGGTAAATAATCTCAGATATAGATATATTGTGCTGAACCACATTTCTTCTGTTGGTGCAGATGAATCAATTGATTAGTGCTGGTCAGTAAAAATGCATATATTGAAGATTATTTATCTTGTATTTCATCATGTGTATTTTTTGTATAAGATAGAGTGGATCTTTATGGAAGATTGAAATCCTGCATTCAAGTCCTTTCTAATTATGTTAACTTTAGTAAAGACAATATATTTATAATTTGAATATTGCATATTCGGCCTGCATTTTTTCCATCCTCTTCTGTGTATTTAAATTGACATATTGTTGTACTATAAGAGAAAATCAGGCTGACTTAAAGTCCACATGGGTGTCACAATAATATTACCATCAACATTGACTTTGTGTTCCATCATTAGATTTCAGTGATGGCTGAAGAGTTAGAGGGTGAAAAAGATTGAAGATTATCTATTAAAGTTTTGAAAGATTATCTATTAAAGATTGAACATTTAATGTCTTAATATAAACTGAGTACTGATTGTATATATGTGTGGGAGATGGCCAGTACAAATATACATGAATGATTTTTTTGGGTAAAACCATTTATTATTTTCTATTATATACTGATATTTCGACGAACTAGCCTCCGTCATTGTCAAGGTAAAATTATGAAAGAAAACTTGTAAAATCTCAAACTGTAATGTGACTGAGTGCAAGATGAAGCATGAAAATCAGTTTGAAATAGTTTAGTATTCAGAATATGCAGTTTATCAAATGTATATCTCTCTTAGTTTCATGACCCATTAATTTAAAGTCAATATTAGATAACAGATAAAATACGAGATTACTCTAAAGCCGGAATATATTGTGCTTCATCAACCCTATTTAAACCAGTAGGTCTTTTTAATATTTCAACTGACTCTCTTATTTTATCTATGTCTTCTAACACAGAATTTAAATTAATGAGTGGTAAAACTAAGAGAAATATACATATTGATGAATTACATATTCTGAATATTAAACTATTTTAAACTGATTCTTATACTTCATCTCGCCCTCAGTCATGTTACAGTTTGAGATTGTGCAAGTTTTCTTTCAAGAGTTTACCTTGACAATGGTGGATGTTAGTTCATCGAAATATTAGTTTATAATAGAAAATAACAAATGGTTTTACCCAAAAAATCATATATATTTGTACTGGAAATCTCCCACACATATATACAATCAGTATGACTGAGTTATAAGTTTTTGTTGTCAGTTAAAGCATTAAGCTAAAACAGTAGGTTTAGTTATGGATAAATTTGCTTAAAACAATTACTATTGTTATTACTAGTTCATGTGAAATCAGTCTGCATAGTCACATTTCATTGTTTGTTACTAAATTGCATCAGAGCTGAATTTCATGTACATTATTACATAGAAAATTTTGATTTTGCTTAATATCTATATAAAATGATATAGCCACACTTGCTATAACTATTATTAAGTTTTATACATTTGTATTTTCAATATTGTAAAGTTTAATTTAAAGTTTGTTTTTTTTTTTATATATATATATATATATATATATATATATATATATATATATATATATATATATATATATATTGTAACCTTCTCACTGGTCTAACTGGTCATAAATGAATCGGGCCCCAAAGTTGTTGGGTACCATAATTATCCTCTGTGAACTAGCTACTACAGCTAGCCATCATCAACTGAACAATCGGGCCACACATTTCCAGGTGCCATAATCACAATTGTAACCTAGCTACAGCTAGCCATCACTATTGGACAATCAGGCCACATGTTGCCAGGTGCTATAATTCCAATTGTAACCTAGTTACAGCTAGCTATCATCAACTGAACAATCGGGCCACACATTGCCAGGCATCATAATCACAATTGTAACCTGATTACAGCCATGTAAGCCCATCATACTCTTTCCCATGTTAATACTCGTGCCCATACATTGTTGGTGCCACAATCACAATTGTAACCTAGCTACTGCTAGCCATCACTATTGGATAATCAAGCCACACATTGCCGGGCACCATAATCACAATTGTAACCTTCTCACTGGTCTAACTGGTCATAAAAGAATCATGACACATTTTTTAGTGAATAAATTCTTCTAGGCAACCTATCATACTCTCATTATCAAGACTATAAGCATAAAGAAACAAAAATGTAAAACTAATGAAATGATTCCTGTATTGAATAAAACTAGCATGAAACTAAAGATCTAAGGAATATCACAAGGTGATTAATAAAGATAATAACTTCTGGTCAAACCAGCTTTAAAATCCACACAAACAAAAGGTGAAGTGTTAAATTTGATAATCAGCCAATTAATAAATAACTAATAATTATATCTCTGGAACGATTATGCAATTAAACTTGTAAATGAAATGATAAGTAATTTATGATGTAGATGACTAAATGGATGATGGAAAGAAGTAATAATTAAATAGTGGAATGAAATGAGTCTATGAATGAAGAGAAAAAAATGAAGATGTATGAGAATAATGAATGATTAAGATGATGATAGAATAAGAGTTAATGAATAGTTAAGGTGATAAAATAATAAAAGTTAATGTATGATTAATCAATTATGATAATGAATTAATGTCAAATGAGAATGAATAAATAAAAGAATGATCAAGATGAAATTGAAGAACAATGTTAATGATTGAGACTGAAATCTTAAACTATAAACTAATATAGTATTAAATGGTAAAAAGATAAGCTAAATAAAAATAGGGATTTCAAGCTTGACACAACCAGAGTATTTATCATCAAGTTAAAACAAACTATACATTTTATAACAAAAGAAGTAAGTTATACCTTAAAGTTTGGTTGACTTTCATAAAACAGTGAAAGTAATCTATTTCAAGTCCAACTATAATAATTAACTAGATATAAAATTTATTACAAATTTAAATTCTACCTTGAAACTTAACAACTAATTCTTCTCAGGGTTAAAACACTTAAAATCATTATACAAAATATATTTGGGTCAGTGAGAGGGATTTTACCACTACCCGAATAGAATGCACCAAAACAGCTCTCAATTAGTTACACATAAACTTTATGAACTCAATAACTCTTATAACTTTAATATTTAAGAAATAGGAATAACTTTTTAATAAATAAACACAATAACTTACCAAATTCCTTTTCTCAAATATTTATAAACCATGTGATCAAGATCATTGAATGATAACTCTGCGGGTTCCACTAAACCAATTAAATCAATATTATATTTATCTTTTAATCTATTACTTTAAATAATCTGTACTCTAAGTTATTAACATTTTGATTATTGTGTGATGATGCATTAGGTGTACTAATAAATTTATAATGCTCAACAAAATTATTATGATATAACATAATATAGTTAATAGTTGTATATAGGTCGATGATGATTTCAATTTATAATCTTATGATAGGTCGATAGCAATAAAAATAATAGTGTATATGGTGATTAGCAATAAGACTATAGACAACTAAATAAATTTTTAAACACAACAAACTTTATTTGCAATATTTACAAATTTTAATTCAAAGACATATCATGAAATAAAAACAATATATCAAATTATACTCAGGGATGGAAAAATACTCAGTATCCCATTGACCATATTCTTAGTCAATACAACCAGCTTATACAATGATATTCAAAGTATTACTTATTACTGTTTAGCCTACCTTAAAGAATAAGTTTATGAAACCTTATTGAAACTGAACTAGCACTTAAATTACAAAAACAACAATGTGTTTAGGATCTTATGGTATGCACAAATTTTAAATTTAGAATTCAAAAATTATAAAGTAGTGCATTATACAAAAACATTTCTTTTATCATATTCTCCACAATTAATAACTCATTAAAATTTGAGATGAATAGGTTTGGTGTATTAAAGAATAGACATCAAAAGACAACTACAAAAATATATATATATATATATATATATATAAATATATATATATATATATATATAATATATATATATATATATATACATATATATCACTAAAACATTACCTATGTTCACAACCTAATTATTGAATACTTAACTGATCTTACTGATCCATTATCAAATTACTAATTAATAAAGATAAAGTGATCACATACATCTCTTGCTCTTACATCTATAAATTCCACCATCATTAATAGATCTTGGTTTGGTCTGTCTATAACTGATGATAATCATACAATATCATAAATGCTATTTCAATTAGGCCAACACTATAGCTAGATTAGTGTTTCTTAATCTAACATTATTTTATCCTTGCCATATGATTTTGAACTACTATACTTCACCATACATGGTGGAAAAACTAACTCTATATCATCATGAGAGATTTAACACTAAAAGGGAGTCTCTATAAAACAACATGACAGTTGTATTATAATATGGATAATTCTACTACCTCTCTATGGGTATACACATGTGGGCTTTGCCTCATCATGAAAAAAATAGAATTGAGATCATGGATATCCTTTCTTTTAGGATTATTTATGCTAACAAGCATTAATTATTACTCAGCCTCCACCAAACTATCCTCTCATGCAATCAGCAATAGATAATTATCCATCAGCCCATGTTTAATATTAATATCAATCTATTGGATGTCATTCTATTGGCACATCCTATCAGCTAAAAACTGTCACAAATCATTGTAAATATTATAGCAAGGTTAAACAACACTAATAATAACAGTGGAGATATACATATTCCATTTCACAATGCAGAACCATTTATGTATCAATAGACAAACCAAAATATATATGTCAAATGATCATTAATTATTTTAAAATGACAATTATACTTTTGTTAGAGAGAGCACAATGTATTTAAGCAATAAATATGAAACCTGCATTTGTATTCAAAGTGGACAAGTTCATTTCTATACAAAATTACAAAATAAAAAAGGCTTATATCAAATTGTCTTTTATATAAGAAGTAATTTGGTCATTCTAATATATCTTTGACAAAATGTCTGCATGTTCACCCTTTACTAAAATACACTAAAATCGCCTTAAACTATAAGAGATAAATATTTTTCTCTCTTCAGATCAATGACATTAAGATTGTTTTCCCTTACTTGGTAAAATAACAAAAATGTGTGTAATAATAAATGTATGTGTCTTTATACATTTTTTATCCCTTTGACTAAATATATTTTAGACCATATACCACAATAAAACATATATGTTAAAAAACAAAACTCCCAAATAACACATGACGTAAGTATTATACCTAACACAACAATAATAAAAAATAACATTTTCTTCCATTAAATCTTTATCCTATTTGTCCAAGTTATTTCATGCTTTTGAGTTAAAATGATAAGAACTGATATTGTGATGAGCAAACATTCCAGATAATGCATATATATTTTATTATTTTGTTTGATGCTAATATAATAAGGCATTATGCAAATGTCTTCTAGTGTATCATAACTAAAATCAGTTTATCCATTTTTCTCTAAATAATTTTCTTTACTAACTTTATTGGTTATTATAATCTTCAAAACAAACCTTTTGAATATATTTATTGATTTATTATGTAAATATTTCATGTGAAGTATAACTAAAATCAGTTTTATTTACATTTTAATCAAGATGATTTTCCTTGAAAATGACTTTATAATTTTATTGCAATTAACATATTTAACTTTTTTTTAAAAAAAAATTCTTTATTAATTTTATTCTTTCCTCCTCGGTATGACTTGTAACACTTTAAGTAATTGGGACAGTTACAAGACAATTTTTTAAAATCTTATTTATACACATTGAACTGTAAAATTTTAAAAGTAAAGATTTATTGTATTATATTTCCATTGACCAAATAATAACTGTTTAGCACAATTAAAAAGAATTTATCCAATTACAAGTACAATATCTTGAGCATTTTTAATGAATCTGTAATCCGTTCATTTCTATCATTACACAAAATTGGCGCTAGGAAAAATCAGCAGATGAGAATAGATAATAAAATCACTTGCAATTATCTTTTAACTTTATTAAAATTATATGATATAAAATGAATTTTATTTATTTATAATATCTTTTGAAATCTTTTTTTAAAATTATTTTGAATTATTTTCTTGTAATTACAATTTTCAAACGAACATATGTTTCTGCTTTATGTTTAACAGTGGCGTGAAATACAAACATTATCAGCTACTTTTTTTAACTGTAAATAATTTGTGCATCATGTTCAAAGATAAGATTTTAAACATATAAACAAAATAAAAGCAAAAGCTTACTTTTTTTTTAATTGTTCTGTAGTTGAAGTAATATTTATTTAGATAAAGACTTATCCCTATGGCTTTCATTTCCTTCTCCAGTATGAATCCTAGGGACTATACGGTCTTGGAGATGGTGTTTAAAATGATAGCAAACATTTTTTTTTATTCCATGCTTTTAGATAACAATATACTATAATCCTTCTTCAATTAAATTCCAAATTTTTCTGATTTTTAGCTTTATTCCTCCTTATTTTAGAAGATCAGAGTTGAAGTCTATGGTTGTTTAGTTCACTTTTTCTGAATATCCACCCCTACAACTTTGTTAATAATATATAACTTGTTTTACAAAGCACTGTGGTAAGTAATTCACCAATAATCTTAGTATGAATATATTAACATTACTCCATCTGCCTTTCCTTTTAATAACTACTCATACTTATTCAAGACAGCTTTAGATTCACTACAAAAAAATATGCTTAATAATTGACTATAACAATTCATTTTACAAGACTTACAAATTTAATTTATTTATTTCAATTGCTATTCAATAATAATAAAAATAGCAATATATATCTCCCAGTTAATAATAATATTTTTAAATTGTTATTTTATCCCTCTTTTAAGCCTACACTGGGTTTGAAATCTCATCTCCCCTCAATCAGATTTCCTAGTGCATCCAAAACAGTCTTTATTGAAAGCCTCTCATTAAGATTTTCATGCCAGATATATTATTATGATTTAAAATTTTGGATTATTTAATACAGGGACTTAAATAAAAGGTAACAATATATATATATATATATATATATATATATATATATATATATATATATATATATATATATATATATATATATATATATATATATATATATATATATATATATATATATATATATATATATATATTAATAATTCAAACAAATATATTTAACACAGTATTCAAAATTAAATAATATATTCTTTACCAGAAGTACTTTCAATTGTTTCACTGACAATCTTTATCAACTGTTAATACAAACGTACAAAAAATAAAAACTTGCATTACCCATCATTCAATTTATTCAAATTTCCCACAATTCTGTTGTCTTTATATTAGATGATTGTTTATTCATCAAACCACCTCTATTCCTAGATATCAATCATCTAATATAAAGACAACAGAATTGTGGGAAATTTGAATAAATTGAATGATGGGTAATGCAAGTTTTTATTTTTTGTACGTTTGTATTAACAGTTGATAAAGATTGTCAGTGAAATAATTGAAAGTACTTCTGGTAAAGAATATATTATTTAATTTTGAATACTGTGTTAAATATATTTGTTTGAATTATTATTATATAATTTAAAAATACAGACATTTAATGGTTGTAGTTTATATATATATATATATATATATATATATATATATATATATATAAGATTTAAACTCAGACTTTCAAGCAACCTTCAACTAATCCACACACTATCTCATATTACTGATACACATTACCACACACATTTAGAAAAGATAAATAATTACCAATGAACCAGCAATTATCAGTTGATCCAGATTATCATCACACACACACACACACACACACACATATATATATATATATATATATATATATATATATATATATATATATATATATATATATATATATATATATATATATATATATATATATAATTAGTGCTCAGTTTACATTAAGATAGCAAATCTGTATACACTTATAAACTGGCTTCAATCTACTCAAACTTTAACTTTTTAAGCATCCATATCATTGAAAATCTAATGATAGAATTCCAAAATCCCATGCTGATGCAAATATTGTTGTTATGCACATGTTGATATCAAGTCACTCTGACCCCTCTGTGTATAGGTTAGTATCCATTTAAATACATATAAGAGATATGGGCAGTATGCAGGTTTAATGTGTATGGTTTGAAATACAGGCATTCATATATCTAGAACTTAACTGTAAATATGAGGAATTTTCACTCAAATTTCAACAAACTTTCATCTATCCATACTATCTGATACTGCTGATAGACATGCCCACACACATGTAGACAAGATAAATAATCACCAATATACATATTTTATACTAAACCAGCACTTCTAAGTTGGTCCAGATTATCATTACACACACCCATACACACACACACATATATATATATATATATATATATATATATAAAATTTAGTTTAACATAAGCGCTAGTACTTTGAAATTGAAATTTTTGAAAATGGATCCGAAAGAAAGCCCAATATATTTTAAAAATCCCCAGTTAGTAGAAAAGGAGAAAGAAGATGTATCTGAGATGCGAATAATGATGAAAATGATGATGAATATGTTGGAAGAAATGCGTCAAGAAATTAAACAAAGTCAACAAGAATTGTGGCAGAAATTTGAGCAAAGCCAACAAGAGATCAAAGAAGAACTCAAAGCAGAATTGCAGGCAGAAATTAGTCAGGTTAAAACAGAAATTAAAGAACTCAGAGCAGAATTAAGAAAAATAAGATGTGAGATAACGGTAAAGGTAGAGAAGAACCAAGAAGTTATAGAGTTAGATTTAATTAAAGAAAGTCAGGAAGTTGAGGTCACAAAAGAGGTAGAAATTGAATTAGAATCAAATAGTGTTGTGATAAATAAAGTAGACACAAATGTAGATCAAGAAATAGAAGAAAAACATAAGTTCAAGGTAGTAGATAGTGTAGAAAAGTTTTTACAAAAAATTAAAAAAGTTAAAGTAAATGTTCACATTCGCTGTAGACGTAGATTTAAAACAAAGAGGAAGCGTAGGAAAAATATTCATGATTAAGAAAAATACGGAGGTCTGTAAAGCTTAAAAGTTTTCTAATTTACAAGGTCGAAAACAGAACAGAAAGAGAAAGAGATAAAGCAATAAAATATAAAAGCGGAACCGATAAGAGAGGAAAGTTAGTTTATATTATAGAATTTGTAGAAAGAAAAAAAGAGCCACCGGACATAGTTTAAGAGTTAGTAAATGGGCAGAATAGTAAAGGAAATAATCAAAAAGGACCGAAAATGGACAATGAGCACAAATATGATTATTCTAAAGTAAATAAATCTAATAAATTAAATCTGAAACTTCTATTTAAAACTTAAGACAATAAATTTAAAAATGAATGAATAATAATAAATGAAATGTTGCAAGTAATAATAATAACATAGGCTTCGCAAAATAAAAGTTTTTTTTTTTCATGCACATATTAATTAAGAAGAAATGCTCGTAAACAAACAGCTCAAATAAAAATAAATAAATCAATCAATAAAATCAAGTTAAATAAATGGGTCAAGTTAATGATGTAAAAGTAAAGTTGTAGGATTAAATAAATGAAAAGATAACGAAATTTCTAGAATAAAATTAAGTTAGTCAAATAGATATTTGTCTGATAATGAACTGCAATAAAGTAAAACAGTTTTTTTTTCTGAGTACACACACATTAAAATAAAATAGTTTTGAATACGTAAGTTAACAAAAGGAAGTAAATAAATGGTTTAAAATAATCAAGTCCTATAAAATTTTTGTATAATAATAAAGAGCAGTAAAATAAGATAGTTTTTGATTATACGCACAATAATATATAAGTTAAAGTAATATTGTAATATAAATAAATATGTAAATTGGTGTCTGTGATAGTTTCAAAATAATATTGTAGCATAAATAAATATGGATAATGTTCGTATGGGTTTAAAATAAGTATCGTAAAACTAAATATTTAAATAATGTTCGTAATGAATTTAAAAAATAATATAAATGAAAATCAGGAAACTCATCAAGGAAAAGATACCAAAAAGCAAACTTAGAAAGAATAATAAATTAAGATTTAATGTTGTCAGAGATAAAATGGTCAAAAATAACACATTTTACTCTCAAAAGGAAGGGCGGTGTAATGTACCTATATTGATATAGGCACATATAATTTTATCTAAAATTATATTATTAAAATAATCTTTCGTTAAAGAAAAACATAAAATTAAATGTTGAAGAGTTTATTCAGTTTGTTTTTGAAAAAGATAAAAATCAAATAGTTTTCTAGTGTTAGTTTTGAAATAAAAATCTACAATTAATTAATCAAAAAAGGGGAAAGGAGTCTTGGTTTGAGAAATTAAACTAAGGGTTATAAAAGGAAGTAAAGAGTTTTTATTAGTATTCGTAAAAATATGATTTAAAAAGTTAAAACATACAAATCTCTTTTTATTCAAGTTTAATTAAAGAAAAAATAACGTTAAAACTAATATATGTACGTATATATGTGCGATTGTCAACAATAGAATAAATGTTATTATAAATAAATGAAAGTTAAAGAATATTATTATTAAAAAACTCAGCAATGGTTATTAGTTAAACTATAAAAAAACATCTCTGCATGGCTATTACTAATTAAGCAATCTTCCAAAACACGTTTATCAAAGGATTAATTGATAAAGAATTTTGACAACAGATATTTTCCGGAGGATATTGAAAAGAAAACACTTCATTGGTATAAATACTGAATATTTTATCGGACAATCAGTTGAGACAATGAGTTCACAAAAGTAATTGAGTAGTGCAGTTCAGAAATTAATTGAGCCAGTTAACAAAATGCAGTGCTGAGAAGATTTTGGGAATTTGCGCCTCTCCGCAGCCTAAAAAGTCAGAAAAAAACAGCAAGATCTGCCCGTGAAATAATGTCAGCGTAACAACTTAGAAAATCTCCATCAGTATTTAATTATCTCCAATAGTAATAATTGTGAAAATCAAGAAACTCACCAAGGAAAAGTAACAGCCGGCTGGTAAGCATTCATAATGGAAATATCCTCACCAAAAGCAGCCACCAAAGAGAACAAAATTCTACATCTACATTCAAAAGCCTAGGTAAAAACATTTGCTTATTTAATTTATACTGTAATAGCCATTGCATTGCATTAATTCATATGAATCTTTCAAGAGTCTAATTATATGAAATTTATATCATACATAAATAAACTATTGATATGTGTGATTAAATTTCAAATGGTATGTAATACTTTATTATTATTATGTGTGTACATGAGTTAATATGTGCGTGATCATTATATCAATATTTATTAGTTAAATTAGAGGGTTCTGTTATTAAATATATAGGAATATTTAAACTATTTAGAAATGTTAATTTAAAAATATGCATGTGTTTTTATTAGAATTATAAAATGTTTAAATTTAGTAAATAAATGTTAGTTAATAAATTGTCTTTAAAATTAAATTTATTTGTCAGTCAATTCTTTTTATCAATTCTTTTACAATTCTTTTTATAAATTCCTTTTACAATTCTTTATCAAGTCTTTTCACCACTAATTATGGATAATCTATTGGTGATTACAAACAGCTGAGCTAGTCGTGGATTTAGGCGTTGAGTTAGTGGCCATTGCTCAAAGTGTGTTATTTATCCATCCTTGAATAGATAGTTGAACTTGGTGTTGAACTCAACAGCCGAGAAGAAGCTATGTCCTGGAAATGTAATGCTAGTTATATACTTTATAGCTATCATTTGGGCATACATACTCTTCGAGTATGTTCTTCTCTGCCTAAGAGACCAGTGTTTCTGATGAAAACCAGTCTTCTGGTTGAAATATAATATTATTTATTGGATTTATATATATATATATATATATATATATATATATATATATATATATATATATATATATATATATATATATATATATATATATATATATATATATATTCAGTGGTCAGTTTATATTAAGATAGAAAATCCTTATAGTTTAATGGACAGACTTCAATCTACTCCAATCTCCCATTCTTCATCCATCCACATTAATCTTACCCATTAAGCCTGCATTCTGTTTCCTTCTATATATGTAAATTGATTCTCTTCTATATATTTAAATGGATACTGTTCTATACATGAGGTGTCAGAGTGACTTGAGGTCAATATGGACATAACAACAATATTAATATCAGCATAGGATTTGGACATTCTATCGTAAGATTTTCAATGGTATGGATGGCTGAAGAGTTGGAGTACATTGAAGCCTGTTCATTAAAGTATAAGGATTTACTATTTTATAATAAATATTGATGGCAGTTATTAATTTCATAGAAAAATGTATTGAATTGTTCCTCGTTTAATTTTTCAAAAAAACAAAAAAGTACTCATTGTCATCATATTAGAGAGATGAAAATAGTAATTATAACTCTGAGAATTATTATTATTATAATTTTGTAAAATATTTTATATAATAAATTGGGATATTTTATAACTGTTATAATAATATTATTATTAAAATTATTAATAATAATATAAAGAAATTTAATTTTAAATTGGCAAGAATAGTAGTAAAAGTTTCAAAAGTAAGAAGGATCATCATGATATTAAAAAGAAAGTTAATTTATCTTAATAAAAACAAACAAGGAATTATTACGAAAAAAATATACCAAAAAAAATAAAAAAACCACAAAAACAACAATAATATAATGTTAAAATTTTAACAACTTTTATGTTGTAAGCATTTAAAATGAAAAATGAAAAAAAAAAAAAATTAAACATAAGAAGAAAGAAAAAAGCTATAGAAAGTGATGGAATTATATTGTTAAAAGCTAGTAAAATAAAAAAAAAAATGTTATCACAAGTTTATATGAATTATCTAAACGATAAAGCTATACTAGATGATTAGAAGAATGTATTAGTAATATTTATATTCAATAAAGATGCTAAAAATATATTACAAAATACAGACATGTAAATCTTTGTAAGGTTACACATGATGTTTAACTACATACATAGCCTACAGTGAATTTTAAATTGCAAGACAGCACAAAATAATAAGTTGAACTTAAACGTTGTTTTAATACAGTGACTCCATATAAATATTGAGAGAAGTTATAGAAATGACCAATGAATATGCATTGCCATTATGCTTTGCATTTGTAGATTATAAAAAAGCATTTGAATCTTCAAATATTTCTAAAAAGCATATTTATGATTAATAAAGTTTTAGATCAAAATTCAATACATCTGCTATATTATCATATTAAAAAGAATATTTATCTAAATACAGCAATAATGATAAGATATGGTGACCCCAAAAATTACATTGAAGAGAATGTATATAAGGGTGACACCATCTTTTAAATAATGTTTACAGCTCATTTACAATAAATATTTTACAAAATAAAATAGATAACTAAGATAACAAAAATACATAAACTTTGTAAGACGTCTACATTTTAATGATGTTATGGTTGCTTCAGATCTTCAAAAAATGTAAAAAAAAAAAAAATTCAGATATAAATGGGAAAATAAGATTAAGTATAAATCGTAAAGTATTATTTACAAGGATATTCAGAAGAAAATAAAAAGTAATATTTATTAATTAAAAGATGTGAATAACAATATCTTGATTATATTTAATAAAAATAGAAACATAATGGATAACATTAATTGCAAAATTAAAATGGATAGTGTGATTTTGCTTTAAGCATCTAAATTTTAAAGTAAAATATATCTTTGTATTCGAAAAAAAGGTTTTAATAAATGTATTATGTCACATATATATATATTGAACCGAGTTCGAATATGTGCATTCGAAACACCGGTCTCTTAGGGAGAAAAGAACATACTCAGAGAGTATGTATGCCCAAACGATAGCTATAAAGTATATAACTAGCGTTACATTTCCAGGACATAGCCTCTTCTCGACTGTTGAGTTCAACACCAAATCCAAAGCACTTTTTTGTTTGTGTGTAACCACGGGCGCCAGCTGCTTATTCTAAAAGAATACTAAAATAGATAATGCACTTTGAACAGTGGCCACTAACTCAACGCCTAAATCCATGACTAGCTCAGTTGTTTGTAATCACTAATAGATTATACTTAATTAGTGGTTAAAAGAATTGATAAAAAAATTTGTTAAAAAGAATTGACTGACAAATAAAGTTTAATTTTAAAGATAATTTATTAACTAACATTTATTTACTAAATTTAAACATTTTATACTTCTAATAAAACACACGCATATTTTAAATTAACATTCTAAATAGTTTAAATATTCTTGAATATTTTCATAACAGAACACTGGGAATTTATCTACTTTGACTAATAATATTGATATAAGGATCATGCACATATTAACTCATGCACACACATCATAATAATAATAAAGGACTACATAGTATTTGAAATTTAATCACACACATCAATAGGTCATTTATGTATGATATAGAGTTCATATAATTAGACTTTTGAAAGATTCGTATGAATTAATGCAATGCAATGACTATTACATTATAAACGAAATACGCAAATGTTTTACCTAGGCATAGAATTTTGTTCTCTTTGGAGGCTGCTTTCAGTGACAATGTTTCCATTATGAGTGCTTACCAGCCGGCTGGGACGTTTCCTTGCTGTGTTTCCTGATTTTCATGATTATTATTATAGGAGACAATTAGATACTGACAGAGATTTTCTATGATGTTAAGCTGACATTATTTCATGGGCAGATCTGCTGTTTTCTAGGACATCTGGGCTGGAGATAAACGTGCATTCCTAAGATCTTCTCAACACTGCATTTTGTTTGTTAACTGTTCAATTAATTTCTGAACTGCACTCACTCAATAAATTTGTGAACTGATTACTGTCCGATAAAAAAAGGTCTATTTATACTTGCGCCTTGTTGTCTTTCTAATATCTCCGGCAAAGATCTGTTGTCAAATTCCAGTGATAATCATTTGATAAACGTGTTTTGGAAGATTGCTTAATTAGTAATAACTATGCAATAAAACATGTTGTTTTATTTTATTAATAGCCATTGCTGTGTTTTTAATGATAATCTTCTTTTATTTCGCATACATTTTATTTATTTACAAATCGCACATATATACGCACATATATTTTTAATACAATTTACTATTTAGTTTTAACATTATTTAACTTTAATTAAACTTGAATGAAAAGAGATTTGTATGTTTTAACCTTTTAAATTATATTTTTATGAATACTAATAAAAGCTCTTTACTTCCTTTTATAACCCTTAGTTTAATTCCTCAAACGAAACACCCCTTTCCCCTTCTGATTAATTAATTGTAGCTTTTTTATTTCAAAACTAACGCTAGAAAACTATTTGATTTTTATACTTTTCTAACACAAACTGCAATAAACTCTTCAATGTTTAATTTTATGTTTTTCTTTTATGAACAATTATGTTAATAATATAATTTTAGATAAAATTATATGTGCCTATATCAATATATATATATATATATATATATGATTACTAGATGGAGGTTTACCAATAGCCCACTAACAAGCTTTGTTCACATAAATGCTGAGAGAGATAGAATTCAATATCTCTTTCATTGTCTCCAACCTTTAAACCATGGCTTTGAGCTAGTTGGTTCACATCAGTAAAGGGTAGGAGCTGATGTGAGCCAATTAGCTCGAAAACATGGTTTAAAGGCGGAGACAACGAAAGAGATATTGGATTCTATGTCTCTCAGTGTTTATGTAAACAAAGCTTGTTAGTGGGATATTGGTAAAGCTTCATCTAGTGATTATAAAATGCAAGCTATGAGCAATGTTACAAAATTTCTAACTTGTTTTGTCTATATATATATATATATATATATATATATATATATATATATATATATATATATATATATATATATATATATATATATATAGTACCCTCACTAATCGATCAAGTGATATTTAGAAATAACCCTCTGGCTAAGCTCTGATCTTAATATATCAAAAATAAGTACTGATATTATCCTATGATAATTTCTATCATTAGATTTGCTCAAATTTTAATAATTACTAATATATGGTTCAATTGAATAAATAAATAATATATTAATAATAATCATGAGACATTTAGCAAAAGGTATAATGATTGGTAAACAAACATTGAGAACATCTCTCTAAGGACATAATTTATATGACATAAGAACTCTATACACCTTTTATTCAAATAACAATATAAATCTATAGCATTCTTAAGACTTTAAAGTATATTAAAAAATTTAAATATAATATTAAATAAATTATAATCTCTATTATTGGAAATTATATCATCTCAGGTTCTATTAAATAAATCAACAAATTGATTGAAAAATCTTGTAGGCAAATATTATGAGGGATTTTGCATAACATTCAACTATACTTCACAATAATAATGAAAATAAAAGATAATATACCTACACTTAATCTAATTAATAATTTGTACTACATTTACTACTTAAAAAATTAGATATAATAATAGTAATAATAATAATAATAATAATAATAATAATAATAATAATAATAATAATAATAATAATAATAATAATAATAATAATAATAATAATAATAATAATAATAATAATAATAATAATAATAATAATAATAATAATAATAATAATAATAATAATAATAATAATAATAATAATAATAATCTAATTCTTTTATTTTTCAAGTGGCATATTATATGTATGGTACAATCTGAATAATGTTGCAATAAAAATATACTCAATTACATGGCAGAAATAATATTATAATAATGAGATATCCCAGTATCATATTCTGAATTGTTTAACAATTATCATTTAAATCAATTATTTTCATTTATTTATGTGCAAAATATGTTATATGTTCAATTTTAAATTCTGAGGATCAGGTCTCCTGGAAGTGAATAGATCAATAAATAATACTGACAATGGTTTTATAAAACTACATTAACAACTTTATTTCAGTCCACAAACAAAATTTATACAATAAATATACAGTTAAATATTACTAAAGCTAACAAATAGAATACTAAAAATTAAAAAAAATTATATACAAAATTATACATAAAAATAATTAGATTACATACTATCAAAACAGAAAATCACAAATGTATAAGCCTTCACTCTGGCTTATTTATAATAAAAAATATCCAAATTTCAATATTTAATTCTCAAAATTATGTTAGATTCCTTATCAATTAAATATATAAAATAGTATTATTTCTTTATTTTCATGAAATATAAAATAAAATATTTTATACAATATTTTAATTAGACAAAAATATATTCTGGGTTCGTTTTATATTCATAAAATATAAATCAATGAAATAATATTTGTTCATGTATTAAAATACTTGGCTTGATACAACTCTAATTTTTTATTATATGTTTACATGTTCAATTAAAAATATAAAATTGAATAAGATAAATAAGCATTCCTGATTACACTTCACATTCCTCATTCTGTTTTTTTCAAAATATGCATTTCTTAAAAATATTATTGATTTTATGAAAAAATCGAGAAATTTACAAATATTAAAATATCGGGAATAGTCATGGTTCTTTTATCATTTTCATAATCAGTATTAAATATTCACAATCGTTTGTACTTTAACATAATTCAAAATCTAACTTGCCATCTAATTTTAAAACAATTCATCATTCCAAGTTTATTCATTACTCTACTGTCAAAATACTAAACCCCACGATGCATAACCAATGAAATTAAGATAGCAATATAATGGATAGGATATGAAGGAATAACTAGAATAATAACTCAATAGTATAACAATAAATTCACTAATTCACATGGAAAACAGTGTGAAATATTACATATGAACCTAGTCTAATAGCCATGAAAAATAATGTATTGGCTCATTTTTAGCATTTATAGACCATCAAAGTACAAATAACTAACACTGTCCATGGAATAAAAAACAATAATACAGGACTTTGTTAACTATATATGTACAATATCTACTTTGATATAATATAGACTAATCTTCCTATCTTCTTGACATACTCTAAAAATATACACATCCAGGGTTTCATTTCCTACACTCCTGTTCATTATTGTATAAAAAATCCATATAGATTTAAACAATCCACATTCTAAGATAAGCTGAATGATTATTCCCAATAATAAACAATATTATCATTTTAGATTCATCAAAACTATGAACATTTAAAAAAATGGTTTCAAATACCTAAGCTCTGCCACAAATACAAATGACTTTGATAAAAATATACAACTAATTAAACAGGCAAAACTCTCCATAATATTCATATATTCATAATATTCATATATAAAATTCATATAATTTAAAATAAATGTAATATTGCTTTACTTTGCAAAACATATAAAATTATAATAATGAATAAAGTCATAATGAACTTTACCATCAAGAATATATGCATATTTTTATTTTATCGCTTATATTATTCAATAAAATTTGTCTTATTAATTCACACACCCTTATTAACATTCATTCCTTTAGCACAATATAAATCTTGAAATTCCAAGCAATTTGAAAAATTATACTATATAATATCAAAAATAATTAAAATTACCTATATGATTAAATAGTATTATAACCACATTTAGATGGCTTCTGTTCTCCAATACATAGCAATAATAAAATCATAAATTCCATTTATCCAACACTCGCTATAAAATATCAAATTTAAAAAAAAAAAATTGTTTCCAAAGTTTTTAAAAATTAATAATGTATTTTAAAACCAAGACTATGGTATTCAAAAATGTCAATTAGTTCAACTTATCTAATATAAAACATAAAAAACAAGTCTTAATTTTAATGTTAAATTCTTTTTTAGAACTAATAAATAAAAATAATAATAAAATTCAAAGTTATGTATTTTTTATTTTCTCATAAGTTTCTCCTTAAAAATTCTTATAATAAGTTGGGGTATAACAATTTGCAGGGTTTCTAAGCAACAGTGCTTGTTTAAAGTTTTTCTTTTGCAATTTTTCACCTCCTTTGCACATAAATTAACAATAAAAAAACAATTTTCAACTTTCAAATCTGGAAAAATTATAAAAATTATTATCCATCCTGGTGTGAAAAGATGTTTAAAATCTATATTTCTTCAACTTTCCTCTAGGATAATAATAATTTGTTTAATATCAACTAAAATATCAATTTAAGTAATTTATCTATTCCTTCCATGTATGTACTTATCCAATTTCTTTGGCAATAGATGCACATACTTGGCAATATTTATTGAACTCATGTTTCCAAATAAAACAGTCATCTTATCATTTCTCCGTTATAATCCAATAAAGCACAGTAAAAGCAGTAAATAGATGAATTTAAATTTCAATATCAAGCAACATTTACTCTTAAAAATATATCTTCTTCTATTAAGCATCCCCCCCCCCAAATGTAGCAAATAAATAGCAGTTATTATATTAAAAATATTCTAACATCTTTTATATAGCATTTTTCAGTAATTATATTTTTCTCTAATTTACCTTTAAAATTTCTTACTTCTCAAGTCAAAATCAATATTTGTTTTAAAGATAAACATTATTAAACTGCAACCATTCAAAATAATGTTAAAAATATTTTTAAAAAATGATACATTATAGTTCATATCCAATATCTTTTATAAGTTAAGAGTAATTTATATGTTCATCTCTTTAAAGAATCCGGTTACTATAATATCTCTTAAAAAATATTAAATTTATTAATTCAAACATCACTATTATAGATATTATTTTTCCAGAGAATAACTGGCTATAACTTTGAAGTACTCTATGCAAAAAAAAAAATATTTAAATTCTTATGTACTGTTGGTAAGAATATGCTTTTGTATACTCTTCAGCATTTGGTCTCTAATTTGCTGATATACTTGACTACAAGTTTATGCTCCAAAAGTTAATGTTGAATTTTAATCAAGCTTCTGAACAGTTTACTGATAGGAAATTAAAATTGGTTTACTCACACATAGTGAAGAAGTAACTATTAATTTTTTTATCCTTTAGAAAATAATAATATTTTAAAATTTTAAAACAATTTACTATTAGGTTTCAGTACATAACAAAACAATAGTAATATAACTTTATACTGTTTAATAACTAGTTGAAACAAATAAAATGATAATAAAAGTGTTCAGGTCTAATTTTCACACACACTATTTATACCCATTTTATCACGAGATTTTATTGAATAATAGAGTCAGACAAACAAAATAATTTACATATTACCTAAATTATGTAGTTTTAAACTTGAAAATAAAATAATGAGTTATCTTTTAAATAAAAAAATAAACAAATATTTTAATATTTAATTTATTTTATAACTCTATTCAACCAAACAAAACATTTTAAAATAATATAATTTATCAATTTTTTACCAATTTATTAAATTATAAAAAAATATTTAATTAAATCTAAGAATTTTAGTGTACATTTATTAGTTTAAAATATTTTTAAAAACTAACTAAAATATTATTTCAAACTTATTTTATCATGTTGAAATGTTTCCACTTTATTAGTGATTTTAGAAAGAAATTAAAACTTTCTTTAAATTTATACAAGCTTTACACACATATCACTAGTCATGTGACAAGCTTTTCCAGACATAAATGTTGCAATTTTTGAAACTTATTGTCAGAAATTTAAAAAATAATGCATAATATGAAATATTAAATATAATAAAATAAGATAAAAAATGAAATCAGAATCACCATATTGTGAAAAAGTTAATGAAATAGTAAATGAATGAAACAGGAATGGTTTGTCATGTGATTCAAATAAGAAAAAGTATGAATAAGACAGACTATACCAAACTTGGAAAAATCATCATTCTTCTGTGAAATAAGAAATAGGGACAATAGAAAAACATAGTATGATATCATTAAATATCTTAAAAAATATTTTTAAAAAATAATTATTCAATAGGCTTAATATTTCTGGTTAGTAAATATTTTAATGCTTTATTTTTATTTATTTGAACTTTTTTTTCTCATCACACTAATATGTATTTGTTTGCTAGAATATGTTGATATAGTTTTGCTATCTAAGTTGGAATTCAAAGATGCTTTACAAGTTTTCAGCTATTTCAAATTTTTTAGTTAAACTGGATTTGAACAAATATTGAAAAACATTAGAAAATTAAGTCACTTACATGTTATATTAAATATTGTTCATTTTTTTAATATCTATATAAAACATATTTTGCAGATTCATCTGTGATAAAAAAAAAAAAAATATTGATATATTTTGCAGATTCATCTGTGATAAAAAAAAAAAAATATATTGATATATTGACAATTCAACCTGATCACAGAAGTCATCCACTGGGTGATAAAAGATAGAAATATGGTTATAGAGGCGCTACAATCACTGATTTTAAAAAAAAATGTTATAGTTCCACCAATAGCAAAAATGTTAAATTAAGAATGTTTTTTTTTTTTTTTTTTAAAAAAAATTCTAAATAGGAGGAAGTTTGCATGTATCATTTCACTTATTGATACAATCTGGCCTTTTAAGTATCTCAATAGCTTCTCTAATTTGGCACTGGTAGAGATTACCACATCTGGATATGATTCTGGTACTAGAAAAATCAATTTTATGACCTGAATTTATAGTATGGAGTGAGAGTGTTGCTGATGATGAGTGTTGTTTAACTGCATTAGTATGCTCATCTCTCCTAACACTGTTGTAATGATTACCCATGCCTATGTAAGAAGTTTTAAAATTTTCACATGAGATTTGATAAACAACATGAGATTCAAGAGGGATTGAATCATTGGGCTTGCTTATTATATTGCTGATATTTCGATTATCAGAAAATTATGTATCTATATTACAGCATTTTAATATATGTCCAATACTATCTGTAGTTTCTTTTACATATGAAACACAAAACTTAATAGCTGATACATCATTTTTTTGTTTCCTATTTTGTCCATATTGGCCTTGAAATAAGGTGTTTTTTTATAAATTTATAATTATAACTATCTGCTAATAAAACACTATTAATATGATTTATTTCTTCTTTCATATGTGACTTATCTGAATGATCAATTGCTCTATTTAAAATAATTTTGATTACAGAAATTATCTGAGTTGGCTGATGATGAGAATGAAAATGGAAATATCTGACTGTGTGTGTATTCTTTCTGTAAATCGAAAAAGATAAACTATTTGTTGTTCTGGTGACTAGAACATCAAGGAAAGGGAGTTTTCCATCAGACTCAATCTTCATTATAAATTTAATATGAGAATGCATATTATTTAAATGTAAGAAAAAATCATCTAATTTATTTTTTTCATGTTGCCATATGACAAAAGTGTCATCTATGTATCTGAGTCAAATGAGAGGTTTTAAAGATGATGATTCTAAAGCACGAGTTTCTATATTTTCCGTGAACAAATCAGCTATTACTCCTGAGATAGGTGAGCCCATAGGAGTACCAAAAACTTGTCTGTAATGCTGTCCATTGTATACAAAATGTGTGTTCAAAAGACAATGTTTAATCAAAGCAATAATATGGTCTGGTAAATTGCAACGCTGTGAAATCATATTTAAAGCTTCATCAATTAGAATGTTTATAAACAATGACATGACATCAAAACTCACCAGAATATTAGCATTAATTTTTATATTTTTTAAAACAGAAATATTTTTTTTTAAAAAAAAAAAAAAAACATTTTTAATTTAACATTTTTGCTATTGGTGAAACTTTAAGGTTTTTTTTTTTTCAAATCAATGATTGTAGCGTCTTTACAACCCTTTTTCTACCTTTTACCACCCAGTGGATGGCTTGTGTGATCAAGTCGAAATGTCAGTATATCAATATTTAAATTTTTTTAACATAGATGAACCCACAAAATATGTATGGAGAGTTTTGCTTTGTTTATATATATATATATATATATATATATATATATATATATATATATATATGTGTGTGTGTGTGTGTGTGTGTGTGTGTGTTCTAATATTTTCACGGATAAAAGATGTCATATTATTATTACTATTTGTGGGATATTCCGTGTAGTGAAAAAGCTAAATGCTGACGTTTCAGTACAATATCAAGTACCTTCCTCAGAGCATCCTCTTTCTCAAATAATAAGAATGCATGTAAGATTTAAAATCGTTTTCTTTCTCCTCATATTTAAATTCTATTTGGTGAGAAGTTTTAAAATTTATTTTCTCTTCCAATAGCTTCTTCCAAATGTTGTTAATCTTCTTTAATTCACACCTTTCATTTATGCTCTTGGGCTTTTTAAACATCTTTATAGCTTTTTTTAGCAATCTCTGGTCATATTGTTCAATTTTTGCAAAATAATTGTTTTTTTCAAAATTGATACCATGATTTGTTAATTTTATATGAGAATAAAGAGCTGATGAATTGGATTTTTCTCTGATTGCCAGAATGTGTTCTTCTTTCTAATATTTATTCTACGATTAGTCGTCCAATAAATGTATGTGAACAGACCCTACATGGAATTTCATATACACCATGACACTCCAAAGCAATGTTATCTTTAGGAAGTGGAAATATTTCACTAATTTTTTTATAAATAGTGTAAACTGTGTGAATATTATTATTCTTTAAAATGTTACAAACTTTATCAGTTACTCCTTTTATATATGGAAAAATTGTCTTAATTTCTGATGTATCAAAATATTTTCTTCTTTTTATATGTATAAGCCCTATTAATAATGTTGTAATTAAAACCATTATGGAGAAGCATTTTATTAGTAACAGAAAAGTCTGGAGAAAATGGCTATCATCAGAAAGTCTCTTTGTTCTATCCAATAATGTCTTTGCCACTGAAAATAGTTGTGCATGATGGTGATGAGAAAAAAAATGCAGATATCTCCCAGTGTGTTTTTTTTATTTTTATATACACCATGGGATAAAGAACCATCTTCCCTTCTTTCAATCAAAACATCTAAAAAAGGTAATTGATTATTATTTTTTATTTCCATAGTAAATTTAATATTGTTGTGAAAAGAGTTTAAAAAATTTATAAAGTCATCAAGAGCATGCTAACCATGAGACCAAATATCAAAGGTATCATCAGCATACCTCTGCCATATTGATGGTTTTTTAACTGCTGAAGTCAAAATTTTATTTTCCAAATCCTCCATAAAAATAGAAGCTAATTCTGGAGAAATTAGTGAACCCATAGCTAGACCTTATGTTTGTTTGTACATCTGCCCATCAAAAAAAAAAAAAAAATGTATTTAATAAGCAGTGTTCAATGAAAACCACAGCAAAATTAGTAAACGGAATATTAGGCAAATAGTATATATATATATATTTATACATATAAAAAAATTTTTTATATATATATATATATATTAAAAAAAAAAAAAAAAACATGATTCGATGTCTGTATTTTTAAAGCAATATACGTAATTATATAACTGAATATTTGTAAATACAGTAACTAAATAATTAATTTTTTTCTCCACTTAAGAGCACTTTCGATTATCCCAGTAATATGTGTCAACTAAAGCTTTCAAATGTTAACTTTCCCACAATTCCATCATCTTAACGTTTGCTGCTTGTATGTTAATTAAGTCATGTTTATATTTGTATATTAGTATAGCTTCCTTTATTTTTCTTTTATTGTTATTTTTTTCAATTTGCAATATTTTTACACTGTTAAAATTGAAGTCAAAACCATAAATACATGATTTATTATGGTCATAAAAAACATATGCTGAAATATTATTATCTACTATGCAATTTATTTCGATTTCTGAACACGTTTTAATAATAGCAATTGTTCTTTAATTCTTTTTCCAACGTATATCTAGATTCACCTATATATCTACTGCCACCTACATATCCATTTATAAATGACACAATTTTATTTATGGATGAGGTTTTATCTTTGGAGTTATTTAGTAATATGTTTAATGTAAGAAGTGTGTAAAATGCAATATCATATACATCTTTGCAAATTTTCCTTATAAACTTTACTTGATCATTTGAAATATATGGGATTGATATCCATATTTTTCTATTAGCAGGAGAATCAATATTATTATTAAAATTTTTATTTTTATATTTTATATTAAAATCTCTAATAACATTATAGATGTGATTATTACTGTAGCCAACATGTAACAAATCATTCGAATATATTTCAATATTTTTGCCTTTATCTGATGAATATTTGCAAAGACTATTATTTCTAAATAAGAAGGACTTCAAACCTGCCATTTTGTGTGACATTGGAACTTTTGATTTATATGGAATATAACGTCTTTTTATTATTAGTTTAATGGTCATACATTAATCCAGCATGCATTGATTTCTAGTTATTTTAAGATCAAGAAACTGAACGCATATTAAATTTTAATCTGTTGTTATCCATCTTAGGCCTTTCAAACCATTTAATTATTTAAACAACTCATTAATTGTGTTTGGTTTATGATTATTAAGTGGAAGAATCTTAAAAAAAACTAAGAAAAAAATTATTTAATGAGTCATTCTATACATTTTTATTATAGCTGTTATTATTTTATTATTCATTTGTAAAGCATGCTCATCAATTTGAATCAGTCAGTATTGGTTTGATTAAACGTTTTTATTTGTGAGTTCAAAAACAAGAGATTCTATGACTTATATTTTCAAATACTTGTCATTTTAAATGTAAAATATCAGTAAAATTCATTAAAGCATAATAAACAGGATGAAAATATGTTGAATAAGCAGTATCCTTAAATATTTGATTATGATAGACAAAATTAAAGTTTCTTCATATTCTGAAGATAGTAAAATTTTTAACTAAAGAGTATTTGTTGTCGAAGAAGCTGAATTTTCATTCAATGAAGAATTTTTATTTATATAAGTCATTCAATGAAAGAAATATTAAATGAATTGGAGGATAAACAAATATGGAATAACATTCATTATAAATATAAAATACATGTACAATTGCTTTGGATATTGGCAGGATATCATATAATATGGTAAGATTAAAATGAGTTTTTCTTTATAATAAAAAAATAATATATTTTAACAATATGCAAAAAAGCTTTTCATCCCATCAAACATTATTTGAAAATTGTCATGAAAGATTTTCGTATTACAATTGGAAAATAGAAGTGAGAAATAAACATATAATTACAAAATTTGTTGGGAAATAAATTATATGGTAAAAAATTTTTCGGAAAAAAAATTAAAAGCAGAAATAGATATAAAAATATCTGAAAAAAAAAAATATAGCAGAATTAGATTATATTTTTTAACAAATAGGAATTAATCTTCAATAAATAAGATGAAAGATATGTGGTAACGGAAATCCTGAGTGAGAAAAGGTGTTAAGAAATATATTAACAATGATAGATTTATCTTTCAGAAATATTTCAATGAATATAAGCTAGAACCTACAAAATATTTTTTTCAATATTTTACATTTTTTTTTTTTTACAGTTCAGATTTGAATGAAATCAAAAATAAGATAATTTATACTTAACTAAAGTTATTTATATCAAAAATAGAAAAAAAGGGCCCTGCTTCACAGCAAATTTATATCTAGATATATATATATATATATATATATATATATATATATATATATATATATATATATATATATATATATATATATATATATATATATAATGTAAAATATATTTTAAAAGTAATCTATGTAGAGAAAATAGTATCTGGATTTAAAAAAGAATTAATAACAAAAAATATATAATTACAAAATAGTAAAAATAATGTAATATCATAGTATAATATTAAAAAGGGATTTTAATAATAAGGTAAATATTGTACATTTTACTAAAAGATGAAGAATATCTAGAATAATATGACAAAATTGTATAATGAACTATAGAAGATTTAAAAAAATGCAAAGAAACAAAATATCATCTACTATTACAGTATTTTCAATTGCAAGTATTATAAATATACATTTGGACATAAAATTAAATAGAAAAAATGATAGATTTTTATTGATATCATAAAAAGAGGGAAAATGTATCAGATAATTAGAAAAATACTTGTAATGATAAAGAAATTTAAAAAAAGAAATAGAAAACAAATTAAAAATTGCAAATTTATTATTTTTATATGATCTTTATTAAAATGATTTTGAATCTCACATGTGACAATTTAGATTCAAATTTACCAAAAAAAAAAAAAGCAATATTTAAAAATGATTACTAGAAATAATAAAAAAGACAATTGATTAATATTTTTGCTTTGGATTAATAGATTATGAAAATACATCTGATTCTATAATAATTTATGTGGTGATTAAACATTAAAACAATGACCCATAATATTTTTAATTTCTACAGAATAGTTACAAATATGCAACCACAATGCTTAAATTACAGGGTGACATTTAAAAGATAACATTTGATAAGAATGTATAAGATGATTCCATACCTTTAAAACTTTTTATAGCTGTTTCATATCAGACATTTTGTGGATTAAATAAAAAGCTATAATAATAAAAAAAACCAATATTTTTTTTTTGTTTCTACATTTTGCAAATTAAATAATTAATTTTTAGTAAATAATACTTTAAGAAAATTGTAAATAAAAATAACAACTCTTTTCTGTTTAATTGATTTTCATTCCCAAAATAAAATAAATATTGATGACAATGAATTAAAAAAAAAATATTATAAATAATCATATTATTTTTATAAATACAAACATAGTGAAAGTCAATCAAAGAATTAAACTTAAATATTTAAAAATTACATGTTGAAAAAAAATGACTTTTGACAAATGTGTTTTCTATAATGAATTAATAATGTAATGAAATATTCAATAAGTAAACAAATAGTGATAATATTTGACCCTAAATGATGGACGTTTGTTGTTTCTTGACACTTATTAACATAGTTATTCTATCACTCTATTTTAAAGCTGCTTATTAAACCCTTAAGATCATCTTATATCCATTAAGAGCAAATATAGTTTTATATAAAAAAAAAAAAAACAATTAAGCTTGTAAAAATATTAGGATTTGTTAAAATGGGCAAAAAGAGATAATTATTGCATAAGATTAGAAGTAAAATATATTTTCATAAAAGGTGATCAAACTGAAAAGAAACAACACTAAGATGTGAACTATAAACAAAAACGTATAATATATGGTCACAATTTTATATTAGATATGGATTTAAATGTTCAAGGGTTTTCTTTTTTAACAATATATATATAAATTTAAGAATTTTTTTTTTCCGTTTTTTTTTTTTTTTTTGTCAGATATCTAAGCATGTCTTGATGTCAGGAAATCAGTATTTATATATTATTAGAAGTAATAGTTTGCAAATACGGCAGAAAGATTTGTCAGCCGTACAAGCTGATTGCAAAACATTTTCAGTGACACAACCAACTGACAGACAATCTTTTAAAGTTCGCACACGTGTTTACTTCAATTCTCTATTATCAACCAGTTATAGGAGTGTTAAAGATTAATAATAATAATTTACCGCCTTATAATCTTAGAAAAAATATTGCAATGACAAGATTATTATTTTAAAAAGATTAAATAAAAAAATATATTTTTCGTTCGTAAAAATTAACACTCATATTAATAATTTTCATTAAAAACAATTTCTTAAATACTTTTTTGCATCATAATAGATAAATACGTATATTATAATTAATCTCGGCTTTAAAATAATAAAAAAAAAAAACCTTACATAAAAATCATGTATTTGTTTATATATACAATTGTATGATAAAGAAATAAAGTCTATATAAATTACATTAGCATGATATTAATAAAATAGAAGGAATAATGAATAAAATACTTTCTAAAGCTGAACAGTTAATAAGGAAAATATATCAGAGAAATAATAACAGTTTTATAATCTAGTAATAACATATATTTAAGTTTACAGGAGTCAAATAATTGGTATTTGACTAACAAACACGTTAAGATTTAGAATTGCCGAACTGTATAATATTTCATAAGTGGTAGCATAAACATGATGCGTGTTTCCACTACATATAGAAAAAACAATTTAGTCAAATGATGCTTTTGAGAAGACCAGAAAAATGTTGGAATGACTGTAACAAAAAAAAAAGTAATTCTTATTTAAAAAATGACAATAAGCAGAAGTCAATTGAATATGAACATTTTAGTATTTATTAAAGAATATGACTAAGGTGACATTTGAAAGTCACTTTATTTTTTCTAATGTTAGGATTTAGATAAAGCTATGTCATGAAAATAAGAGCTGGACAGTGAAATACTGGAAGAATGGCATAATAATTATTTACATTTTTTCTTTAACTATGAACAATGATGGTCTAAATGATAAGCAACAATATATTATTTTTTATTCATTCATTATATACTTTGAGTATATTTCAGCAGTAGGTAATTGAATCATTCTAAAGAAGTGGACAGTTTATTCATGGAAATATGTTACTTATAGAGAACATAATATATTTTATAGTGATGCTGATACAATATAACTGTGATTTGAAAAGTATAAAGATGATTTTAAAAATTTTCCAAATCTACCCAATCATCTATATTAAATAATATTAAACTTTTGATTACTATCTTTAAATATTGACATTTATAAAACAAGAGACTATTCTCTGTAAAGAGAATTTAAATATTACAATTATTAGCACTTTTCAAATGTTAAATAATTCTATATCAAACACAATTTAAGCAATTATTATGAAAAATGATTTCACATTATATTATAGTTATTATACATTTTCTTATTCAATCTTTGAAATCATAAATAAATATATTCCTAAATAAAGAAAAAAAATAGAAATATAGATAGATAAATGGATAAATATATAGACAGATGATAGATAGATAGATAGATAGATAGATAGATAGATAGATAGATAGATAGATAGATAGATAGATAGATAGATAGATAGATAGATAGATAGATAGATAGATAGATAGATAGATAGATAGACAAATAAATAGATAGATGACATTAGTGATAAATACTTTAGAAAATTAATTAATTTATAAAAAATTCCAAATTATGTAGCCATCTGTGCATAATCAAAGAATAATAAATCTATTACTTTACCATAATATGTTTTAACTGGAATAAGTTTTTTTTAAGTGAACATTTCTTTCAATATATGTATACAGATAAGCTAGATAATATCCAAACTTAGAAATATGTGAGAATGTAAATATAAAGAAAAAAATATTAAATTCTATAAACAAAATCTAAATTAATATAACTTTAAATGAAATATAAAAAAATGATCCCCTAAGCAAAATTCAGAAATATTTAAATTCTAAGATATCTGAGTGCATAAATCTAAATAAAGAATTAAACCAAATATACAATTAAGAAAAATACTCTAGCCCCGTGTATATTTATGTTTGAAAAATTTTTATTTTTTCTCCTGAAATAATTTAAATATTGCTTACTTTTCCTGTGTAAATATTGGGAAAGGGGTTGTTTTCATTAACAAAACTACTTGAAAAGACTTTTTAAAATCAAAATATATGTCATAATCAATGTTACATCCATTTCCATTGTTACATTAAACATAGAATCTACTTTAATTAAGTTCTTGTATTAATTTTGTAGTTTTAGATTGTGATTGCAATATATAAAAGGTTCTGTGATTAATTTTGAATCTATAAAGTCAATACTAACATGAGTATTTTTATTATAGTGATGATAATAAAAAAAGTGTTATGTTAATTTTAAAGACATTTGATCATATATTGCATGGCATTTAATGTAGATTTAAGAGAACCCACCTGGTTTTATATATGGATTTGGATAATTTTTTGTTTATTCTATAAAATATTCAGTTACCTTCTAGGATTGTTATCTTATAAGAAAATGCATTTAATATACTAGTGCAAAAATAAAAAAAAGATATTGCCACAAATTTCAGCATATAGCCTTTAGCTGAAGCTTTAAAAGAGTTTACCAATATTAAATTTTTGATTTTTAAATAGTAGACAAATTGACCTTGTGAATATTGTCAAAATAGATGCATTAAAAATATGATGCTGTTTTTCAGTGTCTTTATGGCAAAAATTGCAGTGTTGGTCTACACTTTTGCAATTCATTTTATACTTGGCAAGCCATCTGAGTTAACTTTAATAAGAAAGTCAAATAATTTAAGTTCAAGAGACCAATACTGAAATTTATTTATAAGTTGTTACTTAAGTATCTCCTCATAATTTTAGTGGATTTGGAAAGATTCATATGAGTCTGTTTAGAAATATTGTAGAAAAAAATAGGGATTTAGGATTTAAGATTTACTGGCGAAGAAGAATGAATTAATCTACAATTTAAAAGTGCATGCAAGTCTTTATGGTTAATTTTTAGTAACAACTCTAACCTGTGTTTTGAATCCTGAATGTGTTTATACTGTGTAAATAAATCTAAGCAATTTAGAATAAAATATCTTTGAATTTGCTTAAGAAACATACCACCAATATGCTTGCCCCAAAGAATATTCCTAAAGTGAGTATATGTGCAGATTTTGAAATTGATTCGACATATACGTACTTATTCACAGGATATTACAATTATAATTTCTCAAGTTTTACCACAATTGCAGAATAAATATTACCCAATGGATCGGATTAAATTGAGAATTATTAATGAAAAATTTTTAGCATTTATTAGACATTGTCATTTTTTAAGTTATACGCATCATAATGTATTTTTCTTACAGAATACGGATTTTATAAAAAAGAGAGAATCTTTTTAGATTTTTAACCCGTGATGGCCGTCATTTGAACATGTATGGATCTAGATGTTTAGCGGACAGTTTTAAATACATAATGTCATTGATGGGATGTAACAGAGTTTATAAAGTAAATTCAGTGTTGAGTGCGAGGGAATATAGTTTTGCTAATGTTGGAACTCAAATGGTATCTGTGTTGACATGTGAAATGGAGACACAGACTGAAATATGTAATAGTCAGGAATCGCAAATTATTA
Organism: Epiperipatus broadwayi; assembly: GCA_028023455.1. Taxonomy (NCBI): domain Eukaryota; kingdom Metazoa; phylum Onychophora; class Udeonychophora; order Euonychophora; family Peripatidae; genus Epiperipatus; species Epiperipatus broadwayi. The sequence goes on along the minus strand of JAQFVV010000067.1, from coordinate 3,322,418 downwards.
TACCGCGTGATACTAATGTGATCCTAATAGACGTTGAACAATCTTGCTTGACAGCGAACGTTTTGGAGGAATCATTACGGGATAGATCTCCAAAAGTTTTTAAAAAAGATCATACTCAACGTAAAGATGATTCTTTAGATCTTTCATTGGATGATATAATTTGTAACATTTCCAAACAGAAGAACTTTTTAACAATGACTATTTCTGATGTTCAACAGATTGATGGTTTTGCTGCTTCAGATCAACATATAGATGATGGTAAAGGAGATCTGGGTAATTTAGAGGTGGGTGTATTTAACCAAATAGATAATGGATTGATAATTGGCACTGATTTTAATACAATATCTAGCGTAGATACAGAGTTTGATATTAATAGGGATTATTCTAGTAAACAACATTTACAGGGTCTAACATTAATTAATACAGGGGCAACCCATAAACGTTTTTCTAGACGTCTAAATAATAATCAGGTTATAAGTAATTGACAAACTTTACATAGTACATCGTTTCTTAAACTTAGGAAATTATATGATAAATTAGTTAGATGTAGACAACATATTAGTAATTTTGCATATTTTATTAACAATAACATAATTCCTAAAGGCCTCAGAATAAAAATTATTGCTAACATAGACCAATTTTCTAGGGAACATGCAATTAAATGGGATAATACAATAAGAGAAGCATCTGTTTCATTAATACATATTTTGAAAGATGCATTTTTGGTAAGACTTAAATTAATTGAAAAAGAAATTATACATTTTGGTAGTTGTTATTTAATGAATATAGATGAACAGAAGGAATTACAGGAATAGGTTTTTTTTTTGAGAGAAGTTATTGGTGAAGAAATTTCATAATAAAATGTATCCTTGGTTCACAGTTATGGGTAATGAGCCAAGATTTGAATTAGTTACTAATCAGTCACAAACACTAATTAATTGTATGACTTCTGATAATCATACTGTATCAGATATTTCTACATCGGATACGATTCCAATTGATACTGATCAATCATTTATATTATCTTTACATTCATTAGATTGTGCTGAAATGTTACCATCTGTTCTTAATAGTGATGCTGGTTTAGCATTGGTTCATAGAGTTACAGATTCTTCTGAATGCACTAACAATATTTTAGTTTCTGGAAATACAAATACTAATAAATCTAACTCAAATATTTATAGCAATGACTTTTTATGTTAAGCTAATAAGGAAAACAATGTGATTAATCTAACTAACATTAATCTTAGTGAGGCAGAATGTTCACTGTTAAATAAAGGTTTATCTTTTTGCCCTACAGTTCAGTCATTTTATCAAAAAAAAAAAATGAATTTAAAATTCATCAGGATTTAGATAATTTTTTAAGAAGACTTAGATTAAGAGAATTTTTTGGAAACCAAGAATGTGATACTATTGGAAAATTACGATCTGATTGGACACCACCACATCAAAGGAATGTGTTATTAGATACGTACATTGATAATGTATATCAGGATATTATTAATGAAATTAGACTTAAACAACATAGTAAGTATAAGAGTAATTTAACATTGAGAGAGATGAATGCATTACGTAATTTAGTGGAAAGACAGGATATTATTATAAAATTGCTGACAAAAGTGGATCAATAGTAATTATGAATAAAGATGATTATGTTAAAAAAGCTCTGGAGCTTTTAGATGATAAATTTTTTTATGAGCCTATTTCACTAACCACTATTAATTCATTATTAAAGGGTATACTTTTTAGTTTAAAAGATATGAGAGCTAGGGGTCTTATAAATAATAATGTATATAACTTTTTAGTACCAACCAAAATTCATCCTAGTAGTTTTTATATTTTGCCAAAGATTCATAAACCTGGTAGTCCAGGCAGACCTATTGTAGCTAGTATTGGTAGTCCTACAGAAAATATTTCAGCATATGTTAATAATATTATTAAATTTATTCCACCATCATTTAATTCTTATGCTAAAGATACTACTCATTTTCTTTGTGTGTTAGAAAATATTAAATCTGAATTACCAGTTGATTGTTTTTTGGTTACTTTGGATATTGTATCATTATACACACATATACCTCATGATGATGGAGTTGAGGTATTAAATGTGTTTTACAAGATAGAAGATGTGATTATGGTTTTATTACTTCTATGGTTGTATTTATATTTTGGGTTTTTAAAAATTTTTTTTTTTTTTTTTTTTAATATTTTTAAAAAAAAAAGGGAGTGGGAGGGGGGAGAGGAGGGTAAAGAATATTTTATTTTTATATAAAAGTGTCTTTTTATTTTATTGAACCCCAACCCCCTTTTTGGTTTAGATATTTTTTTTTTTTTGGGAAGGGGAAATGGAGGTGTAATATTTTTTTTTTTTTTTTAATTTATTTATAATTATAATAATTTTTAATAAATTTTTAATAAAAAATTTTTTTTTTTTTTTTTTTTTTTAAAAAACTACATTTTTATAGTAACCATCCTAAACATTTAAAGGCTAATATTCCTTATAGTCAATTTTTAAGGTTGAAGAGGATTTGTAATGATGAGAAATTTCTTCAACAAAATAATAGTATTTTATATAATAGATTGCTCAATATGAGGTATCCTAAGACATTGTTGGATAATGCAGTAAGGAGATCTTCTTTAATTGATAGAAAAAAAAAACTTTTATCTGAAAAGAGTAAAAAAAAACAATTATATGTTCCACCATTGGTTCTTACTTTTAATAGAGATTTACCTAATATTAACCGGATATTGGCAAAACATTTTAACATATTACAGTCCACAGATTATTTAAAATCTATTTTTTCTGATTCACCTAAGGCTGTATATCGAAAACATAGATCACTTAGAGATATACTTGTCAAAACAAATTTTATTAGTAGTTCTGTACAGGAAAAAGGATGTTCTCCATGTAAAAAAAGGATGTTCTCCATGTTTTACATGTAAACATATTGTTGTGACAAAAGTGGTCTTTAGTACTAAGAATTGTAATTTCAAATGGTATATTCCTAATTATGTTACATGTAAAAGTGTTAATTTGATATATTTGATAGAGTGTAGTAGATGTTTAAACCAGTATATAGGTGAGTCAGCAAATAGTTTACATGTCAGAATGACTAATCATAGATTTGACATTTTGCATAAGAATAAAGATAGACCAGTTTCAAAACATTTTAACTTACCAAATCATTCAATTGATGATTTAAAAGTAGTGATTATTCAGGAAGGTTTTGCTTCTACAAGGGAGAGGAAACAAAAGGAGGGTTTTTTATTTTTAAATTCAAGACCTTAGAACCACATGGATTGAATTTGAACACTGGAACTATTACATCTCTGGGTTACCTGGTCTCCTAAATGATTTCTATATGTGTGTTTTTTATGTGAAAATTATCTTATATGAGATTTTTTATGTAAATATTGGTTACATGGATGTTTAATATCTGTGTTTAATTGGTTTATAGATAAATAATTAGTTAGAAATTATTGTACTTTGCACTAACTATAATTTTTGATTAAAATGTATAAGTATTTTACTTTTTAATGAATATTAATGTGAGCACAGCTATTTTTTGTATGTGAGCATAGTTTAATTTTTCTATATATGCACATATGTATATTTTAATTTTTAATTTTGGATTTTTTATTTTTATATTTATTTTAATTTAAATAGAATTTAAGCTTGATTAGGAGGGAATGTAGTTATTTTTTATTATTTTTTTTTGTTTGAATTTTGTCATTGATTGGGTAGATATTCTGTGTTAGATTTTGTGACCAATCAAAGGGGGGGGGTTGTTAAATTTTTAATCTTTTACCAAATCTGTAATTTTTGATTATCGCCATTTTACTGTGTATTTTTTTTTTTCTGATGAAAACCAGTCCTCTGGTTGAAATATAATATTATTTATTGGATTTATAAGTCTTTTTTATTTTTTTTTATATGTATTTCCTTTGGTTAGTTTGTTATATATTAATATTTTGATATATATATATATATATGAATATATATATATATATATATATATATATATATATATATATATATATATTATTCTTTAGAATGAAATATATTCAATTTATAGACAACTAAATACTTAAAATATATAAATAATAAATTTATTAATATCTAATCGATTTTCGTTCAAAAAATGAACCTTATCAAGATATTACAACAATTGAAAAAATTAACGTGATTTACATATCATATACAGGTCAAACTTAACAATAAAGATGTTTTTAAGTTTTCCAATTTTTATTTAATGACCATTTTCCACCTAACTTAACCGACCCTTGTACTAACTTCATACATTTCTCTTTATTTTCATGTATATACAATGTTTCATATACTTTTCTTTCTTTATAATTGTTACAATATTTGATGACTTCAATACTTTCTTTACAATTCATAATGTATCCTGTTTTTAAAAAATGGCAAAATGGATCTGATTTAATATAAAGAAAGAAAAGTATATGAAACATTGTATATACGTGAAAATAAAGAGAAATGTATGAATTTAGTACAAGGTCGGTTAAGTTAGGTGGAAAATGGTCATTAAATAAAAATTGGAAAATTTAAAAACATCGTTATTGTTAAGTTTGACCTGTATATGATATGTAAATAATGTGAATTTTTTCACTTGTTGTAATATCTTGATAAGGTTCATTTTTTGAACGAAAATCGATTAGATATTAACAAATTTATTATTTATATATTTTAAGTATTTAGTTGTCTATAAATTGAATATATTTCATTTTAAGGAATAGTATATTAGAAAGACAACATAATGGTTTTCTAATGCCATCATTGTGATATATATATATATATAATTAAAAAAATTTGAAAAAAATATAATAGGAAAAATGTATGTGATTCTAGTCATAAAGTGAAAAAATAACGCGATTATTTTTTTTAGAAAAAATAGTGATAGAAATATGTGATTATGGATATAATAAACAAATTAAAAATTGTTTTAGAGTTAAAGAAAAAATATAAGATTTAAAGAGTAATTTAATAAATTTCTCACTTTTGCCAGTAAGTAATTTTGTACCTGAAATCACAGAAATGAATCGTTAAAATAAAAAGGAAAACCAAGAAAGAGGCTTAGTTCTCTTTTGGAATATTGCTTTTGAATTTTACCTGTATATATATATATATAATAACAAGTCAGATGTCACATGACTTATACATAGCTTGCACTTACAAATATGTAAAAAAAAAAGCTTGTTTAGAGTTATTAGCACGCTCTTAATTATATATATATATATATATATATAAACCAACCATTCAACTTGCCAATGTTAAATTTAAGTTTATCAAGAATATTTAACATTATTTTCGTCTCTTATCCCAGTTATTCTAACTAGTTATATTATCTTCAATATTCAAAAGATGTTAGATCAAACTGCTTAATAAATTCCTGTTCAGCACTATTCTACTCAGCAACCACAGACTAACTTCTAGATTATAGTTTTCTTAAGTGAAAGGATTTGAATTTGGAAATGTGTCTGTACAATTGCATAAATCTTAAATCAGTTCAGTATATATACATTATAGTATTATTAATTTTTAATGATGTTCAGTCTTACCACATACTGTAATGGAAGAGAGAACATTTTGCTACTGAATAATATTATGCAATCTATTTGATATGATGACTTTTTGGTTTTGTCATAAACTTGAACAAGGGATAAAGGTGTCTATAACTATTTAAAAACTAAAGGCATTATGTATAACTATACAGACAAGTTGCTTAGATTTAAAATAATATGTTTCAGTCAGATAGCTTAATAATGAATCATGTAATAAAAAATGGCTGCTAGTAGAAAGGTGCAATAGATTCAAAAGTTTCAGGAGTATTGCTTCTACATCTAAGGGTAATAAATGATTAAATGAACGCAGTAAACAATAATTTGTAAATATTGCACAGGTTGAAATAGATAAGGATTTATTGATCACAACTATGTATCATATATCGATTTTGAATGTTTTACTAGATATCATAACTTTAGTGAGAGAAATAAAGATTTGTTATTAAACAACATTATGTAAGCTGATATCATGTGATATCTTATTAGTTTTAGTAGTCAACATTTGTGTGTGTAATTTATTTAATATAATTAATTCTGTATAAACATATAATCTATTATTGTTATTTATATGAGCAATCTTCAGAAAAGTACAGAAATTTACAATCATATACATATATGTTCAAAAAAATTCTAACCTCTTGCAGGACATATGAGTTTGTCAATCAAATCTAACTACATCAATGGCATAGGAGATCATTTGAGATCTTATAAAACATAGAAACTCAGTTTTCATTTAGTAGACTTGAGATCTTAAAGTTGAAATGAGAATTTTAGTAATAGTTTAACTAATATCCTTTTTGTTTCAGTTTAATGTCAACTGAAAAGGTAAAGCATATAATTCAACTCATTTTAAATAACCTTGCTTTTAAATAAACATGTCAAATACATACATTTTAATTAATTATATACCATACAAATATGTAATCAACATTAATTATTTACATAAACTTACAATCTTATACATTGTAAAATCAAGTAGACCTTCTATAGAACACACATTTCTGTCAATTACACATGATATTATCAGCTTTGAATTAAATAATGTATTTCTATCTAAAGCAAAATCGAATTATTATATATAATGTGATCCCAACTTATCTTCAAACAGCTGATACATTTAGATTTGATTAGCAGAAACACCTATCATAAATTTATGTTTAATTAAATGTTGCTGTATATAAAATCATAAGTTTTTATTAGTGAGTGTAAAAATAATGTTAATAGATTATACTTATGCAGTATTTAATTAATTAATATTTATTTATTTATTTAAAATGTTTATCCAAAAACCAGTTTATTTTAAAATGAATTGCATTAGAAATTTTGTCTTGCCAAAAACACTAATTGATACAAAGAAAGCATTAGTAACATTATCATTTATATTCACATTCGTAATTGAATATTAAATTGAGCTTTGTTGGTGAATTTAATGGAAACAGTCATTAAATTTGATATTATTTCAACTAATCTATCATGTAGCTAATGATTGATATAAATATGTATTCTACAAAAGGTTTAGTTGATATTTCATCAAACTTTGTTGCACATAATATCTTAAAATTCTACAATTTTTTATATATGACATAAAAAATAATGTTTTGGGATTATATACTACCACATTAAGATGTTTTAGATGTAAATAATAAATTATATAACAATCCAAGTCTTAAGAATGAAAATATTAGATATTATGCACAGAAATTGGTGACAATAAAATATATCATAGGATACATTAAACAAGTGATTGAAGATTTTAGGAGAAGGTTAAATAATGTCTGTAATAAAAAACTAAAAAAAAAATAGATTTCAATATCATATAACATAAATGATAATATTAAAGTGATACATTATATTTGTTCTGAGTAATATAATGCTGTTTGAAATATACTGTCTAATGTACATATACTGTTCAATATTGTTAAAGGTAACATTGGTAATAACAAAGTAAGACATAAAAATAATGTAATTTTTAAAACTGTTTGAATTTGTGAGACATCATATATTAGGAGTCTTATTATCTTTGGAAAATATTACAGTATACTTAAACATCTGTGCTGAATATGAATGAAGTTAAATATGGTAGTCATGTTTTATTACATTTACATAAGGTAAAGGTATTTTGTGAAGAAAAGCGTAATAAAAATAGGAACAAAAACTATCTCTATTGACTAAAAATTACTTTACTCAATAGGCAAGATGCAAATGTAAAAATTCATAAAATGTGGGAATAATTTAACAGAAAATGCATCTTATCTGTTCTGAAATGCAATAAAATAGAAAAGCTACAATTGTATAATGATAATTGCATTACCATTACATGTTTATAGCTTTTCCTTTTTATTGAGATTTAAAACACATAAGATATATTGCACTCGTCTAAAAAAGTATTCTATCTTTATAATTAAAACAATAGAAAATAGTACATAATGTAAGATAGTTAAAAAGAAGATGATGATGATGATGATGATTATTATTATTATTATTATTATTATTATTATTATTATTATTATTATTATTATTATTATTATTATTATTATTATTATTATTATTATTATTATTATTATTATTATTATTATTATTATTATTATTATTATTATTATTATTATTATTATTATTATTATTATTATTATTATTATTATTATTATTATTAGTAGTAGTAGTAGTAGTAGTAGTAGTAGTAGTAGTAGTAGTAGTAGTAGTAGTACATTTCAATAAAGGCTTTATTGATCTCAATGGTTTACACAAGGTTACATCTAGAAAATTTCAAATTTAACATACAATGAGTAATATTAGGGTAAACATATATAAAATAATTTAGTGGTAACACTTTGTGGTTAATGGACTATAACAATATAAAGAATAAAAAAAAAAACAAAAATAATCAGAGTTCTAAAGTTTGATGTGCTTAATTAGTTTTGTGGGCATGTCTTTTTGAATGTTATGTGTATGATAATTTTTTGCAGCATTCACAGCATTGATGGTTGGCTTAATAATGACCATGTTGTTGCATATAAGTGGTAGTTGGTTATTATTCTATCTCTATTTTAATGTGTAACAATTTGGTGCTAAATGTAGCTGGATGTCATCTGGTATTATTGCCAATTAAGAAAGTACATCTGGTGCAGCAGTATGCATATAGTACAAATGTGGCTGCCCTATTGCTAGGCTTTGATCTTCCCTGAAAAGCTACCATTATGTGATTAATGATTGTACCCAGTTTTCTATAGGTGTTACACATCATCTGTCATGTTTGGTTAAGTGCTATACATTGATAAATAATGTGGTCCAGCATTTCTTCTGCTCGATGACAGAGTCCACAAAAGGGGTCAATAGATCTGTACATTCTTTTATGATAAAGAAAGTGGGTTGTTAGCAAGGCAATAAGATTCATTTTAATGATAAAATCAAAGTATTTGAGTTCTAGAGCCCATTTTTTATATTCCTTGAGTAGTCTCTTGTATAACATTAGTATCTGTTTCGCTGATCATTAAACCATAAATATCCCAGTATGAATAATTATGCAAATACTGTTCTGGAATCTTGTCTGTGGTTTTGCATTGGTATATAATGCTAATGAAAAAATAACCTTTTGGAGGTGGTCTATCTGTTGGAGTAACTTCTAGCAAGTGGTTAATTTTTGAATATTTGGCAAGGATTGTAATTATTGAGTTCTTTAACTTTTGTATATGAAATATGTTAATGTTGTGCAAGCCAATTCCATTCTTTATTAGGGGTTGGTAAAGTTTTTTAGTGGAGATTGCTGGTGTTTTTCTGGCCCAAAGTAGTTTATTATATATTGTTTTATTTTTTTGAAATAAATGCCTTCGAGAATGAAATGGTACATAGTATCTTATTTTGATTGTGATAAGCTGGTTAATTAACTATACTTTGGAATACAGTGAAAGATATGCCTTGGACAGAGAGTTTATAATTTTTGTGGCTTCTTCTTTTAGTTTATTTTGGATGTGGCATCTCATTCCCATAATTCCCAAATGAAATGGGAACCCAAGAAAAGAGTTTGGTTTTGATTTGTAAATTGATGTACATGGTTTACCAGTGTATAGTGACCAGGCTGTGGTTTTTGCCAGATTAAACGTTAATTCATATTTCTGTGAATATTAATTTTTGAAGTTGCGGTATTTGTTTTTTTTTTTTTTTTTGATGTTAAAAATATGGTAACGTCATCCACATAGGCAATGCATGTAGGGTGCTGGGCTGGGGCTGGTCTGTCGATCCCAATAAAAACATCTTGTATGCTTTTAATAAGGGTATTGATGTAAAATATAAACAATAATGAACTCAGAAGTGATCCATGGGATATATATTTGGTGGGTGTGAAAGATGGTGAGTTTCTACCATTTAAAGTTATATAAATCTCTCTGTTCAGAAGCAGGTTTGCAATTATATATAGGTGTGTTTTAGGAATTTATGTGTATTTTAGCCTTTCCAGAAGTTTATATATATATATATATATATATATATATATATATATATATATATATATATATATATATATATATATATATATTATATATTATATATATTTATATATATATATATATATATATATATATATTGACTGAGTCAAAAGCAGCTTCTATGTCAAGCTGCACATTGATGGGTCTGTATTTTTTCCAGTGTTTTACTGTGGTGAGAATTGCTTTGAAGAATAAGGCTGCTTCTGTTATTGAAGAGTACTTCTTTGTATACTGTGCTTTAGAGATAAGTGGAATTATATATGGTTCAATATCATCTTTAATAATTTTCTCAATAATTTTGATCGGCAAAGGCCTTATAGATATTGACCTGAGGTCTGTAATGTGTGAGACAATTGCTTTCATTTTATTATAGAGTATTATGGCTATTAGATAGATACCCTCCATGGGCTGAATTTGTTGTGCTAGATGGTTTACTGACACAAATATTCTGCTGTAAATTTACTTAGGTGCTTTAATATAAACAATGGGACTCCAGGACTACCTGGTTGGCAAGTGTTTAAAATGATATTCCGTTTTGTTATAAATAGATCTTTTGTGAATGGGGTTTCTGTCTCTGGTAGGCCAAACAGATTATGTGGTATTTTATATGGTTGTTTTTCTTGTAATTTCTGCTTAAAATATTCAAAAATTGGCATAATCATATTGTGTCCTGCATATGTTCCATTATTTGTATATTGTGCCATTGGCACTTTTATGTCTGGTTGGTTCACCAGTACCTATCTTATATAATCTCTTGTCCAAGTGTGTGGCATGGGTAGGCATATCTTGGTTTTCTTTATCTTCAGATAGCTTTTGAGTTCATCACATGCTTTATTGTAAGCATGTGTAAGCTTGAATATATACTGCAGGGTGCAATGTGATGGGTTAATCATGATTATTCTCTGGTGCAACTGATCTGCCAGAGACAAAAGTCTTGATGGTGGGGGTTGTTTTCTTGTTATATGATTGATGTTAAATGACAGCATTCCCATAAATGCAAGATATTTCTAAACTGGGTTCAAAGTCATTTCTTTGATTTTGTTTAGCATTATGTAAGTCTCAGAGACCAGAAATTCAGGGGTTGTTTCTGGGAGTAAAACTCTTATTGTTCTTGTAAGTGGAAAGGATGATATTTGAATTTGAGCACAATCAATTGTTACTATTTGAGCTGAGTGATCAGAAAAAGTTGAGGGAGTTTGCTTTATTTCGATAAGGTGGAGAAGCATTGGAGAATAAAAGCACAGATCAATAAGTGAAGAGAAGCAACTATTGTGGAAAAAGATGACATCATCTGGCAAAGCCACTCATTAGTGGTATATATATATATATATATATATATATATATATATATATATATATAGAATATATATATATATATATATATATATATATATATATATATATATATATATATATTCTATTAAGCCAATGTTGTGTAAATTCCTGATATTTTAAATTAAAATCTCCAATTAACATGGTTGTGTTTGAAATTGTAGCTAACCTGGAATTAATGTTTGCAATTATGGTATTTATTTTTTATCCTGTAAAGGCAAATAGACAAAAACCAGATTTATTGATATGTTTTTTTGTTTGAAGGTTGTAATTAATAAGTTCATGTCAATGTGAATTATTTTGAAAGTTGTGAATGGGCAATTGCTGCCAATTATGAGTCCAGTGCCAGCTGAGGGAGAGGAAGAGTCTCTGGAGCATGCACATAAACCTTCCATATTTAAATGCTTGGCTGGGTATGTTTGTGATCCAGCATAAATTATTGTCTCAAGTATACCAAATAAATGTGGTTGTATATCCTTGATCCAATGTTTTAACTTATTAATTTTTGAGGTTGAGTTCAAACCCCTGATGTTGATTGCCACAATTTTTATTTTCATTATATGTTGTTTTTTGGTTGAGATTTAAATGTTAGGGTTGATCTGGTGTTTCTTCCCTTTCATTCTCATATTCCATTTCCAGACCTTGATATGTTTCTACTTTAGTTGTAGTGTTTTGATCAGCAAAACTAAGGTTGGATTCTGTTATTTTGATGTTTTGGGGTCCTCTGTTTGGTGGGCGGCCTGGTCTTCTCCTTTATTCTGTGTTAGCTTTGGTGATTTGAGGCATATTTGGGGTGATAGCTACCATAATTTCTATTGTTGGGTTATTTTTAATATTGGGTGGTTGGTGTTATATATATATATATATATATATATATATATATATATATAACGATCTCAGTAATAGTGATCAACAATATATATATATATATATATATATATTCTTGATCACTATTACTGTGTAAGTTTATTTGTTCTTTTATTATCTCTTTTTCACCAATATCTTTGGTAGGCTGAGTTAGATTGTGCACTGTTTTTTTTTTATTGTAGCCTCTTACGGGTGTTAACTTTCTGTTTTTTATCAGTGGGGGTTTGAATTCTATTGGTTGTTTTAGTTGATTAATCCAAAATTTTAGATGTTGGCAATGTGTGTGCAGTTTTTTTATTATTCAATTGCTGTTGAGCTGTGGGTTTTTTATTAATTCTTTCTTGTTTATTCGTTGGTTTTGTTATCTGCTTTCTATTATTTGATTCCTGTTGATGAGCTTCTCTTGTTTAATCTTCAGTGCTCGTTTGATTTTTTTGGTTCTTTTTGGTGTTGCAATTGATTGGTAAGTGTCCTGTTTCACCGCATGCAAAACATGTTGGCCTTAATTATTTTATGTGAATGGTCAGTATTGTATTATGGTCAACTATTTGTGTGGGGATATCTTCTGGGTTTACACTGTCATTCAGCATTATTTTGAAATGAAAATTGTTGCTGAAAACTGTGTTGGGGGTGTTGGATAAGTAGATTTGTTTTATATAAATAGCTTTGCCAAATAAATGAATTAATATTTGAAAATCCTGTATTGTATATCCAAAATAAGTGTTTTTAATTATTCCATTACAATAGTTTTGCAATCTTTGATCCATCATTTTAAGTGCATAACTTCCAAAAGTTTTTACTTGAATTTGAAATCTTGCACGCTGATGTTCATTGAAAAACTGAGTTGCAACATTTCACGAGTTTGGATGCTCTCCAATACTAGAGACTGTATCCAACATTGCTGTTTCTGTCAGCTATTCATAAAGAAGTGCTCTGGGAAATTTATAAAGTGTTAAATTCCTATCAGTTATTGCTAACACCAGTGATCTTGGTGAAAAAGTTTTTGGAAAGTTGCAAATAGTTTTTTAAGGGTGGTGCTGTTGAAATTATTTATGTCGTCTTGATTTACCTTCCTAAATCTTGCTGCCTGTTGTAATGTTGGACTTTTTTCAATGTTGTGTGGCTTCTGGTTTATTTTTATTATGTTTGCATAAGGTTTTACGTTAGTCGCAGTTTCCATTTTATTGCCATTTGTTTTGTCACAATTTATATTGTTTTCTTCTTGATGCAATGCTATGCTTGCTTATGCTGTTAGAATTTATTTTTAGTTATGAATGACCATATTACTTACTTTTTTGCTAGAAAACAACTGTTCAGTAATCTGCCATTGCTGTCTTTATCTATCACAGTTGTGTACCACAATTTTGAAGTATGAAAATGATTAGAATATGAAAAAAAAGATTTAATAAGACCTTCATTCTTCATGACTTAGGCATACACGCACATGTGCTGTTGTTATTATTATTATTATTATTATTATTATTATTATTATTATTATTATTATTATTATTATTATTATTATTATTATTATTATTATTATTATTATTATTATTATTATTATTATTATTATTATTATTATTATTATTATTATTATTATTATTATTATTATTATTATTATTATTATTACTACTACTACTACTTCTACTACTACTACTACTACTACTACTACTACTATTACTACTACTACTACTACTACTACTACTACTACTACTATTATTATTATTATTATTATTATTATTATTATTATTATTATTATTAAGTTTCAACAATAGTAAACTTTATTAATCCTTTTAATTACATAGTATTACAATGCCGTAACAAAATACATGTTTAATCTTATTATTGTCAGTTCAATTTTGAGTGCTACTATATTCATTTTTTTTAAAAAAATATCTATATAGGCAATTTGTACATGATTCTATCCACTTTAGAAATGTCAATTATACATATTATTGTACAATAGAAGTATAATCTGGATCATACTTTCTTTAATTCTTTGGAAATAGGAGATATAATTTCATCATTGTTTTTTGATTTCCAATCTAAGGGTATATCATGGAATATGAATTTCTTTATCTCACAGCCTTTATATTCTAGTTTGTCATTCAGACCCAAACATTTCATGTTCATATTTGGGATCATTAAAAACTTACAGTTTATCCATAAACCAGCAACTTCATTCTTTATAACTTTGCTGTTTGTCTGAGCAGGGACCAAGAAACTGCATATATATCTAGGCTGGTGATCTGCTTGTATCTAACTTGAATTTTAATTAACTTATTCTCAAATGTGGCTGTATGTCTTCTGGGGTTATTACCCAATACAAATGCACAGCTAGTGCACCAAAGTGCATATAAGACAAACGTTGAGGCCCTTATGGCTGGTACATACCTATCTTTGTAAGTTGACATAATTTGCATCATTGTAGTGCTTTGTTTTCTATATTTCCCCTGCAAAATGCATCTAGTCTGCTCCATGGCTTGCAGTTGAAAATTATATGTTGTAAAGTCTCCTCAGCCATATGGCAAATACCACAGAATGTATCAACTGACCTGTACATTCTTCTGTGATGTAAAAAATGTTTAGTAGGTAAAGCATTCTAATTCATTTTGATTATAAAATCTAGGAACTTAGGTTCTAGTTTCCATCTTTTGTATCACTTGATCAGATATTTGTTTCCTATTTCTAGTATTGATGGGATCTCCTCATTGTGATAATTTTGATGTATAAACTTATGTATTTCACAATAATTATTATTGTTGTTGTTGTTGTTGTTGTTATTGTTATTATTATTATTATTATTATTATTATTATTATTATTATTATTATTATTATTATTATTATTATTATTATTATTATTATTATTATTATTATTATTATTATTATTATTATTATTATTATTATTATTATTATTATTATTATTATTATACTGCTACTGCTACTGCTGCTACTACTACTACTGCTACTGCTGCTGCTACTGCTGCTGCTACTACTACTGCTACTACTACTGCTACTGCTACTACCACTACCATTACTACTACTACTACTAAACCTACTACTACTACTACTACTACAACTACTACTACTGCTACTACTACAACTACTACTACTACTACTACTACTACTACTACTACTACTACTACTACTACTACTACTACTACTACTACTACTACTACTACTACTACTACTACTACTACTACTACTACTACTACTACTACTACTACTACTACTACTACTACTACTACTACTACTACTACTACTACTACTACTACTACTACTACTACTACTACTACTACTACTACTACTACTACTACTATTATTATTAGTTTTAAAAGGTTTTTATAAGGTCTATATTTTGATTACATGTAAAAAATGTTCCATAGTTCTAAAAAAAAGCAAACAAATGTTACATGAGACATAAAGAAAAAAGAAAACAAAACTTGGGCTGTGAAAATTAATGAATAAGCTATCTATTGATGGTTGTGATAGTGTTTTATAAGAGTCCATTGCTGATTTAATTTAGGATCTATGGTTGTGTAGATAATTTTATGAGGCTCCAAGTGGCATTAACTATATCTGCCATTTCTAGTTTTAATTTTTACCTTTTTATTTTCAAAAAGAGATTTAAATTTTCCTGATATTGGGTTAAAGACAAAGTGACACTTTAAGAACCAGAGAGTATAAATGATGAAGATGGAAAACCTTATATTGGGAAAGATTCCCTTTTGAATATTTTCTATTAAGATGTCACATATTGGCTTAGAATTATGAATGAGTGTGGATATCAGCTGTCTATATATATATATATATATATATATATATATGATATCCACACTCATTCATATATATACCACTGCATATGCCTATACATATATATATATATATATATATTACATATATATATATATATATATGTAAGGCATTGCAGTGGTATGAAAATGTTGCATTGTTTCATCATCCTTATCACATAAAGGACAGGTAGGTTGAATGTTAGTATATTTCCTCATATTGAAAAGAAACTCACTTGTTCCTAAAGCATCCATGTTAATTTTGATGAGGAAGTCTAGGTATTTAGGTTCTAAATACCAAAATTTAAACTTTTGTATTAGAGATTTGTTTGTTAATTTATGTGTACTATCTGGTATTTGCAGTAGATCTAGGTTAGTCATATTTTGATATGCACCCCAGAACTTTATTTTTGCTGTAAACATATTATCAGGTAACTTGTATTGAAATATGTGTTGAATTAGGTTATTAATGAACTTATTGTTGATAGGTGGAGATGTGTCAGTAGGAGATATTGGAATAAAAACCTGAAAATTCTGAAAGTTAGTGCACATTTTAAATAGTCTATTATAGGATTTTTGATAATAAAAGGTATTTATTGAATGCAAAGATAAGCCATTAAATTTTGAGTGCTTTTGGAGTTTATTAATGCTAATAGAAATTGTATTCTGGTTCCAGATCAATTTACTACATAGAGAATTGATTTTTTGATGAATGAGGTAGTGAATTTAATGGAGGGTGAATAGAAATTAATTTTTGGATAGATTAGCATGTTAATTAAAGATATCTTGATGTGTATTGAAAGATAAGCTTTAGTTAGGGAATTTATAAATTTTGTTTAGAAATGATCAGTTGATTTTGTATATTTATTCTTATTATATTTACTGATTGATGGAAGGGTATTCCCAGGAAGTTATGAGGGCAAGTATCAACTTTTGTTTTAATTGGAGTGCCAGTAAGTATGGACCATGTGGCCATTTTTTCGGGATTGAATTTTAGAGTACAATCTTTTGTGTTGAAAGTGTTTCTGCAGTTACAATTAAATATTTTTTAAATTTAAAATTACACATATCCTGCAATGATGTTTTATTAAATACTGTTGTATATAAAATCATAAGTTTTTATAAAATTAAATGAAGAGAATAAAAATAATGATAATAGATTATATATTTATATAGTTCTTAATTAATTAATATTTAATTATTTAAAATGTGATGAAAAGCAGATTATTTAAAAATGAATTGTATTAGAGATTTTCTCTTATCAAATAACACTAGCTGATACAAAGAAAACATTAGTTAAATTATCAATCAAATTCATGTTCATAATTTAATATCATATTTAGTCATAGCTTATATATTGATTTGATATACTTATTTCAAAGGATTATTGTTGTTCATTGTTTAATAGTAAACAGGGAGAGGAGGTATAGTGCTTAATAGATGTTTACTTTTTGGAAACAAATTAAGTAAATAAAAAGAAAAGGAAAATCATTAAAAACTAATAAAATAAACAATTAAATATTTACAAAATAATAGATTCCTAATCCTAATAGGTAAACATGTATTATATTATATACATAGAATTGTTCATGCATGTGTATGTATGATTATTTAAAAAAAATTATTAGTTAATGTTTAAGATTATATACACTAATTTATTTTATTAGAAACGTAAAAATAATGTTAGTTAATATTTTAATTTTATAAAGTATTAGTTCATTGTCTTATAATTAAAAAAAATCTATAATTTTATTACATCTGGAGAATGCTAATTTAATCTTAAGAATATATTTCGTTAAAGACCTCACACATGTATTCTTTGAGTTCACATTCCATAGTCTTTCATGGATTTAATTATGTACTTTATAATTACATCACATGACTCTTTAATAGTATTATTCTTAATAATTTTAAGAAGATAAAAAAAAAATACATATTAATAATTTGACAAATACTTTTTACATTCAATTTTTTTTTTGTTTTTTTTTATAATAATAATTATAATATATATTATCTTTTATATATATATAAGACAACTCCTTTCAACTTATATACATGCAAACCAATGGTATATATACCTCACTAATCGTAAAATGTACTAAATGGCATATAGTCGTATAACAATTTATCGGATTTTTTAAGTTTATAATGTAAATGCTTAAGATTTTCGTGTTTTGTAAAAAAATAAAATATAAATTAGATCTTATCCTAAACTATATACATAATAATGACTCTTAATATGTTAATAAATAAGCTCTTGAAGTAAGGGTTTGCCTTTTATAATTCCCTCAGTTCTTATAAATAAACACTTTTTTTTGAATTCAGACAACTATCTTACAGTCACAATATATATATATATATATATATATATATATATATTGTGACTGTTACTATATATATATATATATATATATATATATATATATATATAGTAACAGTCAGATTTGTACATTCACGCAAGAAAATCAAGTTTCTGAAAATTTTACCAAGGCTGATCTAGATGGGAGGGAGTTTGAGACCTTGAATCAGATTGCCCCTCAGCTCTTCTACCAACACTCCATGACTTATTCCCCCTAATAATGACATATATGAGTCTACACTCATAGTTTTTAACTCATGTGCTGGCAATAGTAAAGGGTGGAGCAAGAGACTCAGGGCATAAATGACTAAATTACTAATAGTTTAAATAAACACATACAAGTATGGCTGGCTAGACAATGTATATATTAATAACTAGTACTAAATTACAGTAGAATTGGATAAGATTTGGTAATAAAATATGAATAACACAATAAACATTTATGAGTTTTTAACATTTAATTACGAATTTATAAAATAAATAATAAATGATGAAAAGTGCAGCAGGATGTATACACACAGGTGTCTTAAAGTGATGAGAGTATTTCAATACATGTTCTCATGTTTATGCACTTTAATTGAAATGAATTTATTACAATTTTAATCTACAGTTTCTATTCATGTGTTAATTATGAGATGCCATCCCTCTGAGGTTTGCTAATAATCAAATCCTACAACAATGATAACCAACAGATATAAGTAATATATTAATATTTGCATAATGATCAATAAATGTTGCTCTTTATGCAGATTGCATTATATAAACTAGATCGGAGGTTCAGATCAATGCTGAACAAATAATATTATGGAGGGCAAACTGACGATTTGTAGCATAACTTCCATGCTATGGCACTATATAAAATAAATAAGAGATGCATCCTGAATGTGCAGTTACTCATGGGACTCAGTACCAAGTAGTCAGTTTCTGTGGACCATATGACTTGCTACCTTAAAATAAGTGAACATTTGATTGGAGAAGTTAATAAAACAATTTGGATTGTCATGTTCCAGTTCTAAAAAAGTGAGCTGTCTGAACTAAGAATAATGGAGTGATCCTTAAAACCAAAGTCCATTTTAATATATATATATATATATATATATATATATATAAATGGACTTTGGATTAATTAGGTTATAATATATATATATATATATATATATATTCTAACCTAATTAATCGTGATACTTAACAGAAACAAAATAAAACGACGTACGTACGGGCCATTCCTATAACCTAGTAAAATCAGTGAGCGGTATTATTAAATATAATACGACGCCTCCAACCCTCTATTATCTAATATGATATTTGAAAACTCTTCGTTAGGTTAGTTATATAATTCGGCTACAGAGATATGCAGCTCAGACAGAGATCGAATAAAAATAATTATCATTAATAAAATAGATTTAATAAAACCATTTAGAATAAACTAACATTCTCTCTCTATCTAAATACATTCTCTGAGCTATAAGTACTTGCACTGTTCGACAATGATGATGATGGTTTTATTTCATTGTTAATATTACTGACTCAATAAAACATTCAGCAATTTGTCAATATGATCTCAATATTTTATTATTATACAATTTAAAAGTTTCCATCTCTTTAACCATGCCACACTTGTAATATTAATCATACTGAATTAATTATTTCTTTAAGAGCACTTATAATACTGACACTAATCTCAGGGTTCTCTGTTATATTTAACAAAATGCTCGGCAGTATTGTGTTGTCCAATAGAACTGACATTCTGGTTGGCTATAGAAAACATTTAACTTATTTAAATTCCAGGTGTCTTCATCCACATATCAACTATTATAATATTTAGCAAGATGATGACCTTATTAAAGAACAACGCATAATTTTGAATAATACTGCCAATTTATAATCCAGAATCTCAGTCGGAATGATGAAAAGACAAGGGTGCTTTTGTGTCCTTCCATCACCCATGACAACACAATAATTAAACTAAGATTTAATACTTAGCAATTCACTTACATGTGTATGGAACAATGTGCAATTAAAACCTACTAGTTTGGGAATAAAGTGATTTTACACATCCATAAAATAAAATGTTTTGGTCTGAAGTTTCAATTCCATAAATAATTCTTATTAAATTAAAAATATAATGAAATATTCTGATCTGCTTAAAATTGTCTATCTAGTGTATTTAATTTGAGATTTCATAAATAATTTTGGACTCAAGAAATTATTGCAAGTATTATGCAGATACACTTTTATTTAGCACATAAGAAAATGACTCAAAATAGCTTTTAATAAGATTATATTTATTATTAAATTCTAACAATATTCCAATTTATTCTTACAATTTAACAAAAACAATCCCTTAGGATTAACATAATAAACCAAAATTATACACTTTAGTTGATCCCATATGGATAAAATAAAATAATAACTAATAGTAATTAGTCTATGCTTTTAGACTGGGATTTGAACTACATCTTCATCTTTGTTGTACATTTATTTAGATAAAATATAACAAAATAAATATTATTGTCGATACACTAACTTATCAGTTTAGCGTATCTTATATGAATGGCTGCTTAACTTTATTCTGACTATTTGTTTTAAAATAAAAATAATTGGATTCTAGGCATTGCGTACAAACGATTATTATCATCGTATCTTTAACTAAATGACAGTTTTTATTTATATAATTTATTATAATTTATGGGTTATTTATCAGAAATTACATTTATTATTTTAATGTTTACCTGAATAACAACTGAAGTTGTTATACACATTGTTTCCTCCGTAAAAGTTATATTGTGAGTGCTACTTAATAATTAACTTGAATTAAACTTAGTATTTGAACCCTCCTTTGGCAAATAAAATTTATAAATCACACAATTTTAAACTTATTTTCTCCATTGACTCATGTGTAGATTACCCGCACTATTCCGACGCACAGTCCAGACATTGATTATATATACTAGCACTCTATTTTTACTAAATGGATCGTGAATAATTTACCTCCAGTATACACATTATCTTGCCATAACTTTTAAATAAAACATAATATTCTACACCTTCCATGGTGGAATTATCTCTATTTCTCATGAGGAAAAGGGAACTTTGCTGGGGAGGAAAAGTCGCAGCCATCAGTATCAAGACAATGCATAATCCCAGGAGAGAGAATGGTCTCTCACTCCACTCCATTGAAACAGTCAACCTACAAAGAACACACAATGTGCTTCACAAACTTTTTAAGGACAATGATGCCATTGAATGCCCACTACCTGTCGAGCCCACAGATAGGCCACCACCCTCTAAACAAAACAACTGGCTTCGACAATCAGTGACTCTAATCCTGAACCATCTTTCAGCCAATGCAAGCCTATTCACAAGAAAACTCACATATTGGGAGATCTTCAATATTACACACCGCAAGAGTTCCACTATCTCTGCCTACCTCCATATTTCCAACCAAAGACTCATCAAATTAACAAAACACTGGCACCTTCCCCCAAAGTATGTTGACTTCCTCATTAAAGTAAATCTGGAAGCCCTTCCCACAAATGCCTTTCTCTACTATAAGAGAGGCTTCAAAAATCTAGCAAGCACATGCGCACTCTGCCAGAGAGAAGATGAAACCACCAACCACATGCTAACAAACTGCCCAATTCTACAAAAGCTCCAATCAGCATTACGGAACCGATTCAAGAACCAAACCCACAATTCTTTGTCTCTGACCAATGTGATAGAACAAGGAACTTATGCACATCTTAGACTGGCAACATTTGTGAACTTTACAATCTGGTCTCTTCGATGTAAGCTGGTCATAAGCAAGTCTGAATACCTGAACATTGAGACAGCCTTCTATCATATGCTGAATAAAATTCGCAAAACAGACTTTTCCACAGCCTACCTTAACATTGCAGAAAACACATGGGCCCTAGTTGATCTACCCAGTGAAGAAGTACTCTAAGATTACGCCTGAACACAACACCACAGAACTTTATAATACATGCATATAAATCATTGTAATAATCTGTATAATCCATAGTAACAATATGTAAAACCAATGTAACCATTGTATAATTCCTCAATAAAGTTTGGAAAAAAAAAGGGAATAATACCGTAGATATGAAGAGTTAACGACTATCTTAAAATAGTTTGGTGGGTCCTTGCCTCTTACCTGGGCATAATAGGAACACACACCAATATAATCCTCTCATGGGATTTTAATGAACGAAATGAACTAAATACGGTATAAATGCTGATCGTCCTGGCTCTGGGAAGCGATCGCTTGGGGTTATAACCATACCCGAATTCTAGATTTATTTATTCCCCTCATGGAAAATAAAGCTTTTGGGGAGATTATTTTCCATCCCACAAATAAATACATACAATTGTTACTAATGAGAATATTAATCATATACTGATGCTATTCGGGGCAAGACAAGCAAATACACTAATTACACAAAATTTATATTCCGGGGTATACTTAAATCAACGTCTGTAATCAATGGATAATACAAAATAAACATAATAATTTTCACCTTTGCCAAAGAAACATTCAACAAGTAATTGGTTATATAGTATTTTGAACTAAATTAAGTGAATGCGTTAATAAAAAAAATAATTGGGAATAAACTCCGCAATTAACATAGTATAAATTTGTTTTAAACTTTAAATAAATAAGATTCTGTATATCACTTCTCTTTAATTACTTCTGATAATTTTAACTAGATATTTTATCTATTAAGTATCTGAACTTTTATACATTTACTTATTTAACATATAAATTTATACCCATAATTTCCTATCATAAGTAAACACATTTTATAAAATTATTTTCCATGTCAAATATAAATTTAACCTAGAATAATTAAAAGAAAACATACCTTTATGATTACAAGGTCATTTAAATACTACTTGAATATACATCTTTTAACATGCTGATAAAAAAATTATACATAATTTTTTCAAATAAAAAATATTACTTAACAAGTGTTTATTATCTTTCTAGAAAAATGTTTTTCCGTTGGCAATTTATTTAGATGAAGAATTTGATCCTTTCGTAGTTCACGAAGTAAAATTTTTTTTGAAATAAGAAACACATTTATTATTTCATTTTGATAAAAGTTGCTTCTATTCTGGCACATTTAATAATTAAGCAAAGAAACCATAATAGCGTTGGATATTAATTCTTCTTTGAATTAACTTATATAATTTTGGGATCCAAGAAAGACAATACATAACTTAACATGACGAATATTTTGATGCTTGACGATCACATATATACAATTCTTTTCCTTTTAAATATTGGCGATACGTACCATTTTATTTAGCTAGCTGGTTTAAGAATAAACTAATGCACGACTTTTAGGAAATATTATAATTATAAAGACTGCAGCAGACTTACGTAGATAGAAATTTAAGGACTCTAGTTGAGGTATAATATAACATATTATATTATAAAGTTATAATTAAGTCACTTATATTGGTAATTTTTATTCCTACTCTAGGAATTATAAGTCTTCTTTAATAATGAATTTCCGTAATATGCACGCATACAAAATTTTCAATACTTGCCTTGAGAAAATTCATATTTTCCTTTTAAAAATTATGCAGGTGCATAAGTAAATATCCTTTATCATTCATATTATTTCTAGATAATTTTCATTGAATAAATTATATTTTAATGTGAGGAGCTTTCATTATTTTTAAATGCAGACAATGTCAGTTAAAAAGAGCGCGAAATTTTATAGTTAACTTTCCTTAGCTTTTATAATATGTCTTTTAAATTATAAATTTTTCTTTTATACCAAGAAAAAATTATCAAATAAGGTAAAGTTAATAAATAATTGTTTATTTGCTGGAAATTATTTATATTATTTACTTTAAACATAATGACGCTTTCAGTGATTACTGTAGTCAATACGGTCATTTTAAACTTTAGCATACGATAGTATAATCTTTTAGTATAAAAACTTTATAATAGGTCGATGGACATAGAAAAGCAGAATATCCTATCAATTAAGATTAGCCAAACATGATATTATCAAACATTTAATGGACTGATATTTATTTCTGCAATAAAAATTATAAAAAAAAATTGTTACCGAATTTCAGTACTGACTCCTCCTTGGACTAATAGCAGACTAACTTTTCTCCAGTTTTTGGCAGTCTTGTTTTATTTTAGTGACCTCTTACAGAGAAAAAATCATTTAATTATACATAAACAAAAGAAAAGAAAAAAAAACAAACTTATTACAGTTATATTTTGTTCTGTATGGTTTAAATGGATTACAAGGTAATTTGACAAATAATGTAAAATAATAAATACATGTAATTGACACTGTTTATTAGTGGTGTATATTTCTGTATACATTATTGTCTAAAATAATTTAAAAAATAAAATTACCAGAAGCTATGTTGTTATGATAAGATACTCATCTACCCCCCCCCCGTCCATCTACAATCAATTACTATTTATAATATGCTTTTATACTATATTAAATAGCTCTTATGGTTATTATTTTTAATTAAACTATTTATGCTCTTTTCCAAAATGACATTAAATTACTAAATTTATTAGTTATTTGCTTAAAATACGTTAAAGTGAGTAACTAGAATACTTTATTAATCACTTAATATTATTACTATTTTATTTATTTTCTAGAAAAAAAATAGCATTGTTTTCCTATGGAAACGATGCTAAATAGACCAAGTGTCAATGATCTTGCAGTATACACCTTGATATATATATATATATATATATATATATATCAAGGTGTATACTGCATCTGTATGCTTTATAAAAACACATTCGTAAACTTTCTAAAATATCAAACATTAAAATTATTAAAGGGTGAAATCTATAGTTTTTATCTGCAAAACTACTATACACACATTTGTGGGGTTCAAACTCAGACTTTCACATGACCCACCACTCTCAGTACCATCTCATATTGCTGACCCACGTGATCGCACACATGCTGAAAAGATAAATAATCACCAATATACATATATCATGCTAAACCAGCAATCATCAGTTGGTCTAGATTACTATCCTCACACATATATATAATCAGTATTCAGCTTTATATTAAGATAGACAATCTATATACTTTAATGGACAGGCTTCAAACTATTCCACTCACAACTCTTTACTCATTATATATATATATATATATATATATATATATATATATATATATATCATATATATATATATATATATATATATATATATATATATATATATATATATGAGGATAGTAATCTAGGCCAACTGATGATTGCTGGTTTAGCATGAAATATGGATATTGGTGATTATTTATCTTTTCAACATGTGTGCGATCAAGTGGGTCAGCAATATGAGATGGCACTGAGAGTGGTGGGTCATGTGAAAGTCTGTGTTCGAACCCCATATATATTACATATATAAATGCAGGTTGAATCCTGTACAATGTATTATATACAGACATTTGGAAAATTAACATACTTAAATTGTGCTAAAAGGAAGTAATTATAAGTGACATAGTTTATCCTGTAATCTGTATAGTTTATAAGAATAAACTGAGGATGAGTAAAGCATATTTGGGACTTAAAATTAACTAATTACTTATAATATGCTTTAAAATACCATTCTCACATTTGCTTAACTAAATAGACATTTAATACACAAACCTGTATTATACAATAAGCCAAAACATAGTAGTTTAAGTTATATATATATATATATATATATATATATATATATATATATATATATATATATATATATATATATATATATATATATATATATATATATATATATATATATATATATATATATATATATATAAGAGTAGGTTTTCAGATCAGATATTTATAGGCATACTAGACAGTAATAAAAATTAACTATGTGAGAGTTTCTAAACAGCTCTCCAAAATTATTATTATTATCAATCTCCACTCTAAATGAAGGTGTAACATAAATTAATGAATTAGCAATTTATAAAATAGAAAATAGGCATGGCCATAGATTAGAAAGAGACAGAAAAATAATAATAAATGCTTACAGTTACTATGTTAAGAAAATTATGAATTACAAATATTTATTAAACAGGCAAGATTCTTATAAAAATTATTATTATTAAATTTACATTATAGTTTTATTAAAATTATTTTACTAAGTTTATTGATTATTTATGAACATTCAACATTTAGCTAGCTTTAGGATTATGAATCAATTTAATAGTTTAGATTTAAGTTATTTATAGAGCTCTGTGGAAAGAAATTCCCCAATCTTCTATCTGAAGTGTTTCACATGATGGTTTTGACATTCTCCATTAAGCAGGATTGTCCAATGTATTCTTGGTAGGCTATAGGTCTTGAATTTTGTCCCCATTCTGGACCAATTCTCTGAGAAGGAAGGCAGCAGCCTGTTGATCTCTACCCCATGGTTTTCATTGTAGAAAGAGTAAATGAGTCAACCTTGATGTCTGACTTTTGGAGTTTTTTATTAACTCTTGCTTATCTCCTCTCACAAGTCATTAAAAGTTGTTTGTCTTTTAATTTCCAATTTTAATAGTCAGCATAAATTTTAACAAAAACTAAGGCTCTGGCTTGGCTATTGGTAAGTGGTGCTGGATTAATGATTTTGTCTTTGCTCTTTTAAACTTTATTTTTAAATCTTTACAAATCTTTGGCTCACAGTTTACAATTTAATGAGAGGTATTTCTGATAAACCAATGACCTTGAGTCTCTCTTTTTTTAAAAGAGATTTAAATTGTCAACATTCTGCTATATATATAAGACAGACATTCCTGAAGTTAAGATTTATATGTGAATACTAGCAATTATATAAATGAAAAACTTAAAAGATAACTTAGAAATAATTTAGAAAATCTGTAATGTTTACTATATCTATCACATTATAATTCCGTTTGCATAATACATAGGTGAGCTCCCACACATACAATGATGTTTACAACTTACTTTAATTTAATCATTTTAAAATTATAACTGTGTATACATTATATGCATACAAACATTGATTTTAATATTAGATGTGTTCACATATTCAAACATACACATTCATATACATAATTACATATCAAAATAAATTATTGTAAGGTTATATACATGGACAAGGAGAGGTTTGAACTAGGAAGGAATACTACTATGACACATAGTAGGTGAAACAGGGTGTTAGACAAATAATACTGTTTCAATATATATATATATATATATGTGTGTGTGTGTGTGTGTGTGTGTGTAAAATACTCTCAATCCTAACCACAGGATAAAATTTTGCAAAGATAAGAACTGACTATCTTATCCTTTTTACCTAAATTCATTTATATAGGCAAATCTGAAGCACATTGCAAAGAAAGCATATACATAGATCTTAAATTGATCACATTATGTCTTTAAAGCTGTATATTAGATTGTCTTATATTATTTAATTGACTTTTGTGAAAGTTTTCAATTTACAGCCTGCAGATAACAAGTCAAATAACGAAATATGTAAATATAAAATTTATCAGCAATTAATATTATATAATAACAAGATTAACATCCTGACACTTGTTTTTTGATCATGTAAAATACTTTAAATCTAAAGCACAAAATTAAAACTTTTGAAAAAAATAAGGAAAGAACACCTTATCTTTTTTACCTAAACATATTATATAGACAAATTTGAATCACTTTGAAAAAAAAAAAATGAAGATCTTAAACTGATCATATTACTTATTCAAAACTATAATTCAGATTGCTTTTTAACCACTGAGAAAAGTTTGAATTTGCATATTTCATTATTTGACTTGTTATTAACAAACTGAAAATTGTTAATTTTTTTCAAATATGAATTAAAACAATGTAAAGCAATGTGAAATATAGTTTAAAATAATTAATGTGATCAATTTAAGATTTTTATGCTTTCTTTCCAAAGTGCTTCAGATTTTCATATTAAATGGATTTAAATAAAAATTATAAGATGGCTATTCTTATATTTTCAACAGTTTATCTTGTGATTTAGATTAAAAGTATTTCACATGCTCTATAAACAAATATTGGGGTGTTAATCTAGTTATTATATAATATTGATTGCTGGGAAAAGTTCATAAATACATATGCATTTATTTTTATAGCTAACTATACTACAAGTTATAGAGACAATTGATTTAGTATGCAGAAATCACTGCCAGGAGCCACTTCATCTGTTAATCATGTTAAGCTTCATTGATTTCAGGAGCTAGAATAAAGAACTTTTATTCAAGAACTTTTTTTAAAAAAAGATACTTTCTCAGAAATAATAAAATTTCACTTATATACTTTTTATTATGCATGCATACTTTTCTTTGTTTTACAGCTTTTACAGATGATAGGTTTATTGTTCAGGTAAAGAACAATGCATGAATGTATGAATAGTCTGATAATCAACATGCATTATCTTGTTTATGTTTCAACTGATGTCAATAAACTAAAGGGTCTTATATGTAAATACTGGGAAATTATTACATCCTTTTGTTTGTTTCACTTACCCGATGATTTTGTATTAAACTTTATAAAAAACTTTAATGTAACAATATTTATTTATAAAACTATTTGTAACAGCTTTGTGATTGAATATTGTACGTTGATCAGAGCATTTAAACAAATAATGACATTTGCTTTTTAATATTATTTATTTGCATTGTAAATAAAATGGGATGATTTTTCACTTAATCAATATGTATTAATTATTTTATTTATTGACTCATATCACATCAATTCACAGTCACATTATTATTATTTTAAGCCCTGAGATCATTAATCGTTTATTGTTTTCATTTTAAATGTATTATATTAACAGATCATTTATTAACATTAAACAATTGGAAGCAATACGTTTTTTGAAAAAAAGAATTTAATATTTATTTGTATTGTTATTTTGGGATAATATTTCTGATTACTAATAGGTTGGGTATTAAATTAATCATTATAAAATGAAAGAACATCAAGGTTGATATTTTTTTCTCAGATTAAAATCATTTTAAAATTACCAAACCTAGTTGTCCATCCAATAGTATTCTATAAATGATATTCTATTTAAGTTTAGCTTAATAATAAAGGTTTCAAATGAAACTAGTTTGAAAGTAGAATTAGATTCAAATATTGACCATATAAATCACGTTGTAATACCGTGCAGCTTTTCTAATAGTAGAACAGATATTCTATGTCTTCATGTAGTTAGTCTTAAATATGAAAAAAAAATTAGTTATTAAAACTTAAACAAACTTTTATAGAGTGTGTATCTGATCTTTTTAATATCCTATTTTAAAAATGTGAGGTACGTTTTTTTTTTTTTTTTTGTTGTTGTTGTTGTTGGCTGATTGTTAACATATAGTATGCCCATTTACGTGATCCATTTTTACATTTAAAATCTTATGCGAAATCTTATTTACATGTGTATAAATATTTTTAATAGATTAATAAAATGTTATAACAATAAATCATATAAGACTAGTATAATCTCAAGTTGTCTGAAAATAAAAAAAAGAAAATAAATGTTCATTAAGAATATTTATTTTTAATTTTAAAATAAACTGACCTTTACCTGAGTTGAGAATAGATTTCAGGATATAGAACTTCCGAAATGTAATTTCAGTCGGTGTGAAATAATTCTAAAATGCAGCAAAAAAAGTCAAATCAATTCTCTATAATTATTTTTAAAAGCCTCAACAAATTACCGGCGGGGTGATTATCAAATTAAAAGTAAATTGTCAGAAAATTTTTATTCAATAGTATCGCTTCAAAGATTAAAAAAGCTTTTCTCTAACTGCGCAGTAATTGTTCAAAGCTAATAAAATAAAGCATTACTAATACATACACTCTTTATAACTAAATCAGACTTCATATTTTCTCAGAATAAAGATCTTTCCAACAACCTTTCACGAAATCTATGAAGTAGAAGTTAATGTTGACTAGATTTGCCAATCGCCAGTTAGTAATGATTTGTCTGTGCTTTTCATATTATTTTTCTCTTTATCTAAGAGTAGGTAAATCATTTTTATTGATCTCTAGTGAATAATTCACTCAATTGAATATGAACTGAATATGGAACGAATAATACTAAGCCATATTAGAAACTGAATAAAAATACATATGATTAGAATTCAGGTATATGTCACTATAGATGGACACTATAGAATATAGTTTTTTTACACAATATGTTACATTTAAACAATTAGAAAATATTTAGATATGTATACTATTTTCAGTTTTCAAGCATATAAAACATTAGCATTGAATCTACAATATCTAACATAATAGTAAATTAAAAGCAGATTCACTTTTATTTTAAAGTTAGTAAGACAAATAATCTTATTATATGGTGTGAATTTCAGGTGACACTATCTATATTTAATTTGAACATAGCCGTGCTATATCGTATCTGAAATTTATATATAAAGTACATAAAAATATTAAAATTATATATATATAAAATACATATTTTGCGGGTTCATCCGTGTTAAAAACTTTTAATACCAATACACTGACGTTTCGACTTGGTCACACAAGCCATCCACAGAGTTATAAAAAGGTAGAAAGACGGTTGTAGAGGCGCTACAATCACTGGTTTGAATAAAACATTAAAAAATCCCACCAATAGCAAAAATGTTAAATTTAAGAATGTTTTTTAAAGAAATCTTTCCAAATAGGAGGAAGTTTGCACGTATCATCTCGCTTATTGATACAATCTGGCCTTTTAAGTATCTCAATGGCTTCTCTGATTTTGCATTGGTAGAGATTATCACATCTGGATATGATCCTGGTACTAGAAAAATCTATTTTATGATATGAATCTATAGTATGGAGTGAGAGTGCTGATGATGATGAGTGTTGTTTAACTGCATTAGCATGCTCATCTCTCCTAACACTGATGCGACGATTACTCATATCTATGTAAGAAGCTTTACAATTTTTACATGAGATTTGATAGACACCATGAGATTCAAGAGGGATTGAATCCTTAGGCTTGGTTATTATATTGCTGATCTTTTGATGAGCAGAAAATGCTGTATCTATATTATAGCGTTTTTATATATTAGTTTTAATATATATATATATATATATATATATATATATATATATATATATTAAAACTAATAATACTCAAGGCTGGGTGAGTATCAATAGTAAATATATGAAAGTAATCAACAAATAAAAAATACCAATATTAATAACAAAAAACAATCTCAATCTGTTGTTTATTGTTTAAAAGAGCTTGGCATATTGACATTGTGTAAATGTTAACTGTTTTCATGTATTTGCAAAGATTTTCATGGGTTGCATATATAAAAGACATTTTGCAGCTTCATTCATGTTAAAAAATTTAAATATTGGTATACTGACATTTTGACTTGATCACATAAGTCATTCACTATCTTTCTATCTTTTATCACCCAGTAGATGACTTGTGTGATCAAGTCGAAACTTTGATTTATCAATATTTAAATTTTTTTAACACGGATGAACCCGCAAATTATGTCTTACATATATATGAAAAGGACTTCAATACAGACTTTCAAGTTCTCTAGAGCTATGCAGTTAATGTTATACAACTGATACACATGACCATATAATGTGAGAAAGATAAATGATCACCGATATATGTATTTAATGCACAACCAGAACTCATCAGTTGGTCATGATCACCATCTCCCATGCATATATACAATCAGTCCTCACTTTATATTAAGCTAGCAAATCTTTAAAATTTAATAGACAAAATTCAATCTTATCCACTCTCCAACTCTTCAATTTTCCATATCATTGAAAATCCAATGATGGAACACTCAATGTTAATGTTGATGTCCTGTCTTAATATAAACTGAACAATGCTTGTATATATGTGTGACATATGTTGATCTGGATCAACTGATGAGTGCTGCTATAGCATGAATACATATTTTTGAAGATCTTTTTTTCATATGTATGTGGTCATGTGTGTGAATTGTATAAGATGAAGTGCATAGCTGTAGGGAGTGTGGAAGGCTGAGTTCAAATTATTTCCAATTATATTAATTTAGTATACAAATATATATTTATATTTGAATATTATATATATGTAATGGATAGAGAGCTGCATTTGGGAAAGCTAACAATATAACTTGTAGTCAGATAAATAATCTGATCCACACATGGATTTATAATCATCTAAACTTATAATAAATTCATGAATTTATAAGATGCTAATGAATCAATATATGTTAAGAAATATTTTATTTGGAAATGAAAACAAAATCCAAGAAGTAAAAGTTTTACTTTCTAATAGATGCATAGTATAGAATATATGATTAAATATTTTAATAATCAAGTAATTCGTGTAATAGGTAACTCAAACGATGCCTAGATTGTGTAAGATTCAACTTTTATTGATTGATAACCCTAGCCACTCGCTCATAGAGAAGCTTAGCTTAAAATATCACTATATTTAAAAAATTTCAAACTTTTGATTATATATATATATTATTTGAGGAAATAATTTTAGAAAATATTTATTTATTAGCATTCATTACCAAGTTTAACATTTAACATTTAGATTACAATGCATTTTTTCACAGTATCTTTTTTGACATCCTCACAATGACAAATAAAGACATAGGAATCAATGAGCATTTTTACAGATGTTGTACAATGGTTTCTTTTATAAACACTGCAGTTTATGACTAGTTCAAAGTTTTGATGGTATCAGACAGTTAGAGTAGCACATATTCATATCCATTTTATTTATTTCTGAATACATTAACTGAAGAGAGTTTAGGTTTCTCCCCTCCTACATGATTGCTACTCACTATACATTGTTTCTATAATAAATCCACAGATTGTTGATGTAAAGTAAATAAAATAAAACAAAATTCTTCCAGAGAAAACAAAGTACATGTGTTCTCCTGTTGAACTTTTTCTGTTACTTGGTAACAACAAAGAGACATTATTTTAAAATTAGCTCATGAATCACAATTTTTTTCTTTATTTTAATCGTAATACGGGGCATTGTTATTATTCAATATGCTGTAAAAATATGTTATTTTTAATTTTAATAAACAAATCATTTACTCACTTTACCCTCATTCAAAATTAAAATATTTTTATTAAATATAAGTTTTATAACTATTTTATTTATTGGTGTTATCTATAAACTATAAAAATATAATAAATGATTACTATGCATATATATATATATAATCAAAACTTAACCATATATAATTGAAATGAAAGTAACTCAGTGGGATGTATTGGCCAAATTTGTACATTCACTTAACCACATCCAGAACCCAGGTAAATTACATCAAATCTGATTAAATGAGTTGGTGAGATTCTGAATCCAACCAATCTTCAACTCATTTACCAGCACTCTATGATTAAACACCTTATGAATGACATCCTGAGGTTACATACAGGCCTAAAGTTCTTCTGTGAGCCAAAACTTCGAACATGTAGATACATGAGACCCCAAAACAAACTAACAATTTAACTAAAAGTGTTAAAATAGACAACATAACCCATTAACCAACTTAAAACTAAAGTTGACACCAATGATTAACTCTAATAAACATCATAATTATATAATACTAATGGGATTGGAATTTGGATTGTGAGCAAAAGATATGAAACAAGATTTTATATTTCAAATAGATTTATTGAATCAATAAAATAAAATAAAGTAAAACAAAAAAATTACAATAATTATATAATATTAAAGGTGTGGAATCATCATACACAGGTATTACATGATTGATGAGATTAAATTATTACATTAATCTCATATTAACATTTTAAATAGACTCATGCATATAATAGATAATATGCCAAATCCTGTTCTCACCTTGTGGTTTCCTAGATTACAAGAAAAAATTACCACAAGTGAGTATATATATATATATATATATATATATATATATACTCACTCACACCACAACATTTCTTAATATATATATATATATATATATAACATTAAGAAATGTTGTGGTGTGAGTGGGTAATTATTCACTGGCTTCCACATCAAAATGTGTGGTGCTCTAAAGCCATATGCCTTGCTAATATTAAAATAAATGTACTTTTGAGGTCTTTCTTGCAATGATGTATATTGCAGAGGCTTCTACTATGTGGTGATGCTGAACTGAGATCAGACCCATGTAGCTATCTGGCTTGCTATGCTGAGTTTGAAGACATTAATGTGTCTAAAAGATTCACGCTTGCAAGCTGAATAGAAACTGTTTCATAAATGCTCAGAGTTTGTGTTTAGATCTAGTTTCTTATTCCTGTCTTTCACTGATGATAGCAAATAGCTTGAAATCATGATCTGAAAGTGGAATTAAAGTTAGAGATAGTGAATACTCACTCTGACATTTATGTAAACAGAAAACTATGATTGACGGTGTTTTTGGTAGAACGCCATCTGTTATCATAAATACTAGCATTAGCATATCATAAATACAAGTGTTAGCAAGTTTTTTAACTTGTGTTTTTTTGTTTTTCATAAATGTACCTTTGAGGTCTTTCTTGCAATGATGTATATTGCAGAGGCTTCTACTATGTGGTGATGCTGAACTGAGATCAGACCCATGTAGCTGTCTGGCTTGCTATGCTGAGTTTGAAGACATTAACATGTCTAAAAGATTCATGCTTGCAAGCTGAATAGAAACTGTTTCATAGATGCTCAGAGTTTGTGTTTAGATTTAGTTTCTTATTCCTGTCTTTCACTGATGATAGCAAATACCTTGAAATCATGATATGAAAGTGAAATTAAAGTTAGAGATAGTGAATACTCGCTCTAACGTTTATGTTAAAAGAAAACTACGCTTGATGGTGTTTTTGGTAGAACACCATCTGTTATCATAAATACAAGCATTAGCAAGTTTTTTAACTTGTGTTTTTATTGTTTTTCATATATATATATATATATATATATATATATATATATATATATTGTAACAGGGCCCACACAACCTTGTTATAACCTCAGTTGTAACAATTTTCTGATGAGCATGTTGCAGGAAGGAACTATTGATTGGCATTCCCCAATGCAGATGTTATCCCCCCCCCTACAACAATATTTTCTGCTCATCAGAAGATGTAGCACCATAGAGACTGGAAGCATCTAGACATTTCTGTGTTTGCTTTTCCAAATGGCTCCACTAGAGTTCCATCTCACTACAACCTGACATATGTAGGTGTAGTTATACCAGATATAGCTCACAATGCATGAAATTCTCATGAACAAGTGCAATGAATGATAAGTGATGCAAAAAATAATATAACTGAACAACTGGATAACTAAAATTAATTTTAAGTAACGACAATTTTATTTAACAACAGGTTTAATTAAATGTTCATCAAACAAAATATTTCATTGACAGTACCTTGTATCCCTTCGGCCTACTTCCAATAACATTTTTATATGACTTAAAGAATGTAATTTGTTGAGAGTATAATAAAGTCCTTCTTTCAACAATTCTTTAACAGTTTACATCTTTAATCATTTAGTTAATTCACAGATAGATGTGTGATATATAAAGACAATGGGAATAATAATGAACACAACTGATAGCATTTAATTTAATTCAGAGTTTCACTTAATTCTGATTTGTAGTCTTTTAGGTAGTGGTCACATGTAATGTGGCTTAAATTAACTCATGTATGAAGATATTCTTTCCAGAGAAGAGCATTTCTATTATTCCAGTTAATTTTAAGTTAGTCAAAGCATAATAAATTTATTTCTATTCATTGTTATCCAAATCCAGGTGTGAATCCATAATATAAGCACATTTATATCCATTGGTTATTCAGGTAACCTATAAATGTAGGTATTTCCATCTGTCCAAATATCAATTCATCTTACAAATGTTTTTATTTGGTATTTCCAATTTCATAAGACATATATATATATATATATATATATATATATATATATATATATGTATTATATGGATATATATATATATATATATATATATATATATATATATAACTCCAGATATATCATTGTACATTTAACCATGACACATTGTTTTGGTATTCTTATTTCTCAACTGGTATATATAACATGTTTTAATTCTGTGTTTATATTACTTTTCTCAGAGTTTTCAAATAACAAATACAATCTTTTTTTTAAAAAAAGAAAATGATTTTTTTTAATCTTTCAACTTATTTAAGTATGTAGTTCATAATACACATATAACCATTAACTTTTATTGATGTACTAATTCATATTTAAATGTTTGAATTTATTCATAATATAGTATAAATTTACTAAATGCATTCATTTTGTATAAATACATTCATTTCAGTATTTTCTAATTTTATCTGGATTATAAACACATTATAATTTAGTTAATTATAGCTATGTGTAATATTCATATATAATCAATATGCAAGTAAGCATTTGTAATTTTTGTTTAGTTATTCTAATATATAGCATAAATATTGTTGTTTGGTCTGCCACAGATGTATATTTCTAGATATAAGTTGATCAGCAGTTTCATTTATAATTTATCACTA
Organism: Epiperipatus broadwayi; assembly: GCA_028023455.1. Lineage (NCBI taxonomy): Eukaryota > Metazoa > Onychophora > Udeonychophora > Euonychophora > Peripatidae > Epiperipatus > Epiperipatus broadwayi. Next base: position 3,285,507 of record JAQFVV010000067.1, on the reverse strand, counting down.
ATAAAACATATTTTCACATAGCTATAATTATTCATAATTTATTTTAAGAAAGACATTTGTTTTTTATAAACACATATAATTATTGAAAAAAATGCCTTTTGATTATCAATATTTAAGACATCTAGTATTTACAATTTATTATTAATGCAACATATTTTCATGTAGCTATATTTATTCATAGTTTTCTTTAAGAAAGATGTTTTGTTTTGTGTTTTTTTTTTTTTTATAAACACATCTAAGTATTAATATTTTATAAAATTGTTACCTTCATTTTATCCAGTTTGTTCCTTCATATCCATGATACAACTGTACTCAAAAAGGGTTCATCGTTGAGCTGGTATTTTATGCCAGCTCATATATATATATATATATAAAATACATATTTTGCGGGTTCATCCGTGTTAAAAACTTTTAATATCAATTTACTGACGTTTCGACTTGGTCACACAAGCCATCCACCAAGTCGAAACGTCAGTATATTGATATTAAAAGTTTTTAACACGGATGAACCCGCAAAATATGTATTTTATATATTTAACCCGTGCAAATCTTCGTTTTAACATATATATATATATATATATTATTTTATTATATATTTATATATATATATATTGTAAACAAGCAGCCGGTTATATATATTGTAATAAAACTTGTTTTATTAGAAATAAATAAACATGTACTTTTTTATCATCTCATATATATACACACATATATATTTTGTTAAAATATAAATATCATTTTATAATACATAATTTTTGAGAAAAGAAATATAAATTAACACTTAATTTTAAAATGTAGTTTTAAGAAGTTAAGATAAATTAGATCAAGATCTTACATTTTTGATAAAGGTTTGTCTTTTGTTTAGTCTTTAAAAAAATTCTTAAAGATAGAAGGGAAAAGAAAGCAATTAATTCTATTGTTGGGGCATTGACAGTGAAGGTATTTTTATGCTATCTATTATGCTGATCAATTGGAATGTTTCCTTGCGATTTTAAAATAAAATATGACATAAAAGAAGAGAATATTAAAGGTGTGAACTGAGACTGTGAAAAAAAAAAACTATAAATTACAGACTTTCATTTTGTTTAAATTTAATTGGATTTTTCTGACAAAGAATACAGGAATCTATAAGCCAATTCGGCTCGGACTCTCCAATATTAAAAAAAATCGTAAAAATTACATTATATAAAAAAAATTAAGAAGTAAGCGCAAGGAGAAAATGTTGAGTGCTAGATCTAACAGAAATTTCCCTTTTGGGAACCTCTTCCTATTATCACTTGAAACTGCCTTGTAAATGCTGGACATAGAGAGCTAGTCAAGGAGAATGGACTGGTAGAAGATCACCGACAAAACACAATGAATATAAAGTGAAATATTCTACACACACAGGATCCACACTGATCGATCAGGGTAAATAGATTTTTGTTATTATAATTTCAAGAGACATTTGCATAATAGAATTTAAAAAAAAAGGAAAAAAGCCTTCACTTCAAATATCCCAAAGTTTCAGCAATAGAAAGGGGGGATATGTAGTCTTTAAGTATGTATATTTACTAATCCAAATTAATCCACATTATATTTTTGTGTTATGTTTTATTAAGTAAACTTACCTTTGGTTTCTGTGATTGTTGTTCTGATATTGTATAGATATGAATAAGAAAATTGTATACTCGATCTAAGGGTAAGTAAAATTTAAGAGGATAATATTTAACATTAGAAAGAGGAGGTTTGAGTGAGTTTTGTTTTTAACAAACACACTGTTATAGTAAGTCACTCTTGAGTTCACTCATAGTTATATACCATGTTTTTCTTTGATGAAAATATTGGTAGAGTGATGGCGCATGGTCCTTCAAGAACGATACATGTTAATTCTTAATTAGAAAGAAAAAGGATCAGGAGGGGTTGATTCAACAAGTGCGAGGGAAGGGAATAAACAACAAATAGAATAAATGTATAATAAATATTTCAACAACAGTAAAGTGTCAATCTCTTTCTTTTTATTTATTATAAATAATTCTTATAATTTATTTTGTAATCTTTCGATAAGTTAAAAGGAAATTATTCTAAGGTTTGCATTTGGTGATTGCCGTTCGTAAATAAATTAACCATTATTATAGAAATTTTATAATATGGTATAGGCAGAAATGCTTGGAAGTGCCCTCAAATGGCCACCATATGTTGCAATCTCTTGAAATTTAAGAGCGTAACAAAATGTTTTGTTACATTGTATTTCATCTGAATGGCATTATTTACCTTCCGTGATGTTCACCCAGGCAAATCTTGGAGAACCATGGTTCTGAACAAAGAAAAGAAGCTATTACCACCTAGCCTTCCATTGTTATGATTTCCTTATTAATGTTTTTTTTTCATCATTAACAGCATTTCTTTAACTGCTCTTAAAATCTTTTTTTAAAAAAAGATCTCTTTAAAATCTTTTTAAAATCTCTTGTAAAATCTCCTTCAGAAATCTTTTTAAAAATCCTCTTTAAAAATCTGCTCTGAACTTCCAACTCAACTATTTATACTCTGATCTCTGGGTTTATTAAGCAGCCTTGCCCATTGTATCTGATTTGTTACACAGCTCTCATTTAAGTCTGAGTGCTTTTCTCTTTTTAAGGATTGGACATTCTACTTATCAGAGGACAGATAAGAAATAATAATGATAAGCCATGTTTTCCAATTTGATAAGACTGCCTCAAGCAATTATCACACTTTATACGGCAACATCGTTCCAAAAATTAAAAATGTAATATTTTAATAAATGGCAGCTTTTATTTATATCATGATTTAAAATTATATAATCAAGAATGATTTTCTTTTTAGATTGGTGGATCTTAATAAAAATTTGTACTATTTTTAATTGCAGATTTAAAAGTATTTGTTGTCCTTTTTTTTTCCTTTTTAATTTGACCAAATTATCCTTCTTTTTTCATTGCTGTCAATTTTCATGATTCTTTTGTTTCTTTAAATTTTTTTAGTTTCCTTAACCATTATTAAGTCTTTTCTTTTATTTTTTAACAACAAATCATGCTAGTCTTTTTAAATAGGGAGAGGTGATCTTTTGAATACGTACGTGGAACAGTATATCTGTTTCAATATATATATATATATATATATATATATACATATATATATATATATATATATATATATATATATATATATATATATATATATATTTATATAATTGAATATTTATAAATACAGTAATCATATTTAAAAATTTTTATCCACTTAGGAGTGCTTTAGACTATCTTTGTAGTCTTTGTCAACTAACACTTTGAAAGGCTAACCTTCCCAAGACTATGTGATCTTAACATTTGCTGCCTTCCTGTTAATTAAGTCATGTTTGTATTTGTATATTAGCATACCTTCTTTTATTTTTATTTTGTTGTTATTTTTTCAATTTGCAATATTTTAACTTTATTGTAATAATATTGTTAGTTTTTCGTGTTGTATAGAAGAGAGCTAAAATGATGATGCTGAATTTTTTTATGTCAACAATTGATATATAACCAATTTTAAATCTAGTTGTTGTTTATTGATTTGAAGTCAGTATTATAAATAAGTTTTAACAAATACATAATCTATAATTCTCAATATTATTTACTCTATATAGGATATTTTAAATATTGCACCTGATCTATGAAGTCTTGTATTTTTAATTAATTTTTCAATTTTAGCAAACAAGCTTGTTGGTTTTTTTCTGCAATTGCCTTCATTCTGCTTACCAGATAATTTCAAATCTAAACTGTGATTCAACATTTCTGAAATGTGATTATTTTTTCAGTTACTAAAATGTATAATGTTATCATTTTTTCAATTTTTACAAATTAAGACTGCTTTATCAATTATGTTATACTCAACAATAATATTATTATTCCAGTCATTCTGTGTAGAGTCATTATTTATAACCCCCTTTTTACTTTATATCTATTTTTTACATTTAAAATAATTTTCTCATTTCTTGACCATTTAATTCTTTATAGATATAATTATATATCCATATTTTATTTTAAATGATGTGGTATTACATTAAAGATCAGTCTTTTCAAGCTATTGTGCATGCGCTTTTATGAATGTTAATAATAAATGAATATTTTCACTCCCAACACAAGATATAGTATTTAAGAAAGAATAAAATGAATCACTTATTCTTTCCAACCCAAATGCTTATATATGGGCAAATTTTAAGTACTGGAAGTGAAAGCATGAGGATAGACTACTCACTTTAAATTACTGATTACAATGTCTGAATGAATGAAATCAATGAAATTATCTAGAATTTACTGACAGTCATTTGAAAAGGTTGATCTTTAATGTATTACAATTTATAAAGCATAGCACTATAAAAATAAATGCTTATTTACATGTTTAAGTTTTACTTGAGAATGATGTTCAGTAAATTCTAGCTAATTTGGTTGACATCATTCATTCAGACATCGTAATCAGTAATTTAAAGTGAGTAGTTTATCCTCACACTTTCACTTCAAATACTTAAGATTTGCCCATATATAAGCACTTGGGTTGGAAAGAATAAGTGATTCATTTTATTCTTTCTTAAATACTATATCTTGTGTTGGGAGTGAAAGTGTTCATTTATTATTAACACTCGTAAAAGCACATGCACAATAGCTTGAAAAGGCTGATCTCTAATGTATTACAATTTATAAAGATAGCACTATAAAAATAAATACTTATTTACATGAATGGTATTTTATATTATTTTAACATAATTCCAAGGTTTAATTTAGTTTTTCAATTCTTTATTACTATATATATATATATATATATATATATATATATATATATATATATATATATATATATTAAAATAACTTTACTTTCAATCTTATAAGATTTTAATTATTTTTTATAGCTGCATTTAAAATTTCAATATCATACTTATGTCATCATTAGAATTTTTAACTTTTTTTAATATTTTATTTTTTCTAAGTCAGATATTTTAAATGAATTTCAAATTATTTCTTTTCTAAATTGGTTGTCTTGATTCCTTAAAATAATGACTAATAAATTGTTGTCTTTTGTTATTGTTTTTTATTTCATTTGGTAACTGTTATTTTTTATTAATATCTTTATGAGAGCAAACATGAACAAAGTTTCAGAATATTTATCAATGATTTGTAATAAAATAATGTTTTTTCTAAATTATTTGAAGCTTCTGTGTTTATTTCAATGATACAAATTTTGCTCTCAATCTCTGATGACAATTTGGGTTTCAATTTATGAAACACATTTTAAACTTGAAGTACATATTTCACGTAATATATTTCTTCATTTTTTATGTTTTAAATTATTAAAAATATTCCTACTGTATTTTTGTTCTCTTAAAAATGCAATAAATCTATATCTCCATTCACCTCCATATTTACTTGCTCCTCTTTTATTTTTCAAGAATTCTAGCACAAAAGTGGATTCCGTCAGGTCAAAATGATTGAATACATTTACATAATACATTTGTACTTTTTTATTAAATAATAAGGTTCAAACTTAAATAATCTGCAATTGTTTTTTTATTAAATAAAATGACTGCCTATATGATTTGTTGCAATATCAAAATGGTGAACTCAAGAATTAAAGATTCATAATTACCCTCTTCTGCTGTGGTAATATTATGAGTTCTTCTGAACTATAAACCATTTCATTATTTATATTATTATTAATAATATTGTTTGTTACTTTCACTGATATACCAGTTATATTTACAATGTTATTCTGTAATCATATACTTATATTAAATATAAATTTACTTCCAATTATCATGTTTGTACTATAAATCGATTGGTTTTTCATTTCTTCTTTTAACTTCAGAAAGTATTATATTCTACTTATTATTAGAAATCTCTCTTGTCAATTAATTCAATTTTTATTCAAATAAATACTACAATTGAAGATAGATGAATAATACTTTTAATAATCTTTGTAGCAGCAGTAAAGAAATAATATATAGTTACTGCAAAATTTACAAATGAATATTATATACATATAAAACACATATTTTGTGGGTTTATCCGTGTTTAAAAATTTTAAATATTGGTATACCGACATTTTGACTTGATCACACAAGTCATCTACTGAGTGATAAAAGGTAGAAAGACGGTTGTAGAGATGCTACAATCCACTGATTTGAAAAAAAAAAAAACGTTACAGTTTCACCAATAGCAAAAATGTTAAATGAAGAATGTTTTTTTTTAAAAAAAAAGAAATTCTAAATAGGAGGAAGTTTGCATGTGTCATCTCACTTATTGATACAATCTGGCCTATTATGTATCTCAATGGCTTCTTTAATTTTGCACTGGTAGAGATTATCACATCTGGTTATGAATTTGATACTAGAAAAATCAATTTTATGACCTGAATCTATAGTATGGAGTGAGAGTACTGATGATGATGAATGTTGTTTAACTGCATTAGCATGCTCATCTCTCCTAACACTGATGCGACGATTACTCATACCTATGTAAGAAGCTTTACAATTTTCACATGAGATTTGATAAACACCATGCGATTCAAGAGGGATTGAATCCTTAAGCTTGGTTATTACATTGCTTATCTTTTGATGAGTTGAAAACACTGTATTTATATTATAGCATTTTAATATACCCAATAGTGTCTGTAGTTCCTTTTACATAGGGAACACAAACCCTAATAGCTGATTTATCATTTTTTGGTTTCCTATTTTGTCCATTTTGGGCTTAAAATAAGGCTTTTTAAATAAATTTATAATTATAACTATTTGCTAATAAATCATTATTAATATGATTTATTTCTTCTTTCAGATATGACTTATCTGAAAGGTTAATTGCTCCATTTAAAAACGTTTTGGCTATGTAAACTATATGAGTTGGGTTATGATGAGAATGAAAATGGAAATATCTGTCCGTCTGTGTATTCTTTCTGTAAATCGAAAACATAAACTATTTGGTGTTCTAGTGACTAGAACATCAAGAAATGGGAGTTTTTCATCAGACTCTGTCTCCAATGCAAGTTTAATATGAGGATGCATATTGTTTAAATGTAAGAAAAAATCATCTAATTTATTTTTTCATGTTGCAATATGACAAAAGTGTCATCTATGTATCTGAGCTAAATGAGAGGTTTTAAAGATGATGATTCTAAAGAACGAGTTTTTATATTTTTCATAAATAAAAGCCATAGGAGTACCAAAAACTTGTCTGTAATGCTGTCCATTGTATACAAAATATGTGTTCAAAAGACAATGTTTAATCAAAGTAATAATATAATTTGGTAAATTGCAATGTTGTGAAATTACATTTAAAGCTTCATCAATTGGAATGTTTTTAAACAAAGACATGACATCAAAACTGACCAGAATGTCATTAACATTAATATTTAAATTTTTTAAAACAGAAATAAAATGAAAAAAGTTTTTAATATATGATTTAATAGATGAGATAGTAGGTTTAATGAAATCCGATAAATATCTAGCTAAAATATGAGTTGGAGATCATATTATGCTTTCTATTGGAGGAAGGAGGGTATCTGTTTTATGAATTTTTGGAAGCCCATAAAATTTTGGACAGACACATGATTTTTCACGAGAGATTATTTTATTTTTTATCTCTGTTTCAATAGGCGATTTATTAATAATGGCTTTTTTTTTTTTTTTTCCAAATACGTATTATGTTCCCTTTTTGCTGGGTTATAAGTTTTATAATTAAGCAAATCTAAAATTTTATTATGGTAAATGTCATGATCCATAACAACAGTAGCATTACCTTTATGATCTGGCAGTACAATAATAGATTTGTCCAATTTTATTTTATTTAATGCTTGACTTTCTTTCTTTGAAATATTATTTTTAGAAAGCTTAGCATTTTTTAAAAATATTGCAAATCTTGACTATAACCAAATCAGCCAATGAAAAATTTATTTTATCATGAGCTGATTCAACATTACAAACATTTTTTTAAAAGGCATCCAGGAAGGCGTTGAAGCAAAATTAAAACCTTTTTTCTAAAACCGAAACTTCATTTGTAGAGTGGTTTTTCTTAGATAAAATATAAACAGTTTTTTTATTTGGATACATAATGATTGATGATTGTGTTTTAATTAGCATATGTAATTTTTTTCTTTTGCTTTGCTGTTACAAGCTCTGAATCTTTAATCGATCTAGAATTTGCAATACAATCAAAACTAGCTCACAGTAAAGGATGCATCTAATTACTAAGGAATAAACGTAAATCCAGCAATACTTTATCAACTTTGTGTAGATTATTCTGTGCTTCTTCAATAAAATAATTTAAAATAATTTTTTTTAAAATAATAGTGTTTTATTAGCAAATAGTTATAATTATAAATTTATTAAAAAAGCCTTATTTCAAGCCCACAATGGACATAATAAAAAAACAAAAAGATGATAAATAAGTTATTAGGATTTGTGTTCCCTATGTAAAAGGAACTGCAGACAGTATTGAACGTATATTAAAAGGCTATAATATAAATACAACGTTTTCTATTCATCAAAAGATCAGCAATGTAATAACCAAGCCTAAGGATTCAATTCCTCTTGAATCACATGGTGTTCATCAAATCTCATGTGAAAATTGTAAAGCTTCTTACATCGGTCTGTGTAATTATCACACCAGTGCTAGGAGAGATGAATATGCTAATGCAGTTAAAAAACTCATCATCACTCTCACTCTATTTTATAGATTCAGGTCATAAAATTGATTTTTCTAGTACCATGACCATATCCAGATGTGATAATCTTTACTAGTGCAAAATCAGAGAAGCCATTGAGATACATAAAAGGCCAGATTTTATCAACAAGCGAGATGATACATGCAAACTTCCTCTTAATTGGAAATATTTAAAAAAAACATTTATAATTTAACATTTTTGCTATTGGTGTAACTTTAACGTTTTTTTTAAATCAGTAATTGTAGTGCCTCTAGAACCGTCTTTCTGCATTTTATCACTCAGTAAATAACTAGTGTGATGAAGTCGAAACGTCTGTAGATCAATATTTAAAATTAGCAGGGCCTATAAAATTTAAAACATATTTTCGGTTGTTTGTTTTTTATTTCACTTTTGGTTAGCCATATTATTGCCAACTCAAATAATCATGTAGCATTGTAGGAAATTGGCTATATAATTATTGTTAATAAAAAATAAAACAAGAAATACATTATTTTTAATTTTCATTTTCTATCAAGTAGAAAGTTTTGTGAATACTAATAATAAATCTCATTTTATGAGACCATGCATTTATTTTGCAATGAACTATTTAATAGTGTTTTTATTTGTATTTTAACTATGAATTAAATTATGAATTCGATTTTATTATTCAGTAAAAATATTCTATATCATCATCAACATCATCATCTCAGTTGTTGTTGTTATTATTATTATTATTATTATTATTATTATTATTATTATTATTATTATTATTATTATTATTATTATTATTATTATTATTATTTCTTCCAATGTTATCTTTTAATTTGAATCCGATTTTTATTGAGTTTTTGTCATTTTAGACTTTTGAATTATTAATGTTTTATTAATTTATCTTTATTATAATTGAATATTTTCATTTATTTTATCATGCATTTTAGCCTTGCTATAATTTAATTATTTTAAAATCATAAGGTGATTTTGAAAGGCAATATTTTATTTTATTTTTAAACGAAAATTAAGAATGAAAAATTTTCGCACTTTTTTTTTATTGAAATGCAATTAATGATCAATAGGAAATCTTTTTCCATTATATTTTAGATCAACTTTAGACTTTTTCTTTTTTTATTGCAAAAAACATTTTTATAGTAGGTTTTTTTTTCTTTCAAAGTTTTCTATGCTTTATATTTTTCACTTAAGATTTATACAAAAAAAAATGTTTTGCACATTTTAAGGCTTGTTTTAATGATTACTTTAACATATGACATTTTGTGAAGATTATGCCTGTAGAATGTACTTCACAACTCTTGTTTTTATAATATTTTTTAATCTTATCAACATTTATTAAGATTTATGAAAGCGAAATAAAATAATTACATGAAAATAGAGTACGTGCACACACATTTATATAAATATTTGCTGTTTTTAATTTTTTATTTTATAGATATACTCAACCAAAAGAAAATGATTAAAATAGTAGAATACTTTTTATATGAAATCTATAAAATCAATTGGTGTTAATGGAAATGAGTTTTCTGTTAGTATAGATGGTGATAACTTATCAACAGAAATTCTTTTTTTTTTTTAAAAAAAAAAAAAAACAAGCATCTAAAGCAAAGGCGTAATTGACGAAATTATTTATCGATGTTTTTCATAATGAAACGATTTTAGAATTTGACATAAAAGCCAGAATAAGATAATACTTTTAATACTAATAAATATTGTAATAATTTAATAGAATTACAGTCATATATCATCATTACAAGTTTCTTGAACGATGTTTTAAGAAAAAAATGTTAACAAGAATTTAATCAATAATTAGAAACACATTCTAAACGGATAGTATTTTTAATCACACACCATGGAAAATGATTTTAAAATAATTAATGAATGATTTCAGTTGCACTGATCTAACGTCAGATTATAATTTTTTTTTTTTTTTTGATTTACTTAAAAACGTCTAAAAAATTTTAATGCAGAAGTAAAAACTTTATTTTATTTAATAAATGATTTACAATAAAGAATTGCCTCCCACTGTACTTACTTATTTGAAGTACTTCATTAAATATATTTAACCAATGATTTCACAGAACAGAATATGGAAAATTCGTGATCTGATAAAGCCATATAAAGATGTCTGCCTTAAAATTAGAAAAATTCAAAAATTTTATTATTAATTGTAATCCAAAAACACATATATTCAAATTTCTATTAAACTCTAAAAGACCATCTCTTATACTAAATTAAATAACTACAATTAAAAATCAATAAACTTACATCATGCTACTTATAATGCTATAAGATCAAAAATAATTTAATTTTAATATTTGTCAAAGCTTAAATGTAAAAAAAAAATATTAGAAATGTCTTTTGAAGTTCAAAAGATAATACTTAGACTTGAAAATAGTTCATCAATTGTATTTTCTACAGGTGATCCTTTAGTCACAGATATGTGCTGTTTCTATTTTGGATTTATTAATAAAAGATTTTCAAATGTCTAGAAATTATTTTTTGAAAGTTTTTGAATTGTATTTTTACCACTGCTTATAATTTTATATTTAATCATATGAGACAACTAAACTCATTTTCCAAGCAAAAAGTGAATAAATAAATAAAAAAAACAAACAATACAGTATTTTTACAACTCCAATAGAACTTTTTAAAATTTACTTCCACATTAAGAGTGATTTTATCTAGTAAAAAAACTTTGATCTTAATGATTTAAAAAATGTCTAAAGTAATAATGTTGATATTAGGATATTTTGTCCATGATTAGTATTGTCCCAAATTTCCCAGATAATGATATCGCAGTTTTGTTTGCAGGTATAATGATAATATTAAGATTCTAAGTTTTTTAAAAGTTTCAAATTATTCTAGGAATGTTTTTTTATTAAATTTTATCTTTAATTATAAGTATTTCTTTTGCTTTCAATTTAGTTTTCTTTACTAAGTTCCATTTTTCAAAAAAAAAAAAAAAATATAATTCAATATTATATTATAATTTTTATTTTATACCAGGCTACTTACAAATTGTGCATAGCTATTAATTTAGGCAATAGCTTGGTTGTTTCTAAATTTATAAAACATGATAATAGTAAAATATTAATAAACCATAGATCATAAAATATGGTATCGATGCAACCTGTATATGTAACAGTGAAATTTGGAATTAAACAAATGAATGGATATATATATATATATATATATATATATATATATTTATATATATATATATATATATATATATATATAAACAATATGTAGTTTAATAATCTACTAATAAATAATAAAAATAATAAAATATTTTACTATAATTTAAAAATTATAAGTTAGGCTTATATACATCAAAAATATCTTACAATGGATTCATTCATTTATAAGCTTACTAACCAGTACTTTCTAAAAAATAGTTTTATCATTAACATAGATATATTTCAGTCATTATTTATTCCATTGTATAGTTAGTTAATTTGCAAATCTGAGACTCTTCCAATTCTGTGCATTGCATACTTCTTTAGTTTGATAAAGTTGGATGATATTTGAGCAACAGGAATAAACTTTTATCAAGATATCACAATAGTTATATTTCAATTCATAATCATCACCAGATTATGAAATCACTATTTAATCTGAGGTGTGACATGATGTCTTTTCATTGTTGAGAGATTACATTTTCAGACTATTAGATGGTGCTCTTCTTGATACACTTAATACATTTTGTTGAAAGTAATTTCCACAAAAAAGTTTTTCTGAAATAAATAAAGTTTTATTTCAATGGCATGTATAAATCTATAAGTGTATTATGCACAAACAAAGAAGCTTTTAATTTAATTGAGTACTAAGCTAAGCACTTTTGGGAGATATGTACACCTGGGTTTCATTTTATGTGGTAGATAGATTGGACTTAACTTACCTTAAAAATGGGGGATACATACTGTAATTTTCGAAAATCACATAAAAACAAAGCAACAATGTAAAATTACTTTAAAATTCTCATTAAAAAAATAAGGAAATAATATAAAACTAATAAAAAATTTCAAATTTGGAAAAAATTGATATAAGACAAACTTTTTTTTACTTTTTTATTAACTACAGTATTTAATTTTATTCAAAACAATATATTTTAATGTGCAATTTACATTTTTTCATACATGTACAGTATTTTAATCATTATCGCTATTTGATGATATGCAGTTTCATTTGTGAACTAGTAAGATATCAGTTTCGTCACAAGAGAAAATACAACTAGCACCAACTTAATTTTTTTAATTGCTCTTATAGTGGATTCATCCAAACTAAAATGTTTTCCAATAGCTGTTGATCCTTCCCATTTTGCAAAGTAATCTAAAATTAAAATTTTTGTTTCCAAAGAACTTCATTTTTTTGGGTGTTTTTTTCCTCTCCATTAGGGTAAACTAAAAGTTTAAAATAAAAATAAAAACTTAGACTTACAATAATAAAAAGACACCCACTCACCACTGTTTGGGCAAAATTTAATTAAAACTAACAATTAAAAATTAAATTTTTATTTTTGTCTTTTATTTTTTTAATTTTCAATTCCATTTAAAAATCAAATTTCTTTGTTTCACATCACATTAATTTCAGAACACATTATGTAATTTTTAAATTGGTAATTACAATTAAAAATCAGATTTTAATTTTTAATTGTCAAATTTAATTGTGCCCACCAATGTTACTTACCTTTCAAAAAAAAAAAATTGCTGACCCTAAATGTAATTGATTACATACTCTTTTTTTTTTAAAAGTAAAAATAGAATGTGATTTAAAATGCAAAAACAACAACATGCATAGTATAGGCATCTATAATGTTTGAACATATTTACATTATAATTTTGTAAAACTTAATGTGTGTATATAAAATGGGGAAATCCTGATTTTAAGTGAATTATGAACTTCTTTATTGCATTAAATCTATTACAGTACTATTATAAATTGCTGAATATGTTGAAATTATTAGATGGAAGTCAAGCTGCAATAATGTGCTATACTTTAAATATGATGTGTGATTGCACAAAATTTATAATATTGAAAATAATAGTGCATTATCAGAGCTCGACTTCTGATGTAATATTTTTATCACATAAAAGAAAACCGCATACAAAGATATTAAGAAGAAACATGAATTGCATAAATTCTAAATCACATTAAATAAATCCACATAAAATGATATTCATAGCTAGGTGTATGGTGAGAAAATATCTATACTAAATGTAATATGCAAGTCCATGTAAATTTGAGTGCATAAATTATAACATCCATTTTATCAATATGAAGAAGCAGGCTTTTTTTCAATTGATTGCAGTGGGATCACTTTCTATGTAGCAGGCCTCTTTAATTTTGTTTTGCATCATTTCTCTCAGTACAAACAATACTCACTGATGGTTGAAAAGTGTGACCAGAGATTTTCTTATGTTCAGCGAATATTGAATTGTCCTCTACCTTGGTTTTGGTTTTATTGCATAAATATTTATGCTGAGATAGTGTGGTTGCAATATTTGCCTTGGTTTCACTGTAATAGCTAGTGTGATAGTTATTACATGGCAAGAAATATTGTAAATGACATGAGGAGTCAATTTGGGTGATATTTTATCTTTAGTGTTATTGATTAGTCTATTAGTTGGGGGGGGGGGGAGGGTGAGTGAAAAACAATTTCACATTTGTTGGAAAGTTTATTGGTTATTTGCTTAGCTAATGAGTGGATATATAGAATAATGATGCATAGTTTATTTACTTTCTATTATTGATGCTTTATTTTATAGAAAAAATGATTGACTTTTTTGTTGATAGCTGTCTGTTTATGTTCTATATTGACAAGATCCTCTATGTAATGGGTTAGGTTATCTCTCACATTGGCATCATATTTGCATAAAGAGTGGTTCTTGAAGAGAAACGGTGCTGGTGTTGTCAATTTATGAATTTGGGTTACATAGAAATCAGGATGGATTAGACCTCTAACATCTATGGGTTTTATTATCATTTGGGTACCCATATTATGTATGCCTCTACTAATGGTAATGTCCTTGTATTTAACTTCCTGATGTATGTTTTCCCAAGTTATGTTGAGGTTAAGTTTGGTGAGGTTCTGTAACTTTTTTGTATATTGAATATACAAACCAAACTACTGATAAATTCTTAAATCTTATAATTATTTAATTGATTTTATCAAATCTGATATATTTTCCTGCTCCATCCAAAAATATAAAAAAATTACATATTGCATATCTAAAGTAAAAACATTAAAATTATGTCAGTGTTAAGATCCTATAATTTTATACAATAACCACATAATACATGATTATAACTTTTAATTATAAGATACTTGTAATTATTAATTTATAGAATTATTAACTTTATAAACACTTCATTTAATTTGAAATCAATATATTTAATTCAAAATTTATTAAACGATATAGCCATGTGTAAACATTATAATAAGATAACTATCCTGTCTGATTTTAATTTCTCAATTATTTTGGGTTATTTATTTCTTAATCATCTAATATAAAGATTTACTATTTTATGATTTCAATTGAATCTTTCATTGGATGAGCTCTACATTTATTTTGTTGAACTTGTTTTCATTTCGAATATTAGTTGGTAATATATACATAATTAAATAATATATTTTATAATATCAGGCTGGAATGGCACTCAGTTGATATATTATAACTATTTTGAAACAAAAATAAAACTTTATTAAAGGAAGTTAGTTAAACTATAATGCAAGAAAATATTAATTTATTGTTTATTGATCAGTATCAATTTTTAAAAATATATTCTTAAGATTTGGGTCCATATAAATATCACAATACCACTTACATCTAAAACTACAATGATAACAATATGTGGTAATACCATCTTATTTTTCCCATAATGTCTTTTTTATTCACTACTCTTTGAATTCTTTTTTATGATTATTTAATTTCAGGAAATTTATGCCCAGCATATATGAATAGTCATGAACCTATATGATATGTCTATTAAATAAAACTGTTTTTTTAGATAATACACAAAATAACATTAATTTAAAAACTGCAATAATCACATTTATTATAGTCAAAGTATTTGTAATTACAAAGCAATTTGATGCTTGATATATATCTTATACCACTCATATTAACAAAGGTTTTGTGATTTTATATGATGTAATGATTTTATTTCTATACCAGTTCATTTTCATTTCAAATTAAACTTGAATTTAATTTCTATTTTTCTAGCTTATTTTGGTTCTTAATTAACTCATACAAAAGATTTAATTATCCCTTATTTAGCAATATGTTACTATTTATATAATTGACTGCGATTTTTAGTATTAAACTAATTGGAGTTTAATAAGTTTGCACCTAAATAATAATTATTGTAATGACTATTTTTTATAAAACACTAGTAATACATAATGAACATCTGACTCATGCTCTTCAAAAATTACTTTGCAAGGCCAATTTTTTTTAATGGTATCAAATTGTTAAAAAAAATATCAACATTTTATTAATTCTTTTTATAGTTAATTAAAGTTCTACTTCATAATTTTAAATCGCTTTATTAATAAATAAATAAATAAGAGTATATGCATGAATATATACTATTGGTACATTAGATGGTAAAATTTATGTATGTCAGAAGTAGAATGCAGCAAACATCATGATAACTAATAAATTTAATAAGAAGTAAATACGATTCATATTATTAAACCAACTTTTACAAGAAAAACATTAAACAACTTTTATGTTTGTAAGTTTTCGCCCAAAATTATAAAAAAACAGATTTATAGATGATTTTTTTATTTAATTTAGAAATTAATTATTTAAGAAAAAAGTCTTATAACTAAAAGTAATTATAAAAAGTGACCTTAATTTAAGATTTGTCTACTACAATTTTTAAAAAAATATTATTACATTTAATTTATTACAATGATAGTGATGAAATTTATTCTTTCACATGCATACACTAAAACATGTGCACACATAACATGTACTGCATTTGTATATATATATATATATATATATTGTAACCGACGGTATTGTCGATTGCTGTGATCCATTCAAATCTAATAAAAATAATGCCCAAAATATTGGTGCCAATTTGCAACTGATTAAATCGATGGATGAAGGTGATGGTTAGGATGATCAATTTGATCTGATAAAATTCTAAAATCCAATATAAATTAATCTGGTCTAGCTCAATCGGGTCGCCATTATATATTAAACCATCATAAAGCACAAATAATCTCTCTTAAAGTTTAATTTACTTAAGTTATATGAAAAATGAAGAAATAATGAGATTATCTGCTCCAGCCATCAACAAAACCGTCAACTACAATATAAATTGCATAGAGCGGTGAAATCAACTACTATTGCCCTATACAATAATATAGGATTAGGCTAACACTTGATTGGCAATCTAATCAAAACCAATCCAATTAATAACTAATCTAGATTCCAATATATATATTTTATTAGCCTGTTACTGTTATAGTACTTTAACTCCACTTTATTATTTAAAGGTACTGTCTTTATAACTTAATGGATAATTTTCTAAGTACCTGTAATAGCACTTTACAAAACATTGGTTTGCATACAGACATTATTTAAACGACAAAACAAAATAATAACCGAACCCCAAATATGCATATATCCATGTTAGCAAACGCTAAATATAAAGATAAATACTCGCGTCAATAAACGATATACAATTCTTTCTACCTCAACCTATAATTAATAATTTTCTGTGGACCTCAACTGGTTTTATTATAGTTTTATAACACTTTGAAAATTTATACACTCATTTAAATTTTTAAACAAATTAATAGACGTCGATAGATTATCAATAAGTTACAAAATAATTTATAAATATCTCTCAATAAAATGATACTTAATTAATGCTTCGTTTAGGTTTTAAACTAAAATATTTCACTGGAGTTTAATATCAATACTCTATTAGCTCATTTCTAATTTTACAATGTCCAATTATATTAACTAAAAATATATCGAGCTTCTCTTGGATGTTTATTCACTTGTGAATATTAATACAACTTGTTTGAAAACTTTAAATAACTGAATAAAAAATTTTGATTGGCAACAATTAAAACACATGATTATATTTGATATTTCTATAAATGAAAATAATATTCAATTAAATCGGTCAATGAAGTTTATTCTCTTCATTTTATAGGAGTTTAAGAAATATTCAAACGAACTACTCCAAACCGAACGATAAAGTATAATCTATTTAGATTTTTATTACGGAATCAGACAAACATGAAATGATTGTCTTTGTAATATTAATTAAGAGACATAATAATATAATAATATGGATATATAATATTCGAATGCAAATATAACTATGAAATTTATATAGAAACAAAATAAAATATTAATAAGCAAAATATACCTTATCTTCTATTTCAATTCGCTTACCAAGCTGAGTTTGAATTCTGTTACCTAAGTTGCTCCGCCGTCTTACGCAATCCAAATAAAACAAAATAAGTAAACTAGTCTTGATATTTAAATTAACTCAATTTATTTAATTATAAAAAAAAAGAAGATTGACAATATTAATGATAGTATACATCCGAAATGTCTTTATATTTTAAATTGGTTGACTAAATAAAATAATCATGTTGCTATATGTATCTCTATATACGTGTTGCAAGAACGTTAACGACACATACAAAAAAAATGAATGAATAAATGATGGGAAAGGTTCTTAGATATTTTACTAAAAAAAAAATAAAAATTTACATATACCCTATACCAAAATGTGCAATAAGAGGGTATCAAAGTTTATTCGTTTATCAAAAATAATTACGGATAAATGAATATGAAATAATAACTATATTTGAGTCTTTCCGATCATTTTCATTTAATAATTATATTTCTTTAGATAATAAAAAAAAAATCATATAGTATTACATATAAAAAAAAATTAACACACATATTTTTCATAAAAAAAAATAATCATACCATATATATAAATCTGTCCATTCACTGTTTATTAGTCTATCGATTGCCTTCATTTATAGTGTAAAGAGGATTTTCTCCGTCCGAAATAGTAATTGTAAACTTTGCAATACTCATTAAAAAGTTTCCTTTTTCTCTTTCCATTCTGTAGAGGTGAGTGTATTTCGACGATCCAAGTTATAAGGTGAATTGATCCATTTGGTTAGTCGGGAGACGATGTCTATGCAAATCCATTTGTCTTTTCTTTATTTATAAAGCATTTTTTTTTTTTTTTTTTTCATAGGTTTCTTTTTTTTTTTTACATTGCCGTAGCTCTTCGGGAATCCTTCAATTTGTCCGCCCGAATGATTGAACGGGCAGATAATTCTGCTACTACTCCATGTTTTATAGTTTTACAAACCAACAATTTTAATATTGAAAAGGTTCATTTTCTTAAGATACAACAAATAGATTTGTCCTTTACCATACAAAGTGATAATAAGTGTGTGCGTGCTTGAGTGAGTGACTGAGAATGACTGACCAATCTGACCCCTTTTATCTTCTGTCACGTCATTTTTATAGATTCTCTTTCTGACGTTTTTTTTATCTTTGCGGCCACACACGATCATAGATAAGAAGACACGGTCATAGATAAGAAGACACACGAAGATCACATTTAAATTCGATTACAATTTTTTTTCTTAAAATAATATTTTACAAACCAAAATATAAAATTGATATAATAACCTTTTTTAATAACAATATTTTTTTTTTTTTTAAAATATTTTACAAAATAAAATATACACAACATAAAAAACATTAAACTGTATGTAATATTGTTACTATGGTGATTGCATTTATATATGAAATGTATAAAATAATATTAATCCTATTTCGTTAAATTTATTATGCTGAATTGCTTACTATGTTATTTTTTTTTATATATATATGTATGTGGATCATCAATTTGAACACTCACAACATCTCCCCTCCACGAAGAAAAAAAAAATAACGACACCTTTTTCCTTCCCTCTTTAAAATCATTAAACGTTTTAATTTCTGTCTAGAGAAACGTCTACCATTTCTATCTGTCTTGATTTTAATATCATTTGAAATGTTAAAAAAAAAATTTAAAATATCTTATTCTTATAGAAGCAATGTGGAATTCGTTCATTCCATTTATGTTTGACTAATTAGTTCACCTATACGTGTATATATATTTTCCTTCCTTTTTCACAATCAAATCATTACATCTGTATATTCCTCTCTGCAACTTTCTGGATAACAATGCTCTAAAATTAGAGTCAAATAAGAAAATTATTTAGTATTTGCTTCATACAAGCCAAATATTTATAAACCAAATATTATTAGTTACTTTCTAATAATCATATGTTTTCATTGCATTGTTAAAATATATACATATTCACGGTTTTATTTTCTTAAAACTCAACAATAGCTTTGATTATTATTTTCTTTAGACATATTCGTAGTTCACTTCAGTGACACTACTATGGGTCTAAATTTTAAACATTCAATATTGTCATAAAGTGAGAATGTAACTTTAGTTACTTAATATCTTATATTTATTCAATTCCTGCTTTGGACATTGAAAATATCAACTTTTAAAGTCACTTTTCTTATAAAATAATCTAAGCAAATGAAACTTAACTCATACAGTGAGCTGGAGATTCAAAACAACAGAGATATGTCATTTTTAAACCACTTCTAATACTAAAGCAAATCGACTAAATGTTAATTAAATCTAATTTTAATTTCTGGAGGATCTGACAATTACTTTATAAACTAAGCTGTGCTCTACATTGATGCTAATCAGGGACATTTATGTTTGAATAGCTTTATTTTATACAGGTTAGGGAAACTACTAAACATTTCTCTTTGAAATTATAACTCATATTAAGAGCTAAATCCTGCCATCAAGGATTTCTTCCTACCTGCCAACGAATAATAATAAGTCTGGGACATTTGTCGACTTCAGACCTCAATATCATTTTATATAGAGTTATGAGCCACAACATACATCTATAGTTCTGTCAACTTCCTCAAAGAAAAGACTTAACCATACAAATATTTACAATTCACAAATAGCACAGACATCAAAATCTTACACTCTATATCTCCAATGCATTAAATAACACATTCACCATCATCAGTCAATTCCACAAGGTTTACTTTTAAACAGTACTTGCATACTATACAAAGAAAATTTTCAAAAGTGCTTTAACTATAAATATTTCTCACTCTATATATATATATATTTTCATATGTGTATCTACACTATTGCTAATGACTTTTGGTCATAATAATAAGTATCATAAGACATACTAATAAAGTTACTTTTAGTGAATGTCTTTTTATTTAATCGGGTGGTGCTGCTGGTTTTAAGCTTCGGGCATTGAAGGTACCTTTTTCACCTTCTGGGGTTTCTATGAGAAATGCATTCTCCCCCACTTTTCTTTTTATTCGGAATGGTCCCTCATATACATTCAAAAACTTTTTGAATTTATAATTCTGCGGGTCACTGATTTGGCTCTACTTCAAATAAATATGTTCCTATATAAATTCTTTTATCTTTCAGTCATACACAAATTCATTATACTATGAGGCTCCCGCAGTGAGGAACATTCCAACGAGGCCATATTTAATTTAAAGGATTAGTCTTAGGCCTAGCCCCTAGCATTTTCACAGGTGTGTTCTGCGATATGCTGACAGGATAACTTCCTGCTGCACATGCACCCTTTTCTACTCTTTCATAACCTTTGGGATTGGCCCTGTTTGTATTTACTGGTGCTAAAGATTGGGCATATTTAGTGCCTCTATAATACCTATTCTTTCTATTATCTAAGGCCCTTCTATTTCTATAACATTTAATGGGAGAAACATTGTAAGTAGGATCATTTCTGTGGTATTTATGACCACTTCCTGTAGGTGCTTCACTTGCCTCAAGTGATCCCAGTATATCGGACACCTCTTCAACAGTATGCCTATCGGCAGCAATCAGAGTTTGCTCAATATGGCGTGGCAGGTTTCTCCTAATGATACGAATTATTTGATTTTCTGACAATGGATATGCGGTCAGCATTTTCAATTTTGCTGTCTGCATCCGGAAAAATTGAGTCAAGCTACCCTTGCTAACACTATATTTATCTTGGCTAATCTGGTGCCTAATATTGTCCTGTTTATCTTCGCCCCAAAAACCATTCAACAACAGATATTTAAAATCCCCGTATGTTTCGGGCTTATTAAACAAGGACTTCCACCAATGTTTGGCAGATGCACTCAAATGATTACTAGCCACTGACAATTTTTCCATTTCACTTAGTCTACTTAATGAGAACAGCTCTTCTAGTGCGCTTAGATACTCTATAGGGTTTTCACTATAATCACCCTTGAAGACTTTGAGCTGAATAAACCTTGCTATGTTTCCATCTATCCTTTCTCTCTTAACTTCTTCTGGACTATGCATTAATTTATTATTTTCATCCCCATACATTGATAGTATATCCTGATCATTTCTATTTAACTTATTTTCTGTGGCCAAATATTGATATGGCTTATCCATTAGACTATCATTACCCTTTACCATAGTATCCTTTATTCCCACTATTTTATCTTCCAACATTATAGATATCCTATGATTGAGATTTATTTCCTGTTCCTCCAAATGCCTGTCTATCTCTTGTTTCAGTATTCTGCTATTATCTTTCATTTCATTATAAACCTCATCTTGATTTTTAACATGCTCTTCTAACTGTTGCAATGATGATTGGTGACTATCTAGTCTATCCTTTAAATCATCTAACTCTCTTGCCTTCCCTTGCTCAATGTTGCTTAACTCTTCTTGGACACCTAGTAGACTACTCTGCGATTCTGTACACACTTTCTGTAATTTCTTTATTTCATTATCAGCCTTATTATGTTTCTTGCACACCTCTTTATATTCAACTTTCATCTGGCTTTGAAGATCCTTAACTTCTAGCTTAAGATTGTTTACTTCTACTTTTGAAGCCTCTTGACCATCCTTGTAAGCTTTCTCAAATTTTGTGTACTTTTTCTCTAATTCTTTGTACCCAACTTTACAATTTTTAACTTCCTCATTCAAGTTTTCAAATCTATTTTCTAATCTTTCTTGTGATTTATTTAACTGGTCCCTTAACTCATTAAATCTGCTATCACATTTACTATCAGATTTTTTTAACTGAGCATCTAAGTCATATTTAAATTCTTCAAACTTTGCATTAGTAGCATTTAGCTCTATTTTGCATAAGCCAATTGTAATATTTACCTCCTCTCTAAATTCTTTATTTTCTTTAATCATATCACCCAGTTTATTATTCATGTCACTAAATTTATCATTTATTTCACCACTTATATTTTCTCTTAACTTATTATTATCTTTGCTCATATCACTAAATTTATCATTCATTTCACTACTTATATCTTCTCTTAACTTATTATTATCTTTGCTCATATCACTAAATTTATCATTTATACCTTCAAATTTATTATTCATATCACTATTCATATCACAAAATTTATTATTTATATCACTTTTCATATCATTCATATTTTCCATTAATTCTTTTAGAATTGGATACAAATCTCCTTCAGGTTTTGATACTTTTTCTTTCTTATGGCTTTCCATTTTTATTTTCTATTTTAAATAACCTGCTAAATATTTTACTTTTATTTATCCTTACATAAAACATATCCATCCGTTCAATCCTGCATCTGCGAACAAAATCCAAAATCCCCAAAGAACGACAAGCACAAGTATTTTAATATCTTACTTAAACCTATGATCTAATATAATCAACTACATAACTCCACCAATGCATATAAAAATAATACTATGTTTTAACATCTATATGAGACTCAAACTTGGGTCTTTAATTGGTTATTTCGGCCCGAGTTGGCGCGCCATTTTTGTAACCGACGGTATTGTCGATTGCTGTGATCCATTCAAATCTAATAAAAATAATGCCCAAAATATTGGTGCCAATTTGCAACTGATTAAATCGATGGATGAAGGTGATGGTTAGGATGATCAATTTGATCTGATAAAATTCTAAAATCCAATATAAATTAATCTGGTCTAGCTCAATCGGGTCGCCATTATATATTAAACCATCATAAAGCACAAATAATCTCTCTTAAAGTTTAATTTACTTAAGTTATATGAAAAATGAAGAAATAATGAGATTATCTGCTCCAGCCATCAACAAAACCGTCAACTACAATATAAATTGCATAGAGCGGTGAAATCAACTACTATTGCCCTATACAATAATATAGGATTAGGCTAACACTTGATTGGCAATCTAATCAAAACCAATCCAATTAATAACTAATCTAGATTCCAATATATATATTTTATTAGCCTGTTACTGTTATAGTACTTTAACTCCACTTTATTATTTAAAGGTACTGTCTTTATAACTTAATGGATAATTTTCTAAGTACCTGTAATAGCACTTTACAAAACATTGGTTTGCATACAGACATTATTTAAACGACAAAACAAAATAATAACCGAACCCCAAATATGCATATATCCATGTTAGCAAACGCTAAATATAAAGATAAATACTCGCGTCAATAAACGATATACAATTCTTTCTACCTCAACCTATAATTAATAATTTTCTGTGGACCTCAACTGGTTTTATTATAGTTTTATAACACTTTGAAAATTTATACACTCATTTAAATTTTTAAACAAATTAATAGACGTCGATAGATTATCAATAAGTTACAAAATAATTTATAAATATCTCTCAATAAAATGATACTTAATTAATGCTTCGTTTAGGTTTTAAACTAAAATATTTCACTGGAGTTTAATATCAATACTCTATTAGCTCATTTCTAATTTTACAATGTCCAATTATATTAACTAAAAATATATCGAGCTTCTCTTGGATGTTTATTCACTTGTGAATATTAATACAACTTGTTTGAAAACTTTAAATAACTGAATAAAAAATTTTGATTGGCAACAATTAAAACACATGATTATATTTGATATTTCTATAAATGAAAATAATATTCAATTAAATCGGTCAATGAAGTTTATTCTCTTCATTTTATAGGAGTTTAAGAAATATTCAAACGAACTACTCCAAACCGAACGATAAAGTATAATCTATTTAGATTTTTATTACGGAATCAGACAAACATGAAATGATTGTCTTTGTAATATTAATTAAGAGACATAATAATATAATAATATGGATATATAATATTCGAATGCAAATATAACTATGAAATTTATATAGAAACAAAATAAAATATTAATAAGCAAAATATACCTTATCTTCTATTTCAATTCGCTTACCAAGCTGAGTTTGAATTCTGTTACCTAAGTTGCTCCGCCGTCTTACGCAATCCAAATAAAACAAAATAAGTAAACTAGTCTTGATATTTAAATTAACTCAATTTATTTAATTATAAAAAAAAAGAAGATTGACAATATTAATGATAGTATACATCCGAAATGTCTTTATATTTTAAATTGGTTGACTAAATAAAATAATCATGTTGCTATATGTATCTCTATATACGTGTTGCAAGAACGTTAACGACACATACAAAAAAAATGAATGAATAAATGATGGGAAAGGTTCTTAGATATTTTACTAAAAAAAAATAAAAATTTACATATACCCTATACCAAAATGTGCAATAAGAGGGTATCAAAGTTTATTCGTTTATCAAAAATAATTACGGATAAATGAATATGAAATAATAACTATATTTGAGTCTTTCCGATCATTTTCATTTAATAATTATATTTCTTTAGATAATAAAAAAAAAATCATATAGTATTACATATAAAAAAAAATTAACACACATATTTTTCATAAAAAAAAATAATCATACCATATATATAAATCTGTCCATTCACTGTTTATTAGTCTATCGATTGCCTTCATTTATAGTGTAAAGAGGATTTTCTCCGTCCGAAATAGTAATTGTAAACTTTGCAATACTCATTAAAAAGTTTCCTTTTTCTCTTTCCATTCTGTAGAGGTGAGTGTATTTCGACGATCCAAGTTATAAGGTGAATTGATCCATTTGGTTAGTCGGGAGACGATGTCTATGCAAATCCATTTGTCTTTTCTTTATTTATAAAGCATTTTTTTTTTTTTTTCATAGGTTTTTTTTTTTTTTTTTTTACATTGCCGTAGCTCTTCGGGAATCCTTCAATTTGTCCGCCCGAATGATTGAACGGGCAGATAATTCTGCTACTACTCCATGTTTTATAGTTTTACAAACCAACAATTTTAATATTGAAAAGGTTCATTTTCTTAAGATACAACAAATAGATTTGTCCTTTACCATACAAAGTGATAATAAGTGTGTGCGTGCTTGAGTGAGTGACTGAGAATGACTGACCAATCTGACCCCTTTTATCTTCTGTCACGTCATTTTTATAGATTCTCTTTCTGACGTTTTTTTATCTTTGCGGCCACACACGATCATAGATAAGAAGACACGGTCATAGATAAGAAGACACACGAAGATCACATTTAAATTCGATTACAATTTTTTTTCTTAAAATAATATTTTACAAACCAAAATATAAAATTGATATAATAACCTTTTTTAATAACAATATTTTTTTTTTTTTTTTTAAAATATTTTACAAAATAAAATATACACAACATAAAAAACATTAAACTGTATGTAATATTGTTACTATGGTGATTGCATTTATATATGAAATGTATAAAATAATATTAATCCTATTTCGTTAAATTTATTATGCTGAATTGCTTACTATGTTATTTTTTTTTTTTATATATATGTATGTGGATCATCAATTTGAACACTCACAATATATATATATATATATATATATATATATATATATATATATATATATATATATATATATATATATGATGTTTGAGTTTACAAATTTATATTAAGTTTGAATACAATTAAATAGACTATTTCCTAGATGCCTTTCTTACGTGTCTTTAACAATTTCATACCTCTCTCTGTCTCCGGTTTGTAACTATAACTCATTAATAATTATTTTATTTTTATGTAATTAAGGGAGATTTGAACGCAGACTTTCAGACTCCCTTAAGCTATTACTCCATCTTATATAATCGATACACATGATTCGGCCTACCATCAGATCATACTCTCTGAATAAGAAAATATCATACTTTAATTGGATGAACTATCCTACTGAATTAAAACTAACAAGACAACAAGAGTAAACACTCTCAGGGGTTTTAAAACTAAACTCTTGTGCAAAATAAAAGTTTATGTTGCCTACTAAATAATTGCTAAGATGAATAAACAAGTGAGTGATATCTTGGCCAACCATAAAATCATGGAACAATAAACAAAACAAATACCAATTAAAAAAAAATTAATGAATCAATTTAAATTAAAACTAATAATGACTTATTACCTCAGATATTACTCAAGCAAGGAAAGGGCAAGGGTAATTTTCCCATATTCACAGACAACCTATTAAGGACTTCAGATGCAGATGGATTATAATTCTTTAAACATATAAGATGATGATCGACAATGTGCAGGTAATGTAAGATAACGTGCAGCTTTTAAAATAGAAAATCATAAATAATCTTCTGAATCACTAGTATTTTTATTTCATTGCATAATCTTAAGTCTGAGAAGATATAATGATAACTTAAAAACCAACTTTTAAATGAACATTCAGTTAAACATCTGATATAATGTAATTATCTGTTACTGTGACTCAATCTGAGAATCACTTATATTAGCATGGCTTTATTATTTAAATGAGTATCAAAATATATTTTATATACTTTATAATATGTTTAAGAACTCTTGAACTGAAAATTTTATGAACTGTGGAACTCAAGACAATAATATTTTTCATATAAAAGTAAAACAAACAGAAACAAAACTTTTTGAAATAACAATAATATTGTTTGTTAAGAACAATATAGAGAACATTTTTACAAATGAAATTTTATGATACACATTGCCAATATAGAGCTGGAATATTTTTACAAATATTTTGACTTTTAAACTTTACTTTTAAATTACAAAAATATAAACAATTTCTCTGGCTACAGTTAATAAGTATCCCTCTTAAACTCTTTTAAAATTGTTTATCTTGATAAACAAAACAATAAGATAAATAAATATGTACCAGAGTAAGCAGAGGGTATTTAATACTAAATTCTAATCTTTTTTAACTATAAGAGATTTCAAATTTTTAAACTTCAATTAAATAGACTAAGTTTAATAAGCACAATTCTATTTTTATTGGCATTGTTAATAATATTGTGGTTTTATCTAACAATCAGAATACCACACAATAGGCTTATATTTACAATCTTGAACTTAACAAACACTAAGCACTATCACTTCATGAAAAAGCAATACAATAAGGATGGAGGACCTTGTCTCCTCCATAAAGCATACTCATAATAGTTAACAAAGCCTAGCTCTATGAGGCTAACAAATACTAAACTAACAACAAGATATAAACTTTACATAAAAATTACTAAGTTATCACTAAGAATTTTAAAAATATAATACGTATATTCAATGTAAGACCAACAATGCAAAACTGTATCAAATGACTGATATGTACTTAAAAAAAATAACAAAGAATGGTATAACATTTATCTTTATGCTCAGAAATATATACCTAGTAATGTCACAAAAAATATGGCAAAACAATGTATTACTTAGTTGCTCATTAATGCCATGATAGTAATAATCTTGTTTTAAATCATTATATTCTAAAAACATCCTAAGAAATTAAAAATTTTAAAAAAATGTAAAAAGCTCTTAATGTAAATATACTAATTCTTGTAAATATTTTGTTACTAATAAAGTTAAAAAAAAGATTAAAAAAAAAGAATTACTTAAAAATTAAATGCATATAAAAATTCTAGGCAAAGGCACAATGCACACATAATAAAATATTAAATACTAAAGATACAGTGACTAGTGGACTTTAAAATATTGCAAATTAAATGTGAGAATATTAATTCTCAATGCATATAAAAATATTTGCAGTTATTATAAATGTAGCATTTATAAAAAAAATGAATGGAAACTCTCTGATAAACCTTTTGGCTGATTTAAAATAAGACTGACTAAAATACTACCCATATAAATAAACTAAGACTAAGATATTTAAATCTCTGTGAATAAAATTATCAAATAGAAACAAACTTGTGAAACACTTAATAAATATAATAAAATAAAATTTACCTGAGAATGGCAAAATATTTTCCCATTCTAACAAACCCATTGATATTTAAATTGTAACATTAGTTTACCTGGTATATTTATGCTAATAGTATTACACATATTTTAAAACAAAATATATAGCATAAATATTTTTCTGGTTTCTTTTTTTTAAAACCAATAAAACAGGTAATAAAAAAATGCAGTAACTTAAGTTCATAGTTTCTGCTCCATACTGTTTTTTCCATTCTAGACATGTATATAAATAATTGAGGACAATTTATCTGATGATATTCGAAGCTTCTGGTCAAAACATTCATAAGCATGGCAATGATTTCTAAAAAAAAAAAAAACGAAACATGTTTAATAGTTTCTTAAGGATATTTTAATTTCTTCATTTAAATATATTTTTATAGTGAAACATTGAAATAATAAGAATAGGCTGGCACAAGAATGATACATAAAATAAATTCTTCAGCTGAGAACATTGTTATAAGGATCCCAGGTTTACATGTTCAATAATATAGTTTTATTTCATTTCTATTATTCTCATTTAAAAGAACACATTTTTCTAAAAGTTTTTTTAAAATTATTTTCTTATAAAATATTTTAAGATGTGTTTCTCAATAATTTTTCTTTACTCTTCTTAACATAAGAATAGAATTATTTTACAATTAGAAAGTTTCCTCTGTTTAGGAGCTAGGAACAATTGTCATGACTTTATATATAAATAAATGCAAATATAAAAGTTCATTATGGTAGTTTATAGTATTTTGTCCAACTATTTCAACAGCATATAATTAATCTATCATATCCAATACAATTTTAACTTGAACAGTAGGCAAAGTCAATATTAATCTATACTAAATGCTTGACAGATAAAATTCATCCTTACTTATTTTATCACAGTATATTTTCTCATTTAAAACTATTTTAGAAAGAAGCATTATTATAACAGGAATATTTTGAAATTAATAACAGGTATCACTAATAAATTCTTGGATATTAAATCAGTTTTAATTACAAGGATATTGATGCATTTTTTAACTATAATGAAATTAAAATATAAATGTTTTTCAATTTTCCTCACTTATGTTTTAGCTTAATTAGATAATTACTAAGTACCCTCCAACTATAATAGTTCAGTACAATAAAGATATTTAGCCATATAGATACTAATGGTTGGTGTCCCAATTTTACTTTCTGGTAGAGATAAGACATGCAATAAGTAAATAAGATAAAAGATATAAAACTTCCTTTAAACATTTTGTTATTATAGTTTTAAAGTTAATTGAAAGTTGATATCAAAAAATGTTACCTTTTCTTAGCAGTTGCAATTCATAATTTTAAACAATTTAAATATAATTTTACATACTTTTGCTAAAAAAAAATTAAAGAAAATTACAACTTGTTTTTTTTTTTTTTTGAAAAAAAATAAAAGTTCAGGATTCATGAGCACACAGAAACACAACAATCACCAACACACTGAACCACTGAACAAATATTTATATCTGATAATTTCTACTGCTCACTCATTTTTTATGTCAATTCATTTTTAAAATATCAAATCAATCCAAGTGATTTTATATTTAACTTTAACACTTTTTTAGAACAGCTGAGAAATTGATTACTGACACAATTGATTTAATTATTTGAAAATCACATGGTTTAATGATTTTTAATTAATAAGTTAACTATCTGTTCTTATGTAATATTTTAAGAAATATTATATTACACAAAATAAAATGAAACAAATACAAAAATTATAACTAGTTTTATTTATCAAATTTTTTTTAAAATATTTATTATAATGATTTTGTTTATTCATTTGTTTTTAATCAATATTGTAATTAAATTAGTATTTCTTCATACATTTCACACATCTTCATGCATACACACACATATGGATGACCTCTTAACCTGACCTCTACTAGTTAGTTATAACTTATTTAAAAAAAAAAAAACTACAAATAAAAAATATTTAATAAATATTAAATCAGAAATAACTTTACAGGTTAAAAGCTCATTTGAATTAAACATTTAAATATTATAAGACTGCTTTAATAAAATGTAAATATTACTTTTAAACCAATTTAATAATATTTACTTTATCTATAATATTAACTTATTTATAGGTTATAAATTAGAAATGAACACAACAATCATTACTTTATAATACATTTAATATTATTTATTAATTTAAAAACTATCCCTGATATTTCCTTTAAGTAAACTTACTATCTGACATGTCTTATCAAACTAACTTTCTTCTATTTTTATCATTTTTTAAATCAGAAAATTACAAATAAATAGTTAAGCTAAGATAAACTCTGGCACCTGTTGGAGCCAAGTGAAGTTTCACTTATGTACAATATATATATATATATATATATATATATTGTACATAAGTGAAATCTATATATAGAACAGTAACCTATCATTTACAGATGTCTTTGGTTGTCTCACCATTTACCTGCTTGCTACAAATTTGATCAGTCTATTGATATACTTTGATACCTATTTAGTTATCTTTTTCTAGATACTTATCAGTCTACAATCTGTATTTTCTATTATTTGAGTTATCTGTTCATCTAAATGTCTATCAATCTATTATCTATCTATTTATGCATACATTTATATGTCTACCAATCTAATGATCTATGTTTTTTCATATGCAGAAAAAGAAAAATATATATCAAAAAGAGATTTTGGTTGCTATGTAAATGATTTAGGTTAATTGGGATTTTTATTGAAATATTAATTCTGGTTCTACAGATTTGAATGTGATAGAAAATGCAAATGAATTTTGAGACTAGGAATGTTAACTACATTTTTTGTTTGAAAGACATGCATGCATGTTACATTTTGTGTTGGCTAAGCAATCTAGTAGAATGGGGGGTTCTGAAATATTTACCAAACATGTTTGGTTCATGACCAGAGATTGCATACAAATAACTCTGGATTAAACTCTACAATATTTAAAATACCAGTATATAAAAAATATCTATATCCAGATTACAATATATCTTTCATTCTGAATAGCATTTTATAGTTAAGATTTAATTTATAATAAATCATATTAAAGTCATAATATTTTCATATGAGTAGTGATGTGTCATCATTTATACATATTAATTTAATTATAAATTATGTTTCTTTATTTTTTCTTCAAATTATTTTCCACATGTAAAATAAAAAAAAAAACATATTCAGCTATGGAATGAACTTTGCTGTGGCATCAAATAAGAATTGCCATTAACTGAAAGAAGGCCATTTGATTTTCCTTTGAAGCCTTAAGTGAATCAAGTGGGGCAAATTCCTATGACATTTCCATATATTATTTTTGTAGTAGTTGTTATTTTATATGAATATTCATATAATATACATACATAGATGTATTGCTTCCCTATAATCTGTGATTGTGGTGAGTTTATTGATCTTATACTTCTGTTTTTAAGATCAAAAACTATCATGATCACTCTTCTCAGTTTCTTCATATTTCATATCTAAAATATTAGAATGTTTTTGACAGTGGAATGAATGTATATTTAAAATAATTTTTCTATTTAATGTAATTTAAATTTATAATCACAACAGACAAAGATAAATTATTTCTGTTTTTATTCAATAAGTTATTAATTTCACTAGCCATAATTATGGTTGTTGATTGAAGTTATAAAATTCTAAGACTTACTGAATTGTGGATACAGATGTCATTAGCTAACTAATTAAATTCTACATAGGTACTTATAATTGCAGATAACTTACAGGTTAAAGAAAACTGAACAAATTGAAGAAGGATTATCTAGTATTAAATGAAAATTGTACATCTTTCTGAAGTTAGAAGAAAAGATGGAGACAATTGATTGAAAAAAAATAGACATGTACTTCACAACATTAACACAAATATTTGAAGCACATGTAAAGTGGGATTTATTGTAATATAACAAATAGAAGGCCAATTTTGTAGAGATTAAACTATGTAAGACAAAATGACAAGATTAGTTAGTTCTTCAACTTAATTATACTAAAGACAAATAATTCACATTTATAATTCAGCAAGTTTTCATTGTGATAAAGAAATAAACAATTTTTATATAAATGGGCAAAATACTTTTCATTTTAAAATTGTCATGAAAGCCATTAAACCAAGAACTGATAAACAGTTAAAAAATAAAAATAATGTTGGTGTGTTTGTTTATGAAAATAGAAATGAAAGAAGATATAGAATTGTGGAGTCTGAAAAAAATAAAAATTCTTAATTATGAGGTGTTTGTTTAAAAAAATGGTAAATGGAACTAGATATAAATGCATTCCAATGAGGTTATAACAGATTTAAATTAATTTTGATTAACAGGAACTATGGTTTTTAAGATGGTAATGTCCGTAATATATTTAACATAGAAAGTAAATATTGATTAGAGAGATGTAAGATATGTATTAATGCAATACCAGAGAGACAGAAATTATTAAGAAAAATATTATTCTCAGTTGTTATTTTAAATGTTTAGAAATATTTCAAGAATTTAAATTGAATTTGAAAACCATTTTATTATAACAGAATTTGAAGAGGGTTCACATTTGAGTTGGAAATCAATAGTAAAATAACTGAAAATATTAAGAACTGAAACAAAGATTTCTTCTTAATAAAAACAACAATTTATCAATAACATTTTTATTAGTATAAGACAATTTATGAAAGAAATAAAGTATATAAAAGTACATAAAATTGTTCCAATAAGAAGCATTGAATTTTGTAGAATCATAAAAAAGGAAATTAATAATGATACAAAAAATATAATAATGAATCAACTAAAAAAACTATAGAAAAAGCTAAAAGTTTGAAAAGCATAAAACAATGTATTGGTATTGGTAGAAAATTTATTTTTGCAAATTACCAAAAAAAAAGATGACATCAAGTAAAGTGTGGAAGATTTCTATAAAGAATTATATTGTAATAAAGAACAAGATGGCATAATAAACCTTTTGAAATATTTAAGGGATAGAAATGGTGTTGTATGGGCAAAGCGCTAGAAAATAAGAAGATAATATTTGGAAAGTTAAATTTTTTAGACTGGATTGCAAGAGATTTTGAAAGATAATAAGACCATACAAAAGACGGTTGAATGAAACAAGATTGTTTTTTGGTGTGTTGTGTAAAAGAGAAGTTAAAGATCAATAAAACTGGATTCAACTTGGAGAAATCTGTATCCTGCATTTTATTGATAACATGTTAGTGACAGTGCTATATAAATTTAACATATAATATAGAATAAAAAATACCATATAGAAAACAAATTCCCAATATATATATATATATATATATATATATATATATATATATATATATATATATATATATATATATATATATATATATATGACTATCGCACATGCAAGTACTTTTGTGTCTTTGTTTGGTTTTTATTTTATATTATTTTATTGATTTTATGTAATCATTTTTCAAATAATATATATGTAGACAAACATAGATTTCAAATCAAGATTTTATGGTACGCTTAGAATCTAAAATTTTTACATTGGCTTAGTGATACATGAATTCTTTTTCATGTTTTTAATATTGCCACCCCCCCCCCCTCAGATATCCCCTTTATAAAGATCCCCTTTAAAAACCATAAAATTATTGATATGATGTAATCTTAGCTAAAGGTTAAAATGAGAAAAAAATCAAATTTTTGCTATCCTTATTTGACAAGTTTTTGTGAGTACTGTCTTCTTACTCACTGTGTTACTAGAAAAAAACTTCTGGAAGGATTTTGCTATGTAATAATCCATTTAATATCTGTTTTATTTCTATTTAGTTTTGGGTTTTTAAAATCAAGATGATGTTAGGTATTCATTAAATTAATTATTATTGATGTGCGACATAAATATATGAATAAGTGAAAATATATTATTTATGTGAATATTTATATCTTGAAATTTTTAAGCATTAACTTATTCAAGTGAATAAAATAATTTTCTTTGGTAATAAAAGATTATATTTAAGGTAATAATTTTTAACATTCTTTAGGAGATTGAAAAAAGGCATTTTCAAAAACACGTTTTTATTAATTTATAGCTTCACCCAGTAAATACAAATGTTGTACAAATTGACATTTTATTATAAAAAATACGGACCATTAACGTAAAAAATAAAATGCTACATTATTTATTGATTATTTGAAAAAGTAACTGACTTCACCACATTAGAAACGTTTAACTAAAAAAAAAAAAGCAAACTTTGAAATGCTGAATTATAAGGTTGTTGAAGTGCATTTATAAATTTAAAAAAGTCATTGACTAATAGAAAATAGTTGTAACTTTAAAACTCTATAAAAGAAGTATGCTAGAAAATAAATAAATAAAATCTATCGAATGCAATTTTATTAGTGTTTTTTTTTTTTTTTAATATAAATTAAATCTTTATTTAATCATTAGCCTACTAAACAAATTATAGAATTCACATTGATATCAAACTATTAGACTAATAATTACATCATTCACAGATACCTTAATGCTATTGTTGAGCTATAGTTTTACAGCTCCCCTTCCATCAAAGATTCCCATAAAGAAACATAGTTCGTTCTAATCTTCAAGAAAATAACAGAAAAAAATACTCCATGACATCCCATCCAATGCATTGTTATCATACTTATTGACAGTCTATCCCATGCAAGTCATCATCCTACCAATCATCAGACCAAGTAAACATATTCCATGTCGCTGTATAAATTTATGCTGCAGTTAGTATTTTATATCTATGTTTGACCATACCTATTATTTTTTAAAATTCTCTAAACAAATTTATATTTCTTCCAAGGAATATAGATTTATCTCTCACACACCATATGGCAAATAGATGGAGCACTGAGAGTCTAATTAGGATTAAATTGATTTTGTGGATTATGTGATACATTAAAGCAGTGGATTTATATAAGGAAACAAATACTATATTAATATTAAAAGTATTATTTTGCAATGTAACAATTAACAGATGATTATCAATTTAACTGATTCTAAATGAGGAGAAAAAGGAAAATTTATGTACAAAATTAGCAACTCCAGCATCCACAGATCAGGATAACAAATATTGGAAATAAACTGCTCTTGACAAAGTTATTATATGTCTTAGATCCAATTTCATATGTAATCTCATCTCATCAAGGTACAGCATGTGAGGATGAAATTGTTGAATCAACTTGTTAGTAGCTTGCATTCTCAGTCTTTAATTAAGTTCTTTGGAATTTCCCCACCACATGTTTAATTTCATAAGCTTAAAAAAACAATAAAATTAAATTAACAGTTAACAGCAAGCATAATAAATTATGATCATATGATATTTATTGACTTAAATACTTTTTAGAATAATAAAATGAATATCATAAAATGTCTTGTGGTTTCAATAGTAATGATAAACAGGTTTTAAAAATTATCAATATATATATATTAGAAAATTTTCACGAATTTTATAGAGGCAAAAATTAAAATATATGGGTTTTTTTTGGATAAATTTAATTATGAAGCATTAGGCAAACTACCGATCAAAACTAGCAATCGCAAGGTAAAATTACATTAAAATAATAATAGAATTTTGTTATGACTTACAATTAAAATAAACATTAATCCAGATCTAAAAATGTATATCAATTATATATATATATATATATATATATATATCAATTCTGATCAACTAATATAATTTATGTAAAAAAGCATGTAAAAGTTTTTCAAGTGCTAATGCGCAAATCACTATTTTTTCACTAAGCAAATATGATTTTTTTTGGACAACTGATTAGATCTTCAACAAGTTGCAAGTACGCAATTAATTAAATTAAAATTGTATACAATATTTGTATAAAATTGGCATTATTTTATTTTGCCAAAACAGCACCATTAATTATTCAATCATTACTGAAAATTAATCAAATTAAAATTTATAATCTTTAAGGCTTATAATAAATTCAGATTTACAGCTATAACCTACCTAAAAAGGCATGCTTTTTATAGGTTGTATTATCTAATCTGAAATTATAAAAATTATTAATAAACATAATTTTTTAATTTATTTTTATATATAATAAAATAAAGGATAAAAAACAAGTAAAAATATATTTAATGCATTAACTGTGAGAGTATATCTTGTTTTCATTTAAGTTTTTTTTTTACTTTGTTATAGTATTTTTATCTTATTTAAATTAATGTGAGAGATTCTTGTGTGTGTGAATATATATAATAAATTAAGTTTGACGTTTGTATTCTTTCCAAAATATATGTATTATTCAAATCAATATATATATATATTGTAATGGGCACACATTCCATTACATTCTAATAAATAAAATTAAAAATAAAAGTTCACAGATAAAAACTTCTTTTTTAAGAATTAAAAATTGAAAATTAAAAGTCATCTAAAGTTTATATATATCCTTTCACTCTGTATACTATATATATATATATATATATCATAAATATATATATATATATATATATATATATATATATATTGTGCCCTTTTGTATGGGTCACCATTTAAGTTTTGTGCTAATCTAGTAGAAAATTTTAAATTTAAGAAGTATTTTAAATATGTGATGTTGAATTTGCTTGTGGTAATGTTACCATAAGTTTAATTAAAGCAATCTATGAGTATTTGATGTGTGAATTGTGTTGATATTGAGAAAATATGTAAAGTGATGATGATTATGATGTAATACTGCATTAATAAATTTAATAACAAATGTTTGAAGCTAAAGTGATTAAAAGACAAGTTAAAATTAGACAAAGATATTTATTTAATTTAAAATATATGTTAAAAGTGAATAGAAATATTTTAAATTATAAGTACTTAAATTGAGATTAATATTTGATTTTAATCATATCAAATAATTATTTTAAAATCTGATATAATATCTTATTTATTTTTAAAATAAATATTTATTTTAAAAAAGCAATTGTTAAGTTATTTTTAGATTATGGGAAGCGTTTCTTGTATTGTAAAAACAGATGTTAATTAGAGATACACACACACATGCTTGGAAGCTTTCTCATAAAGTTAAAAACTATTTTAAAATTATGTTGTGAAATTTATGAATAATACGTGAGTTATCACGAGATAAAAATAAAGATATTAATGTAAAATATTAAATCTGATTTTTAAAAATATTGTCTTAAAAATATAACGTATTTAAAAAAAAATTAGTTTATTTTAAATGATCTTATAAAAGTTAAGATTTAAATTGAGTGAGAAAGAATATTTTAAAAAAATGTTTAATAGATTTGAATAAATGATAAAAATTATTTTTAAAATGTAATAATATTAAATATTAAATAAGTCATTATTTTATTTTTAATAGTGAGTTGATAAATATGTAAATAAGCCAGCAAAGTTTGATTGTTTAAACGTACCAATCAGATGAGGAGACTCTTCCAGTATAAAAGCTGGATTCAATTGTTGAGGGGGGCTCTCTATAATTAAATTTCTAAGTTAATCCTGCTATTGAGAAAATAGCCAAGTAAATTTATAAACGCTCTTAAAATCAGTTTTAAAATCATAAGAGTGTTATTGTATATAATTTTATAATTTTTAAATGATAAGTATGCAGTAGAAACTTAATAATTCCCTATTGGTCTTCTCAATATCGAAACTCAATTTACATACGAATAATCATGGAAACATCACGTATCGGAGAAATATATCAAAAACTTTATGCTAGAGAAATAATAGACGCTGGATTAGTACATAAAACTATGAGATGGAGAAAAGTAGTATTTTGGACTATAAATAGTTTTAAAAGTTTAAATTACTATTGTCTATTATAAATAGATATTTAAAAGAAATATGAATACTTCTATAGAAAGAAAGTATTTTTGCAGATTTTAAAAGATTAAAATGTATATCTTAAGTAAAGATATAAGAAGTAGTAATTTTAATAAATACTTGCCTTGTTAAGTCTTTGTGCTTAAAAGACTAAATATTGACGATTTGAAAAGGCAAATAAATTATAAATATGATTTTTTAAAATCGTAATATAATAAAATTATTATTATTGAAGTAGTCTAAAATGCTGGTCGTTATAGATGGAGAAATTAATTCTTACCTGAATATGTTATTAGAAATGCATAAGTAATACATGGACGTCCAAACCAAGCAAGCCAAGTTGATTAAAGTAATTCAATGAAAATAATTTATAAACTATAAATTAGTTTAGAAATAATAACTTTAAAGATAGTATTTATGAAGAACTGGATCCAGAAAGAACTTATAAATTATTTTAATTTTATTTATTTTCTTGTTGGAACTTTTTTTTTTTTTTAAAAAAAAGAACGTTATCATTTTTTATTATAAACTTTCAAGAAACACGTGATACAATGGAACAGGAAATAGTGTTCTATTGACTTTATACGTAGGATATTTGTTAGAACTTTTATGGTAGAACAGAAGACGTCGTTGGAAATATGTAATATAAACTTTTATTTTATTTATTTAACATAAAATTTAAAATATTATTAAACTATTAAAAGTAGGTTAGGTACATTTATTAAATACTAACTTAAAAATGATATAATAATTAATTACATAAATCTATTTTATAATTAGTATAACACGAAATATTCTAATGAATGTTATGAGTGTAAATGTGAATGATTTTACTTTATGAAGCTGCAAATTCCGAAGAATGCTAAATAGCAGATTGGACATTATTATTATTATTATGGTAAAAATATTGTATAATGATTTTTAATGAATTTGATATGTTTTTCTTTAGATTAACTGAATGTTATGTTGTTGTAGAATGAATGAATAGATATTTTATGAAAACACATACATTATATTGGCAACGAACTTTATTAAAATATGCATAATTTTAATTTATAATATAAACCTGATACAACATTACGTAAGAAGCTTAGAAATAATTATATGATTCTTTCATAAATAAATTTTGATATTTTATTATGTTATAGTATTAGAATTATATTTATTCTTTATTGAGGTAATTATTTTATTATTTGCAAGATAAGAATAGATGTGAAAAGATTTTATTTTTGTGTATTTTGTTTATTAAATAAGTTAAGTTACGTTATGGGTAGAAGCTTATATTTGGATTGAAGTTTATTAAGTATAGACAATGTAGTATAGGTAGTTTAGGTAATGAATATTTTATTTAAATTGATGTTTATTTTCCGGAAATTTTAGATAAGTTTAGAATATGTTTTATAGATAGAAATTTATTAGAAAGGATTAAAATAACACATTAAGTAAAGTAATGAATTTTACACAGAAAAGAATCATAGAATTTATCTAAGGTAATGCCTTATGAATTTAGAATTGATAAATGATTTAAATAATAATATTTGAACAATAGAGATATATAATGCATATTTGATAAAACATATAACAGGAATTACATTAAGTAAAGTATAATTACAGTCAATTATTTGTTATACACTATAGAGATACATTAATTTATATAAAGCATTAAGCAAGGCTAATAATAAAGTGAATACATGATAATACATTATAAATGGTAATACTTAATTAATGTAGCTATTTAATTAGTGGATTTTCATTGTTTACACATGTTACATAAATAGTCTTGACATATATTGTTATTTGTAGTAATTAAAGTACACTACTATTTATTTTAAGAAAAATCTAAGTTTTGAAAACATACTATAATATTATTGGTATAGCATTTGAAGGAATGTAAAATTGCTTATTAAGTACATGAGTTAATAACAGTGTAAGCCTCTTATATTTGTATTTTCCTATTTTATTTTTTATTTATTTTCCTAAATTCTAAAACTGTAAATAGTGTAAATAAATTCTTATTTGAAGTTATTGTAAATAAATTTGTTAATTTGTTTTAAAAGTGTGTCGAGTTTTATTATTTTTCACCACAGCATTTTGACATCAGATAATTTGAAATAAACATAATTTTTGCACAAAATGAATTTGTTATTATTACTTAGAATTGAATACCATATTTGCTTAACATTATTTTATAAGAATTGATTGACATGAACATAAATATTACAATGGTCATAAGATGATTATAATGCACATTATAAGAATACAATATTGTCTATTGTCACAGATTATTAAGTATAAGATTTTGATCTATTTTAAAATGAAGATACCATATGAAATAAAAGATATACATATAATTGTTTATTCATTTAATGATTGATTATAGAATAGAAATAGATGAGATTAAATTACACTCTGAGATTAGTATTATTTATCATTATTATTAAAATAAGTTAGGTGTATTTAAGTTTGATATAAAATCCCACATCATACTTATTTACATAATTTATTATTATTTTAAAACAACTTAGAAGAACCTGAGATTATTTAATTATATTTTAAGTTAAAAGTTAGGAATTATTTTAGTATTATTAAAGATAATTCATTTCATTTAAAAGTCATAAGAATGCTATTAATGTAGTGATAAGATGATAAGGTAGTGGTAGTATTCTTATGCCATTGAGACAGTATCTTGGAAGATATTAACTCAGTGTAAATCTGCTTATTACTTTGTAACTTTACTTCACAGTCTCATAATTTTATTAAATACTTATTTAATTAATATAATCTGGAACTATATTGATTTGGATAATTAATAATAAATTTAATTTAGATGTGATAATATAAAAGTATATTAAAAATAGATATGCAAATTTTAATTAAGCATAATAATGTAACTGAGCTAGTTGTATTTTTAAGCTATTTTATATATCAAGAAGTAAGGGTACAATAATATATATTATATATATATATATATATATATATATATATATATATATATATATATATATATATATATATATATATATATATATATATATATATATATAACCACACTGATAAAAAATTATTAAAAGAAAACTTTATTAAAGAAAAAAAGTATTTTAAAACTAAATTTTCAGTAAAGATTTAAAGATAAAAATATATCTTTAAGAATGGATATAATTTAATTAATGCTATTGTGTAAAATGGAAATGATTATTTTCAATGAGTACAAGTAAACTAGCCATTGGGCATCTCAAAATGTATAATTAAAGGTCATATAGGAGAGAAAAAACAACAGGAACAGAATAGCCAGAAACAGAAATCCCTCAGGAAATGAACCTCAATGAAAGAATCATCATCATCATGACATAATGTCCACTCAATCCAAAAATTAATATAAAAAGAAAAGTTTGGAAATAAAGAAAGGAGAGAGGATAGAGATGTGATAGAGAGAGGTGTGATATGTGTTAAGTTGGAGAGAGTTGAAGGAGAAGGGATTGAAAAGATGTACTCATCAATACCTTCCGTTTTTCTAAAAAAAAACAAACAAAAAAAACAACAACATTGTTTTCCCATATTGTCGACTACAGGCTATCAGGATCCAGAAATAAAATACCAGCTAAAGTAAAAGACCTCTGGATGAATCAATAAAATGGCCAACAGCATACCTGTCTTCCCAGGACATTGGGAGAATTAATAATGGATCCCAAATGGCAAGCAACTGTTAAAGATGAACTTTTTAAAACTGTAAGAACTATACGTATAACTAATGAACATTAATTCTAAAAATTTCCACTATTTGAAAACAGTAAGAACTCTAAATTCTAAACTTTTAAATATTTAAATAGAAATAGAATTTCCTATCTGACTAAATTATTTATTTTTATTGAATGTATTATTTTTTTAAAATCATTTCCATTAATTTATCTTTTCCATTCTTTTATGTTTTTATTATGATTTTTTTTTTTTTTGCTGTTAAACTAAACATTTAATAAATGTTAAATTTAAGTCGGGCATGTATGACTGCATAGATATCTAAAGTTATATTAGTTTAATTAAGGGAGGGTAAATCTTAAGTTATTTGTTTCATAGTTAAATTGGGACAATGGATTGGTGTAATTAGTACATGTAGCATTAAGATCCACTACGTGCAGCATAACACGAAATGCCGCACTTGGGAAAAATAAGTCCCATTTTGTATTTACCATTGGAAGCAGGTGTATTCCCTGCTCTTTGGGTTACCCCTGTAGCCAATGGAATGGGATAGTAAGAAGGAAAAAAGGACTGCAATTCCTTCCTATGGAGTTTTTTTTTTGTTTTTCTCGACAGAGAGATGTAACATTCCTGTACTGGATGAGAGACAATTACTTCTTTATAACTATGCTATTCAGATGTGCATTCCTGACAGTATGGTATTGTGCTGTCATATTCATGCTGCATTGAATACATCGATATATCAGATAGATTAGCATTGGTTTGACTGCAAACTTTTGGTCTAAGGTTAAATAAGAGATAGAATATTTTCTTTTAAAATGCAATATATGTAGTATATTCATACTCGACAATCAAATAAAATATTATTAAATTCATCTGTGTGAAATTCTAAAATAAAAGTGAAATTTTAAATTAAATTCTAAAGTAAAGTTATAATGTTTTATAAAAAAATGAAAGTTATACTAAAATAATTTTACATTTTATATTTATTTAATGAATGTTTGTGTATGTTATTACTGACAGTGGCTTCTTTTATTTTATTTTATATTGAAAATATATTTTAATAAGAAAGTATACATTATCTCTGCTCATAATAAAATGTATATGTAAATATCGGATCTTAACTTACATATCTGCTTACTATATAAATTTTCCAGGTTCAAATAGCCTGGTGGTGCCCTGTACAGCAGATATGGTAAGAACTATCATTATTACCTGCCTGTTATAATATTTGTATATATCAAAATACAGTAAACTTACCATTAATTACAGTTATTTTTAGAAGTACTTTTGACTATATATCTTGTAGTCTTTATCAACTATATAACATTGAATAATCAAAATGAGACATTCTTTCACAATACCCATAGTTCATCTTATATTTACTTCTCCCACAATTCTGTTATTTTAACTTTTGATGATTTCCAATTCATTAACATTTGACGATTTCTTGAAATTAAGCTTTATTTTACATTGTGGCAATCAATTTTCATAATTTTTTTATATTTTTATATTTAAATTTAAGTCAATATTGACAAGATTTATTATGATTAAATATAACAGATGATGAAGGTTTATTTACATCTTTTCCAATTGTTGTTTTTTTTTTTAATTCTATTATATAAAATCATATGCTCTTTTATTATCTTCTCCAATGTACATTTAGATTCAACAATATATTGTAAATCACACTTTCCATGTTGTTTTATTATTTGAATTCAGAACTTATATTGATTTGTAATTATATAAATATATATGTTTAAGAATAGAAGATGTGACCTCTATTTGATATTTTGATGAGAATAAGGTATGCACCTGGGTCTCATTTTATGCAGTAGATAGATTCTGCAAAATACATGCATAAAAGAAATTGCACAAAAATAGACTTAACTTGCATTGAAAAAATGGGATATATTCCATAATTTTTCGAAAATCTCATAAAAGCAAAGCAAAAAGGTAAAGTTACTTTAAAATTTGCATAAAAAAATAAGGAAATACAGAATGACTAATAAAAAATTGGTACAAGAAAAACGTTTTTGACTTTTTAATTAACTATTTAATTTTATTCAAAACAATATGTTTCTATGTGAAATTTACTATATATTTTTTCAAACATATTTTAATCATTATCGCTATTTGACAATATGTGGATGTGTTTGAGAACTGATAAGAAATAAGATTTGTCACAAGAGGATATACAATTAATGCCAACTTCAGTCTTGTGCTGTGTTTTATAAATGAATCACCTAAAAATTTGTGTTCATGGCTTCAAATCACTCTAAAAATGTCATTATCATAGCGAATTTAGGTCTTTTTTTAAACATACTGTAAGGCACTGATTTGTTGCTGCTCATTTTGAATCAAACAGAGTGCTTGACATTCAAAATGAAAATGTATAGTTTAGAGTATTTTTTCCACATTTTTTTTTACATTGTATAAATTATTTTGATAAAATCTGCTTAAAATAGAATTATTTTAAAAAAGTAGTTAATATTTTAGTAAAAATTCTTCATGTTTACATGAAGGTAAATTGAGAAGAAATCAATGACTTATGCAGCATTTTCTAATAGATTACAGATATTCTTTTTAG
Source organism: Epiperipatus broadwayi (assembly GCA_028023455.1). NCBI lineage: Eukaryota > Metazoa > Onychophora > Udeonychophora > Euonychophora > Peripatidae > Epiperipatus > Epiperipatus broadwayi. The sequence continues at coordinate 3,240,554 of JAQFVV010000067.1, read as the reverse complement.
GTTATCTACTATATAATATTTTTCTAATTATAAATAGAAACTTATTTTTGAAAAAAACTTTTGTTCACTTTTATAATCTGACAAATTAATTGTTTTCTTTTTACAAATAAATATAATATTAAAAAACGAATATATTTTATTGCTGCTTCTGTAATTGAACCAATCAAAAGTTTAAAACGTTAATTCACTCAGCCATTAAAAAATGTCAGTCTAAAAGTTAATAGTTTTCTGTCAACAATGTAATTGGTGATTAAACTTTGAGTCAATTATTTTACTAATTGTTTATGAAGCTCATGATATCCAGACATACAACTATTTAACCCTCATTGGAATTTAAGAGCTTATTCATAATTCATGTCTTTAACAAGGTAATTATTGTCCAATTGATTAAAAAGTTGAAGACTTTCTTAAACCATTTTTGCTGTGAAATGAACAGATTCCAATTTTGTTTCATTACATTTTTCTAAATCTTCTACAGTATCTAAATTTATTGTCAAACCCTTTTCCAACAGGCAATTAAAATATGTAAAATATAATGTGTATATATAAAATGGTGAAATCCTGATTTTAAGTGAAATATGAACTTTTTTTATCACATAAAAAAACCACATAAAAAGATATTAAGAAGTAACATGAATCACATAACTTCAAAGTTGCATTAAAAAATCCACATAAAATGAGACCAAGGTGTATATATATTTAAACAAGTGATATTTATAAGATGACAATGTGTTAATATAAAATGTGATAAAAAGGTATAATCACTTAATTATTTATATTTATAGTTTCTTAGGGCAAGTAAAATAATTAATCTTAATTAAAGATGTAGGAGTACTATAGATGTAGTATTTAAGTAATAAGAGGAAGGATAGTATTCTTATGCCATTAAGGTGATATCCTGTAGGATATTGGCTTAATGTATTCGTTTTACCACTTGTAAACTCACTTCATAGTCTCATGATTTTATTAGATATTTCTTTATTTAGTTTATAAAAACAGAACTATATTAGTATTTGTTATTAATCTAGTTTAATAATTGATAGTATTAAAAAATGTAGTTATTATTGACTTAGACACATTTTAGATGAACATAATTATTTATCTGAGCTAGATTAATATATTGTTATTGCATATTTCCTGGAAGTGAGGGTATAATATTTATTTTTGCAAATATAGTCTGTGATAAAAAAATATAGCTATTAAATATTAGCTGGTGATGTTTCGTTTTAAATTATGTTAATAGGAATGTTAATTAATTTCATTTTACGAACAGAATATATAAATCAAATAAATTATATACAAAAGATTGTTAATATAAAATATCTTATTTAACTATGATAAATTTGAAATCATATTCTTAAAGAAGTTACTAAACATATAAAAGTCTAAAGGATTCATTTTAAATTTAGGATAACACTTTAGTAACTGTAATTCACAAGTTTTGTAAGTGATAAAAACAACCATGAAGATATAGTTGTACTTTATGGTATGTTATTAAGAAACCATAAATGGATACATTTTTGTTAGCCATGATATTTCTGACATGTTATACCTATAATGAAATAACGGAAAAATATTGAGGTGATGAGAATCAAAGGAATATTTTTTTTTTATTTGATGAGAATATTAATAATGTATTAGAATTTATTAGAATTGAATTATTAAACAATATATGAACATGAAAAGAAAAAAAAAGGAATAAATGTTTGAGTATACATAGATGAATAAAATTTATTGCATACATTTAAAAATAATAATAATAATACTTAATCATTGTTGTTTGTTTATCAAATAATCACTATTTTGTCATTAGAGCGGAGGTGTTGTGCCTCCTGAAATTGGATGATGTATGTCATTATGTGGCAAGTTATTAGTTCTGATTTTTTTCCCTTTCTTGTTGGATTTTGGGATAATGGATATATTAAATTATAAAATATTATCTATGCTGTTATGATAACAATAATATTGATATAAAATTATTTAATATTAATTGTTTTGTAATTTAATAAATTGACTTTATTCATTTTTAAAAAATAAAAATAAATATATGAGTAATAATGTATAGGGCTTGAATCAAATTATTATTTTTGTTAAATATTTCATTTTTGTTACTTTTTGACAATAGTAAATAATAAATAGTATAAATAAATGTTTAATATATGTAATCTTTTTATTTGTTTAATATTATACTGCAAAAGATGTATAAAAATATATTTCTAGTGTAATACGTTAAAATTATAATATAAATTGTTTAGGCTTTGTTGAAATGAAAAATAATATTGTTATAGTAAAAATGCAAATTTTTATTATATGTAATATTTCTAAAATATTTATTTTTATTACTTTAATAATACAATTTTTATTTTAAAAAATGCTACCAGAAATAGCTCAAGGAATGAATGTAGGTGATTAATATAGTTACACTGATGTCAATAAGAAATATTATTAATAGAACTGAAAAATTTGAATCAAAATTTTTTCTCTCTTCTTTTTGTTTTGAAAAGAAGCATGTCAAATTTTGTTGCATGTTTTTTTAAGTTTGGCTAAAATTACATAATTGATTTTTTAAAAATGAAAGGATTAGGAATGATATATTTTGCTCTATGGATCAGCGTAGCTTATTGATGAAATTTTATGAGAAAATTACAACTTTATTATAAAAAGTAAAATCATCAAATTCCATCATTACATTGTAAACCATAAAATATTTTTTTGGCAAAAATAGATGTTATATATATATATATATATATATATATATATATATATAACATCTATTTTTGCCATTCCATTTTTATATATATATATATATATATATATATATATTAAAAATGGAATGTGTTCATCAAGAGATTTACAATAGTCATATTTATTTGCCTGTGTAATAGATTGATTGATCAAATTTTTGGGAGATATGAATTAGTTTAATTTTCAGTGCAACACCATAGATAAAAGCTCACAGATATTAATTTATATTGGATTCAAATAATCCTTGCTTATGAAAAAATGTCTCTTCATATAACTGTAAATATAAAATAATGCTTATATATCTAACATTATCTGAAACAAGTAATTATTATTTAAAAGACTATATATATATATATATATATATATATATATATATATATATATATATATAATAATATATATATATATATATATATATATATTGTAACCGTCGGAATTGTTGAATGCTGTATTCCATTTAAATTGAAGAAAGAAGGCCCAAAATGTTGGTGCCAATTTGTAACTGATTGAATTAATGGATGAAGGTGATAGTTAGGATGATCGATCTGATTTGATAAAAAAATCTAAAAATCTAATTTAAATTAATCTGGTCTAGCTCAATCGGGTCGCCGTTATGTAATAAACCATCACAAAGCACAAATAATCTCTCTTAAAGTTTAATTTACTTAAGTTATATGTGAAATGAAGAAATAATGAGACTATCTGCTCCAGACATCAACAAATCCGTCACAATTACAATATAAATTGCAAAGAGCAGTGAAACCATCTACTATTGCCCTAAACAATAATATAGGATTAGGCTAACTTCTTGATTGGCAATCTAATCAAAATCAAATCCAATTAATAACTAAAACAGATTCCAATATATATATTTTATTAGCCTGTTACTGTTATAGTAATTTAAATCTACTTTATTATTTAAAGGTGCTGCCTTTTTAACTTAATGGATAAGCTTCTAAGTATCCGTAATAGTACTTTACAAAACATTTGTTTACATATAGACATTATTTAAATATCAAAACAAAATAATACTTGAACCCAAATATATATATATATATATCTTAATAAACGCTAAATAGAAAGATAAACACTCGTGTTAATAAGCGATATATATTTCTTTCTACTTCAATCTCTAATTAATAATTTTCTGTGGGTATCAACTGGTTTTATTATAATTTTATAAACACTTTGAAAATTTATGCGCTCACTTAAATGTTTAAACAAATTAATAGACGTCGATGGTTTACTAAGAAGCTACAAAATAATTTATAAATAATTCACAAATATCTTCCAATAAAATGATGCTTAATTAGTGCTTCGTTTAGGTTTTAAAATAGAATACTTCACTGGAGTTTAATATCAACACTCTATTAGCTCATCTCTAACTTTACAATGTCCAACCACATTACATAAAAGATATATCGAGCTTCTATTGGATGTTTATTCACCTGTGAGTATTAATACAACTTGTTTGAAATTTTAAACAATTGAATAAAAATTGACTGGCAACGTATGATTATAATTGATATTTATACAAATCAAAACAATATTCAATTAAATCGGTCAATGAAGTTTATTCTCTTCATTTTATAGGAGTTTAAGAAAAATATCCAAGACGAATTATTCTGAACCAAACGATAAAGTATAATCTATTTAGATTTTTATGACGGAATCAGACAAACATGAAATGATTGACTTTGTAATATTAAACTAAGATAAATGATAATATGTATATATAATATTCGAATGCAAATATAAATATGAAATTCATATAGAAACAAAATAAAATACTAATAAGCAAAACATACCTTATCTTATATTCCAATTCGCTTACCAAGCTGAGTTTGAATCCTGTTACTTAAATAGCTACGCCGTCTTACGCAATCCAAATAAAACAAAATAATTAAACTAGTCTTGATATTTAAATTAACTCAATTTATTAGATTATAGAAAAGAAAATTGGCAATATTAATGATAAAATACATCCGAATTGACTTTATATTTTAGATTGGTTGACTAAATAAAATGATCAAATTGCTATGTGTATCTCTATATATGTGTTGCAATAACAATAACGACAAAAAAAAAATGAATGAGTAAATGACCGGAAAGGCTCCTAGATTTTTTACTAAAAAAAATTTACATATAACCAATACCAAAATGTGAAATAGGAGGGTATCAAAATCTATTTGTTTATCAAAATAATTACGGATAAATGAATATGAAATAATAAATATATTTGAGTCTCTCCGATCATTTTCATTTAATATATTATATTACTTTTAGAGATAATTAAAAAAAAATCATCCCATTTTATTACATATAAAAAAAAATAATACACACACATTTCATATAAAAAATCATATCATATATATATATAAGTCTGTTCATTCACTATTTATTGGTCTATCGATTGACTTCAGTTATAGTGTAAAGAGAAGTTTCTCCGTCAGAAATAATAATCGTAAACTTTACAATACTTCATTAAAAGTTTTCTTTTTCTGCCCGAAGAGGTGAGTGCACTTTGATTATCCCTATTATGATGTGAATTGATCCAGTTGGGTCCTGTTCCTTTGCTCGTGAGACAATGTTTACACCAATCCATTTTTTTTTTTTTTATAAAGCATTTTTTTTTTCTCATAGGTTTTTTTTTTTTTTTTTACTTTGCTGTCGCTTCCCCGGAAACCTGTCGCAACTGCCCACTAAATGATTGAACGGGCAGATAATTCCACTATTTTTCCATGTTTTATGGTTTTACACACAAAAAAAAATATTGAAAAAATTTATTTGTTAAGACACAGAAAATAGATCTATCCTTTACTATTGCAAAATGATAAAAAGTCCTGTTATATTCTGTCGCGTCTTTTTTATATGTTCTCTTTCTGACATTTTTCGTATCTTGACGACCATACAATATCACTCAATTAAAAACTCAATTCTATCAATTTTCTTATAGTTTCTTTTCGCGCGGTTTTGGGGTAAGTTCGGATAAAAAGATACATGAAGATTAAATCCAAATTCGATTACAATTTTTTTATTATTTTACAAACCAAAATACAAAATTGATATAATAACCTTTTAAATTATTGATAAACATCAATAATTTACACATATCTATATTTTTTTAATAATAATATTTTTTTAAATTAATTTATAAACACATATACACAACACAAAAAACATTGAACTGTATATAATAATGTTACTGTGGTGACACACATTCATATATGAAATATATAAAATAATATCGATCCTATTTAGTTAAACTTAAATTGTACTGAATTGTTTATTATATATATATATATATATATATATATATATATATATATATATATATATATATATATATATATATATACCTGGATCATCAATTTGAACATTATATATATATATATATATATATATATATATATATATATATATATATATATATATATATATATATATATATATATATATATATATATATATATATATATATACCAGAATCAACAAAATATACTTTAAATTTAAAAGTTCTCATGAATACTTTTTAACTTGTCTGGAATCAAGACATTATATTGATTTTGTAGTTTAAAAAACAGTTATCAGAGTTGTAATGACATATCTGGATATAGAATAAATAAATACTTTCATTTGGGTCATTTATTTAAATTTGTCATTATATATATAAATCAACCATTATCAATCTACTGCTGTATGAAAGACTGTCCAAGATTAATTCATGTTTTCTGATCTTTACCTTGTATTCTCCACATCATCTCTGCACATTTTTTTATTTCATTCTTCCATCTCACATGTCATCACTTTCTGGGTCTTTTACAATCTCTTGGAATCCAGTTTAAAATTTCAATTGTCCATCTATTTTTCTTCTCTAGCAATATGTCTAGCCCAACTCTACTTTAGTCTTTTAATTTTTTCAATGACGTCAGTAACACCTGTTTGTTCTTTTACACATTTATTTCATTTTTGATCTCTTCCTCTTACTCACAAGATGCATATCTCTGTACTTTTTTGAGCCTTCTGGAGTCTCTGTATTGCTCTTCTATTAAGTCTCCAAGTCTTAGATCCATAAGTCAGAACTAGTAAAACACATTTATTAAAACCATTATTTTTCAATCATATAGGCATGTTCCTTTTTAGTGTAAAGTTATTTCTACCAAAAGCACTCAAACCAAGTTTGATTTTATGATTAATTTCATGCATTATGTTTTCATCTACATTAATAATCTGATCAAGGTATTTGTAGCTGTTAACTTTTTCTAACTCATCATAAACCATCTTTATTTTCATATTTTGAGAAAATCCATTAAACATTACATTATACTTTTTAACATTTATCTTTAGTCCTACTTTCATCTGATAACTGTTACAACACTTCCTGCAGCTCTAAAACATTATTTGCAAAAACAACTACATCATCTGTAAAATCTAAATGAATTAAATAATCTCCATTTACTTTCATTCCTTTAGCTTCTCATTTTAATCCACAAAATATTTTTGAAGTCCTTTTATAAACAGGTTTTTGAGATATGGAGTCACTCTGTTTTATGTCCTTCTCAAAGTTGACTTTCCTAATATCATTATGTAATCTAATTGTTGCAGTTGCATTTTTATAAATGTTTTTTTTTTTTAAAATATGACAATATCCTGAATTTATGATTCAATGCTTTCAAATGTCTTTTCATAATCTACAAATCCAAAGTATAATGGCAACTCATATTCATTTATCTTTTCTATAACTTCTCTCAACACCGCAATATGATCAACTGTACTAAAACCACTTTTAAATCCAGTGAGTTCTCTTGATTCATGAAAATCCAATGTGCTCTGTAGACGAGTTGTAATTATCTTAATAAAAAAAAAATGTATAAAACTAATAAAAAACTGATAGGTCTGTAATTTCTAATATTTTTTATTATCTTTTTAAAATATTAATGTTAATACTGCATTTTTCAATCATCTGATACATCTTTATCATTTAGACATGTGGTATATAATTTGCAAAAAAACTTAAATTTCTTCACCTGCTTCTTTTAATATATCAATTATAATTCTATGATTACCTGGAGCCTTTCATTTCTTCATAATTTTAATTGCATGTCTCACTTCTTCATTTAAATATCTGGGTAATTTGGAATATATAATAGACATAGGAGGTACTTGTTCTTTATTACTATATAATTCTTGATAGAAGTCTTCTACCCATTTCATAATGGTATCTCTCTTTTTAGTAATAATTCAATCTTTTTTTGTAATTGCAGATATAAATTTTCTACCAATACCAAAATGTTGTTTTACTCTCTTGAGAATTTTATTCTCATCTGCAGCTTTCCTAGCTAGTTCACAATTGGCATATATATATATATATATATATATATATATATATATATATATATATATATATATATATATATATATATATATATAAACATATTTTGCAGGTTCATCTGTGTTAAAAAATTAAATATTAAAATACTGACATTTCGACTTGATCAGACAAGTCATCTACTGGTTGATAAATGGTAGCAAGATGATTGTAGAGGCACTGCAATCACTGATTTGAAAAAAAAAAAACAACATTGAAATTCCACCAATAGCAAAAATGTTAAATTAAAAATGTTCTATATTCATGGAAAATATAGAAACTCATGCTTTAAAATCATCAAGTTTAAAACATATCATTTGGCTTTAGATGACACTTTGGTCATATAGCAACATGGAAAAACTCAATTAGATGATTTTTTCTTACATTTAAATAATATGCAATCTCATATTAAATTTACAATGGAGACAGAGTCTGATGGAAAACTCCCTTTTTTGATGTTCTAATCACCAGGACACCAAATAGTTTATTTTTTTCAAATTACAAAAATTATACACACATGGACAGATACTTGCATATACATTCTCATCATAACCCAACTCAGATAATTTTCATACCCAAAACTCTGTTAAATAGAGGAATTAACTTTTCAGATAAGTCACATTTGAGAGAAGAAATAAATCACATTAATAGTGTTTAATTAGCAAGTATTTATGATTATAAATTTATTAAAAAAAAAAACTTATTTCAAGCCCAAAATTGACAAAATAAAAAACAAAAAGATGATAAATCAGCTATTAGGATTTGTGTTCCATATGTAAAAGAAACTACAGGCAGTATCGGATGTATATTAAAATGCTATAATATAAATAGTGTTTTCTACTCATCAAAATATCAGCAATATAATAACCAAGCCTAAGGAATCAATTCCTCTTGAATCTCATGATGTTTATCAAATCTCATGTGAAAATTGTAAAGCTTGCTACATAGGTATGAGTAATTATTGTATCAGTGTTAGTTGAGAAGAACATGTCAATGCAGTTAAACAATACTCATTATCATCAGCACTCTCACTCCATACTATAGATTCAGGTCATAAAATTGATTTTTCTAGTACCAGGATCATATCCAGATGTAATAATCTCTATCAGTGCAAAATTAAAAAAAACCATTGGGAGAGTTAAAAGGCCAGATTGTATCAATAAGCAAGATGATACATACAAACTTCCTCTATTTGGAAAGATGTTTTAAAAAAAAACAAAACATTTTTTAATTTAACATTTTTGCTATTGGTGGAACTTTAATATTTTTTTTTCAAATCAGTGGTTGTAGTGCCTCTACAACCATATTTCTATCTTCTATCACCCAGTTGATGACTTGTGTGATCAAGTTGAAAAAGTGGTATTTAATATTTAAATTTTTAACATGAATGAACTTACAAAATATGTCTTTTATATATGCACCCTGTAAAAATATTTTTATCAACACACACACACACACATATATATATATATATATATATATATTGATGATCGCACATACTGCTATCACACATGTATATATTTAATATTAAATAATATTAAATACTATAGTTATTTTTGTGAAAATAGACAAGTAATTAAAATGGTTAAAATCACTTAAGAAAGGAATGCATTAATTACTGTAATGAAATAAAAGAGAGGGAAATGGAATTTAACAAGATTCTTATATTTTACCCTTCAATGTTTATATTTTGAAAATTAGAAATATTAAAAGTTAGAAATAGTAGAATCGTATATTAAGTTTAGGATTATAAACATAAAAGGAAATATAAATAAAAGGGGAATTAAATGATTTTAAAAAGGTGAAATTTAGGAGTTTTAAATGAATGTATAGGTAGAAATTAGATTATTATAAAATATAAAAAATCTGGTCTTCAAAATACACATTTTGACTAAATGAAATACATATGTGAATGTGTGTATAAAAAAAGGCGAAAATGTATTGTATGTTTAAATGAAAATAATGTTATTATAAAAAGAAATAAAACCCATGTTATAAAATATAATGAAATTAGAATTTAAGAAAAGAAATTTTAAGTAAGCTGTAGAAGAAATTTTAAAGTTAAAGAGGTGGAAAAAACCTACAAATTCCGATGAACAATAGATCCAGATAAGAAAGGAATTCTGAAGAGAGACATTTTTAATTGATGGGGTGATTTTAGTGAGAGAACTTGAGTTGAAAAGAAGGAGAGTCATAGGCTTTTGAGGAGAGCAGAGATTGAAAAAAAAGCTGAGTAAAATATATCTTTGTTCAAGACTGACCAAAAATTGAATGAATATGAGACAAATCTACTATATGAGTGAATCTTTAAGAATGTGTGGCTAAGAGCCATTATGATCTCTGGTTGATGTAAACCCACCATGCTTATACAGTCGTCACCATGAAACAACTGTTGGTGTAGAGCCTGCCTGATGATCCACCTGCCATTCCATTAACACCCTAGTACTGTGAAGCCACTGCATACAGGGAAAATCGATTCCATAAGAAAAAACCAGAGCTGAACAACAGCCATCTCTACTAAAGAAGTGGAAGAATTCCACATGATGGCCAGCAGAACATTCATCAACATCAAGAAAAAAATCCTAGGTAACATAAATGATTGACACACATATATCTTGCAGGCACATACTTTTCACCTACCATTATATGCAATTGCAATTCCAAATATTAATGAGATAGCTATGAAGTAGACTTTTAAATGATACTTGGAAGAAAAACTATAAATGATAATTTATTATTTTTTTTAAAGTGTCATAGCATCGGCCGGGACGCGAACCCGCAACCCGGGTAACTGCAAGGCAGTCGCGCTGACCTCTCGACCACCAATGCAATATATTAAAGACATTCATATGATTTAAACACACACCTAACTATGACATTATATTAATGATTTTATTATACTTTTAAATGTTTCATGTAATCTTTTTTGTGTGTTATGTAATTATAGTAAATATTTTATTAATATATTATTCTATCTGCCTCATCTCATTTTTTTTCACCAGTCTAAATAGTTTAATCTACCCAGAGGGTTTGTTTTATAATGAGTGCTTTATTTGAGTAGTAAGTAACACATGTGGATAGTTGTACAGGATTAATAATCCCATTAAAATTTTATAAATTAACCAAGCACTGTAACTTTTTAATAAGTGCAGCAGCTGAGAGTCATCTGGTCAGGAAACATAACCTTGTGGCAATATTCATATTGTTACAGGTTCGATCAGGTATGGATATAAGATCAGTTATATTTAAATGTTCTCTTACTTGGAATAATGGAAATAACCCAAGTTTCAGATTTTTTTTATTATCATGTTGTTATCATTTTTATTGGTATATTTTTGGTGAATATACAGTGTATATTGTCTGAAATCAATTTCAGATACCTTCATTCCATTACAATATATATATATATATATATATATATATATATGCCGATTATATATATATATATATATATATATATATATATAATCGGCGATCAAAGATATTGCCATACCTGAGTAGTCTATAATATATAAGATCATCATATTTAAAATATCATTGGATTTTATGAAACATATTTCTATAATTAGATTTCTCAAGATATCACAATATCGATAATTAGAAACAATAATGCCTGGAGACTAGTCATTAACCCTTTTCCCGCCGCTTATGAAGCTCCTCGTCAACATCTGACGTCACTCTAACTCTGCCAGTTCTTATGCTAAAATATTTGTTAGACAGGTATTGAATAGGTTTTTAAAAGTTCTGTAAGATGGTGTCCTCTTCCGAATTATTTTACAAGTAAAAAATAAAAAAAAATGCATTTAAACCTAAACAAAGAAAGAACATTACTTGTGATTGTTTCTTAGCATGCTCTCAGCCGAAAAAGACATTCTGATTGGCTGGAAAGAACAAAGAAACCGCCTAATCAAAGAAAATAAAGAAAAACGCTGAGATTTTCATTTTGAATATGATTTAAATTATTATAAAAGAATATTTTGAGAAATTAAAATTATTTTCAGAGAGAATACTAAAAAAACAAAATTATTTTCGAAAAATATTGAAGATTATAGTAAAAATATTTAAGATTTAGTAAAAAGAAATGTTTACTTTTCTATAACGTAAAAGTCGACCTTTTTGTTTATATTATAGCTTTTATGTTGCCAAAATTGAATATTTTAGAATAAATAAATAGCAATTTATTTTTGAAAGAACTTTCGCTCTCTTCATAACCTGAAAAATTAGTAATATATTTTTTATAAACGTATCTGAGATGAATTTAATATTATAGGCGAATATATTTTAACAATAGGCTTTGTCTTTAGTTTGTGAGTTGGCCAATTAAAAGATTTGATTTTTACTTCATAGAACCAATAATATAATTAGCGGTTTAAGGGCTAAAGGTGTCTGGCCTATTTCAAACCCTGGTTAGGCAGGCAGTGTATCATCAATAAACAAGTAGATAAAACTATAAGCAATTATTAAGAACAAACTATTATAACACAGAAAATAACATCAAGTGGGTGAGTACACTGGTAACTCAGTAAAATATCTTCTCAGGTATACAGACAGTAGAATTGATCCCTTTTCATCTCTTGGTTGGATGTCAAGTGCATATTTAAATAAATAACAAGTGAATATGGCCTACCAGGGTGCCACTAGATAATCTGAACCTAGACACAGTTTTATCTTATAATGGTTTCACAGGTACTGGGTTTGAATCCCTTTTTGGTACTTTATTTCTAATAAAAATGGAGGATTTTACTTTTAGACCCATATCACTGTATGCAATAATATTTAGGTAAACATAAAACATCTTTAAACTAAATTGGAGTATATAAAATTCCTTAGACAGAAATCATTTCTTAGATCTTAACATAATAAATGTGTTTCAATATTTTTTATAAGTTTTACTAGATCAGATTATATTAATTTAGGATGGCAATTCATTCATCCTGGCATAATATAGATGATGGAATGGTGGTTATAATATTTATTCATGAATGTCCATGAAATCACTTATTTATCTATGGCCTTTAAACATGTATATATCTCATTAGGTAAAATGGGATGGTGATGATGATGATAATGATAACAATGATGGTTTCAACCACAGCTTTAGGACTAAGCCTAATAATAAAATTTAGTTTCAGAAATTAATAATTATTGCTTAATTTTAGTATATCTAATTGGAACTTAAATAGCTAATATACACCTTGATGATGAATGATCACAACTAATAATAAAATACTCTTAATGAATTATGTACACCTCATTTAATAAAACAAATTCACATTTATTACTGCATTTCTAACATATACATAAAAATTTCTATATCTATATGAAAATTGATATTAACAATAATAATCATACTTGACTACTTGAAATCATACTATTAATTTTAAATTCTTCCCCCTTTCCCATAAATTGTATAATGCATATATTAAATTGGATATCAAATTGACCAATATTTTCACTCCACAAGAAAAACATGTCATCTATAAAAAAATAAACATTTTTTTTAGCACACATAACTTTATAAATCTAACATGTAAAGCAGAATGAATAAAAATAAATGTTAGTAAAATTGGAAAAAGCCAGTTTGTTAGAAATAAGTTTTAAAGTACCTTTTCCTCCTTCTCCCTTCTAAGCTCTGAAATGCTATACTTTAACTTAAAACACAATACTCTAATATTCATAATGTTGCCTATTGTTTTACATTCACACACAATTACATATATGCAACAAGTATTATATTATTATGTATGTGCGTGTTTTATCCCCATGATGACAAAAATATTATTTAAAACAAAATAACAATACAACAAAAATATGTTACATATTAATAACATTTCATAACTTTAAGTTAATAGACAATCATAATTTTAGTACATCTAATATCATTAATGAAGCTTATGTTTATCATTATTAAGAAATTCTGAATTTCAATTGATCTTGGTTGTTTTAAAAGTTCTTTAAACAAAAATATACCACTCTGTTGCTAAAATTGTACTAAGTCTCTGATATCATAAAGAAAATATATAAAAGAAAAATTTATATTACCAGTTCTATTCTTTGTAGTGACTTCCAATAATTCAAATTTATCTTGTTTAATGTCTATACTTTTGCAGCCACAACTTCCATTTTTCCTTTGAACAATTTCTTTCCTGAGGTGTATAATTATTTGATGATGATGATTCTATTAATGTTATTTGCTTTAGTGGACAATTAGAAAATCATTATATTAACTTTTATTCTCTTCCTGTCAAGCATGATTCTTTTAGTGGGTGAAGTATAGCAGTTGTTTTCACATTTATAATATTTCTTGGGTTTAAACTCTGTTACTGAAAACAATTAATTGGACTTGATTATTTAATATTTATCAGAAGATTACTCATTTTTCTGACCACCTTCAAATGCAGATGAATGTTTTCCTCTTCTATTTAAAAAAAATAACATATTATTTCTTTCAGTGAGTTGAAAGGTGTAGAATATCATTTTTCTTTTAATTCAGACAAGACTCCTTCTTTCCCATATGATATATTGGTTGAGGATGATTCAGGGAATTTCCCCAGATGAAATGTATCTTTATTTTAACCTGCCATTCTGTGTTTACTCTTCAACAAAAAATAATTAAAATTGATATTTGCATAATTAAAATGCCTGCCTTTTTAGTTTCAATATTTTTAAAAGTTTCTCTATAATAATCAACTGATTTTCCAGACTGCATTTATATTCGATTTTTTTATTTTTGACCACCTCTTTTAATTAGATTTATAACTTATTTTCAACCAAATCATTTTAGCTGGATAGTAATAAAAATCTCACTATCCTGTTTTTAGACAAACAGTTGTTTTGAAGGGGAAAAATAAACTTAATCCCTTTTCCTCACATATATCTGTAACATCTAAAATTGGAGCTTCTTTCTTTTGATCTTAGGATGAAACAATTTCAAAATTAGAGTTTTCACCAAGCTTAAACTCCAAAATGGCCAACAATCATTTATAAGATAAAATTAACAGACTTTCTTCTTTTCTTTTCAATATGTAATAAAATATACATTTAATTGTGTAATGTACACACACCTCATCATTCAAATCATCTATAAACTGACATTAAAATAATCTAATTGCTAGCTTACTAATTATAACTCTAATATTTAAAATTAAATCTGTAACTTTTTTAATTCAAATTACAATTATAGAAAAGTAAAATAGAAACAGAATAAGATATTAGAATTGATCAAGTATAGGTTGGTTTTAAAGAAAGTTAATATTTAATACATACAACTGACTAACTAGCTTTGTTAACACACATTGCCTATATATGATTTGTAACTCTATTTAACAAATTGATTATTGAATAACTGATTGTGTGTAAACAACTAAAGAATATAATTGTTGTCCCACTCTCTTTCTGTCTTAAGCTTTTAAAACTTGATTTTGTAGGGTTTAAACTTGGATGCCCTACAGCTTCATTTACTATATAAAAAAGGTGATGATGATTTTTTGTTCACTTTCTTTCATGCACGTTACTACAAATTTAGCTTATGACTAAATTGTAATGTTACAATATATATATATATATATATATATATATATATATATAACATTGCAAAATTTGAAGTTATATATATATATATATATATATATATAACTTCAAATTTTGCATATATATTGGAAGTTTAAAATGATTTTATCACAATAAGTAATAACTTTACATGATCCCCATTTCCTATGCTAGTGTCCATTTATTACTATGGCATGCATTAAGTGGCAGTACATATAGAGAGTTTTACCTGCTTTAATAAAAGTAATAACTTCATTATGTTTTTTAAAATTTTTACCAACAAAGTTCTAGCTTCATCTTTGTGTATATACATTTTTATATAAAAGATATAAGAAGGTATATTTTAAACTCTTTTATATTTTTAAATGTAGGAACATCTTACACTACATTTGTGAAATATAAACATATGTGTTTAGTATTTTGTTATTAAATAATTGGAAATTAATAGGCAATCACATATGTATTTATCAAATTAATGTCAATTGATGATTTATTTTATATTCAATTAAATTGTGCATTATATTGATTGTTTATGATCTATGTATTATATTGTGCCAGTCAAAACATGTTTATCCATCTAACATGAGCTGGAACTCACAAAATGTACTTCCAACCCAGTCAAGCCCAAGATTTAGGTCAAGGACATCCTGAATTTGAACCCACTCTCTAAGCTCCAGATCTAACACCTAATGAATAACATAATAGTGATGGCACATGATAATTAATCTTAATCTGACCGACTAGCAAAGCTGAGCAAAATAATGAGACATCTATTAACTATGAATATATTAAAATAATATAAAGGCGTGGATGTATGTGTGGAAGTGGAAGAAAAGGAATTCGAACTACTCAAATAAGTTAGACAAGAAAAATATAGTTTAATATAATGACAAATTATTAATTGTGACTTAATTATATACATTAGTGTGCGCATGAATGAGCAAGCAGTAGATGATTACATAGTGTCATTCACATTATTATTTCTCATATGCTCTTTTATTAATTAGCTAAATATATTATAAATAAACACACATCTTTGGTGGGTTCAATATTAAGATGCCAATCAACTATTACAAAGAATTCACATAAAATGGTTATTAACACTTTGGATTATGGTTCTGAAACATGGTAACTAGCATCATTTCAGGGAGCATTCTGGAATTCATTACAGATATAAGATAAATTATTTTCACACCATTACGGTCATGAAAATAAATAAAATACATTTGAAAACATTTGATTATATTTGAATCTATGACAAAATATTTAATGAAAAATTATTTTAACAATAGTAAGATGAACGCTTTATTTTTCCCAAGGCATATACGCTTAAATAGATATATAAATTACGACGGTGGGATTGTATATGATTGAAATAAATTTAATCAATAAAAGTAGAAGTAGTTTGTATTTATTTATATTTTAAACAGAGCACAATTTCACTATTATTACAGTACTAAAACTAGGTCATAAGCAAAATAAATAATAATAATAATAATACAAAGTTTGTGCAATACTAACATAATAGCCAAAAGAATAACTAAGAGGAGATGGTCATGCTTCTGGATGAGAATGGAGTCTAAACCCCTTTCATGGGTAGTTCTTAGAGAAAAGTAGATAGGCATGGTGTGGCCCAGACTTTTGCTGGTATAACTGATGTGAGAGGCCTTTTATCTATGAAGTGAATATGCATAGTGTGTGCCAGACTTACGGGATCACCGCCAGAGGCATTTTATATAAAATAAATGTAATTCCGGATAGCTCAACTATCTATGGAATGAGATATAAGAAGAAATCTATGGGTTCGAACTTGTCGCAACCCCCAGATTAGAAAAGTAGAAGCACATAATATATCTATATATGAAGATAGCCAAATGTCAGTAATGCAGTAATGATACATGTCACTAACGACTTTGAATAAATTTTACTGCTTTAAAATAAATGACCCTTGTTTGAGTACTATAATTTAGACAAATAATACACTATGCAGTATATATATATATATATATATATATATATATATATATATATATATATATATATATATATATATATATATATATATATATATATATATATATATATATATATATATATATATATATATATATATATATAGAGAGAGAGAGAGAGAGAGAGAGAGAGATTTCATTTATTAAAATATACTTGAAGATTTTATTTAGCGAAAGAAACATTAAGATTTACCCCTTCCCTTACTCTGCTATTTAATTTAAATCAATCCAACCTGCATTGATTTTATAATAACTGGAATATTTAAATATTGTATTTGAGATTTTAAGATTATGGAAACAAATAAAAACTAGCAGTTATATATAGAAAACAATTAATAAGTCACTCTTTCAGAATTAAATAAATAATATTTTATAAGATTTCAGAACATTAATTAGCTAAAGTTCTGGATTCACCCTGGGTAGAAAATCCAGAGTTAAGCAAATATATTTTTTTATACTAAAACATAAACAAAATGTTGACTTGAAAACAATCTGGAAAGCGTATTAATTAATAATGTGTTATGTTTTAAAAGGGGACATTAATAATTGCTTTGTTAAGGTTTACTTAAAAATGATAGAAAATATTTTTATAAATTAAGCTCGCCAGTTTGCTTGAGATTGGCAAATTAATAATACAACCATACATATAAAATCAAGTAATAAATAACTACAAATAAATGTTCACACCAAAGTTAAAGAAAGTTAGAGCATATGAGAGAAAATTAGATTTATAAAAATCATTTAAAAGCAAATTACATTTTACATAAAGTATGCAAGTACTTCGGTGGCAGAAAACTACTATTAGCATTCTAAAGTTCTTTTTTAGATCTTTCTTTATTTCAGGGCAGTGGTATATTATGGTAGTGGCAGATGATGACCCACAGGGTCAAGAAGTGTGGTGGATTTACTGCTACATCAATTTTAGTTTCACAGCAATGTTAACAATCATTTTCACTAGAGTAGCTAATCTAATCACATTCAAAATACAGCCATTTTATACTTTTTTATCGATTGTTTTTGAAGATGCAACAGTAAGATAATGTCCAAAAATAAATTCAAATCTATTTCCAGATTAGAAATAGATTTGACAACATGTTTATAACAAAATTATCTTTAATCTTAATCCCATTTTATTTTAAGTAAAACTTTAATTAAAATACCTAACCCAGATTAAAACAATAGTGCTTCCATCTCTTTAATTATTTTTAGATGATCAACTGTGGCATCTTTTATATTGAATATTACAAAATATACGGTTTAAAAGAAAAAAATACTTTAAAAAGAAAAAGTTGTACAAATGACATATAATAAAATATTTACAAAAATTCAATATTTTGGTAGTATTTTGCTTCTCTCTCTCTGTATATATATATATATAATACATATTTTGTGGGTTCATCCGTGTTAAAAAAATTTGCCTCTCTCTCTGTATATATATATATATAATACATATTTTGTGGGTTCATCCGTGTTAAAAAAATTTAATATTAATATGGAATATGGCAACATAGAAAAATTAATTAGATATTTTTTTTTACATTTAAATAATATGCATCCTCATATTAAATTTACAATGGAGACAGAGTCTGATGGAAAACTCCCTTTTCTTGATGTTCTAGTCACCAGAACACCAAACAATTTATCTTTTTTTCTATTTACAGAGGGGTTACACACAGACAGATATGTACATTTCCATTCTCATCATCTCCCATCTCAGATAGTTTCTGTAGCCAAAACTCTTTTAAATATAGCAATTAATCTTTCAGATGAGACACATCTGAAAGAAGAAATAAATCATATTAATAGTGTTTTATTAGCAAATAGTTATAAATACAAATTTATAAAAAAGCCTTATTTCAAGCCCAAAATAGACAAAATAGGAAACAAAAAGATGATAAATCAGCTATTAGGATTTGTGTTCCATATGTAAAAGGAACTACAGACAGTATCAGACATATATTAAAATGCTATAATATAGATACAGCATTTTCTGCTCCTCAAAAAATCAGCAATATAATAACCAAGCCTAAGGATTCAATCCCTCTTGAATCTCATGGTGGCTATTAAATCTCATGTAAAATTGTAAACCTTCTTACATAGGTATGAGTATTGCTGCATCAGTATTAGGAGAGATGAGTATGCTAATGCAGTTAAACAACACTCATTATCATCAGCACTCTCACTCCATACTATAGATGCAGTTCATAAAATAGATTTTTCTAGTACCAGGATCATATCCAGACATGATAATCTCTACCAGTGCAAAATTAGAGAAGCCATTGAGATACTTAAAAGGACAGATTCTATCAATAAGCGAGATGATACATGCAAATTTCCTTCTATTTGGAAAGATTATTTTAAAAAACATTCCTAAATTTAAAATTTTTGCTATTGGTGGAATTTTAACATTTTATTCAAATCAGTGATTTTAGCACCTCTACAACCATAATTCTACCTTTTATAACTCTGTGGATGGCTTCTGTGACCAAGTCGAAATGTCAGTATATTAATATTAAAAGTTTTTAACATGGATGAACACGCAAAATATGTCATTTATATATTTAACCATGCAAATTTTCATTTTAACACACACACACACACATATATATATATATATATATATATGTGTGTGTGTGTGTGTGTGTTTCAGCCACTCCTATGTATTTTAATAAAAAGAATTAATAATCATAACATTAATAATAACAAAAATGTTAATTTAAAAGTTAAAATTTTATAATGTAGGTATGCATCTCAAGTGTATACATAAAATATACATACACAACAGAAGGAGTGGGATGGGATATAAGGTTTAAACACATGTTAGTAGATAGAATTATGAAGCTCAATCTTAAGTTAAGATTGACTGATTCAATATATTTATACTTTTAATCACATTATTCATATTTATTTATTTATAGATTTGAATTTAACTTAAATTCAATAAACTTGTTTGATTATTGTCCAACAGTGTAAATGAATTTATTGTTTAACAATATTTGAGTGATTACAGAAAAAAACTGTTTATTATTCTAAGTGTATTTTATAATCCAGAAATCAAATTCCATAGGTGATTATGATTATATTATTTTTTGTATTGAATTCTATAGTTATTATCTGACTAGATATAAACTTTACACAATAGTCATAAGTAAATATGTTTGTTTTATTTAAATTATTACATATTAAATTCATGGTTGTCTATTAAAATCTTAATTTTATTCAATAATAAAGTGGTAGGTAATATATTTTGTTTTGTCATATGTCAGAATGATTTGTTGATTTGCTTTAATAATATTTATTTTTAGTTGATATGGATCATAAATCCAATTAACTATTAATAATTTTAATATTCAAACTTCATTATAATAAATGCTAATAATAATTATTTTTATATATCTTAATTATTATAATATAGAGTTTTAATAATTTACGTACATATTATTTCAAAAAAAAATTGATATGATTAGTTAAATGTACTTAGGTAAATATCCAGTAGAAATCTACTATTTCTTTTATATACCAGTATGATTAGATATTATAGACTTAATATTATATAATAGGTTTATTAATACTACATCATTATTAGGTATTTCATTTTATTATAACTAGCTTAATTAGCAATAGTAAAGTCAATATAAAATATAGTGTGACTAACTTAGTATAATTTATTACTATCATTTTAGTATCTTTTATCTTGTCATAAATAGTGTGATTAATAATAGTAAATTAATATAAATCTATAGCATAGATAAGTTAGTGTTATTATCATTTTGTTAAAATTGAATTTAAAATTAATTTTTGGATTATATGCCTATTTATATATTATTAAAATTGTCAACTTAAAAGAAATACCGAATGTGTATTTTGATCATGCATAAGTTGTTATAATTAGATATGAACATCTTTACATTTCAATATAAGTTTACATTTTTATAAATAATGTTTGAATTTTTGATGTGTTAGAATTTAGTTGTTTACAAATTTATTATTAGTTTCAGTCGATTATAAAACAAATCATTCTTAAGCATATATCATTGTTTTGATATAATGATATTTAATTGCCTAATTTTAATCTATTTTAATTAAGTTGTATATTTGGGGTATCTTGTTTCTTTTCTATTTATTCTAAATGCTATTTGAATTCATGATGCTATGATAAAGTTTATTATCACTGTTTTAGTGTAGATGACAGCCAGATATGTTATTAAATAAAGAATTATATCAAATACTGAATAATAGTGATTGAAAGTCATTTAGTTTAGCATATTATATTTATATTGCTAGGGACAATATTATTACTTATGAGTTTTATAAAATTAATATTATTTTTATTGGAACTACATTTTATGTAGTTATAAATGATGTCCAATTTTGGGGATCATATTCATTCTATTGCATAGAGTGACCAATGACTGACCTATATTTTATTTAGATTATATCAGAGTTATTATGTATCATTGCATATTTTTAATCTGTTACCAATTCTACATAAATGATTGGTAGCATACCCACATATTTATTCTATTATAAATGACAATTTAACTGACATGGTATAAGTGATCAGGATAACTCTATTATTGTTTTATCACGTGTGACTTATTAGAAGGGGATCCCAAATTAGTGGTGTATTAAAAAAAGGATATACCTTCATTTTATCCTATTACAAATGGTACTCTAACTTTAAGAATAGTATTAAGAGTTACTTTATCATCATTTTTTATGTCAGTAATAAAATATCTAAAACATATAGGGTAACTATTTATTCTGTTACATTATTATTAAAGTAATACACATAAGTTGAGAAGCTATCTGTAAGACCCAACAGTTTAGTATGAAATGATCTGGAATGATGCATCAATATTATAATAACACTGGATATAATTAAATATGTATTTTCTCTATGAATTATTTCATGGTAATTCATATATATATATATTAGTGCCATTGTCAAACTTTCTTATTAATAATAGAAATCAACACTTGAAGTAAAACATTTGCTTATATTTATTGAAATACAAATATATACTTCTGTGAATATTATGATAAATTAAAGAATCTTGTTTAGAACATTGATTTAAAATAAATCATCAGTTATCAGGCCATTACTTTAGTTTATTTGGAAATTTGATGGTGGAATTTCTAAGTTCCAGGAAACAAAATTTCTTCCTATAAAATTTAATAAATATATTCATTGTTTCTTCCTATAATAAAGTAAAGATTGCTAAAAATTTTAGATTTTTAAATTATATATAGACAAAGTTATTGTCTGTCACTGATAATATTAACTTCTACTATTTTCTAAATTTATTTATAATCTTATGCTTGATTATAATATTATAACTATACAGAAGTAATATTGAGCAAAAGTGAGGGTCTATACATGCCAATGCTGACTCACCAAATGTAATGGATTAAAATATAAGTCATATGTAAATCCAAATAAAATAGATAGAGTTCATATAAAATAGTTGAATACAAATTAAATATATGCAATAATATTATAAACAACTCTCTAATGTTGATTATGATCAACATATTATGGCTATGAAGGTTAAATTAAGTATACTTATTTCAAAAGTATTTTTAATTCCTTTTTTTTTTTTAGATTCGATTTTATGTTAATTTTTAAATACCAATGTTACTAAATAAAACATTTATTTCTGGATATCATAATATTGCTGATTATAATTATTAATGTAATTACATTATACCTACATGCTCCTCACTGTTTTGCATGGCTTCTCAGGGTTACTGGATATTAATCAAATATGTTAAGAATGAGTTCCAAAAAAAATATTTTTGTATTGCTTTGATTTTGCTTTTCAAATAATAATATATTATTTATTTGCACTAAATAAATAAAATACAAAATTGTTCCTTATACTTTCACACCAACTTCAATTTAAAAAAGTAACCATATTTAATTGAAAAACATAAACATTATATTTAAACCTTATTGTTAAATATAAAGACATGTCTTATCCGATAATAAAAATTTTTACACCATGTTTGAAGACTTAATAAAATCAGCAAAGTATCCATTTCCTGGTTGGGATTTCTATCAAGTTCCTTTATGATATTTTGTTAATTGTTGAGCTGTCTACGAAAACAATAAATAAATATTCTATCATTGATTTGTTACTAAACCTAACAAATCTCCAATTAAATATCTATTGTTTTCTTGTTAATCACTATTCAATATTTTACACTAGACATTAGATGCTGTTTTATGTGCTGCATTATTTTAAAAAAATTCCTGAGATTTTTAGTTTTTTATTTAACATATTGTATATGCATATGTATTATTGTAAGATACGTTTTATATTTCCAATGAGGTTTTTTTGGGTAGGAGGTTAAATTATATAATTTGAGATTGCCGTAAAAGTATTGCACATTATTATTTCATCATTCTTTTTATTTGCAGTATCGAATTTTTATTTTTATTTAATCTAAGAACTTTTAAACATTAATGACCTATAAACTTATTTCTTTAAATTATATATATATCCATAATAAAATTAATGTAAAAAAGGTAATTTATTTTACCCACAATTGATAAAGACCTTATAAACAATCTAAAAAATAAACGCATACATTATTAATGTGTAGTTTGCATTATATATATATATGAAATGCTAAAAAAATAAACTTTTTCATTTTATTTTAAACCGCTTTGAGAGTAAGAAAAGAAAACGAAGATTAAGAACCTTAGGAATAATGCCGATTCACTTGTCTAAGTTTGAAAAATAAACATTGCTTGTAAATATTTTATTAAATCCGCAGTGACATTCTAAATGTGTATATATATATAGTATCTGTAATTTTTATTTTATAGGATGATTCTTCTTCATTTTTTTCTGCGTTTAATATATTGTCAGTATATCTTTTTTTTTTTTCAGCTTTTACCTTCCCTAGAAATAAAAATGCAAAACCATAAAACAATACAATACTAGATTAAATTTTAAAATTTTTACCAAAATCCTTACACAACCATGGTTTCATCTACTACAAATAGACCTTCTTAAGTGAAAATCAATCTAAAGAAAAACATATATACCTCTCTGAGGAGTGCCATGTGCTCTACCGATCTATTTGTTTGTATATATATATATATATATATATATACAAACAAACCTTCCCATAATTCACTACAAATTTCACCTTCCCTGGTTCTCAATTTATGTAGTAGATAGGTTCCTCAGAAAATGCGCACAGAAGAAATCACACAAAAATAGACTTACCTTAACTTGAAAAATGGGGGATATGTACTGTAATTTTCCAAAAATCACATAAACGCAAAACAACAACATAAAATCACTTTAAAATTTGCATAAAAAATAATTAGAAAATAAAATATGACTAATAAAAAGTTCAAATTTGAAAAAAATTGATACAAGACAAACTTTTTTTTACTTTTTTTATAACTACAGTATTTAATTTTATTCAAAACAATATATTTTTATGCATAATTTATATTTTTTTCATACATGTATGGCATTTTAATTATTATCGTTATTTGAGACATCAGATTCATCATGATATGATGTGATGTGAGGTACTGTAGCTACTCCTTAAATGAAGTTAAGAGGAAATACAACTAAAACATTTTCCAATCGCTGTTGATCCTCCCCATTTCGCTAAGCAATCTATAATTGATAATTTTTGTTCCAAAGAAATTCATTTTCTTGGGTGTTTTTTCTTCACCATTAGGATAAACTAAAAGATTAAAATAAAAACTTAGACTTACAATAATAAAAAAAACACCTGCTCACCGCTGTTGGGCAAAATTTAATTAAAACTAATGAAAATTAAATTCTTACTTTTGTCTTTATTTTTTTACTTTTCAATTGGATTTAAAAATCAAATTTCATTGTTTCATGATCACATTAATTTCAGATCACATTATGTAATTTTTAAATTGTTAATCACAATTAAAAATCAGATTTTAATTTTTAATTGTCAAATTTAATTGTGCCCAATGCTGTTACTTATCTTTTAAAAATAAATATGCAGACACTAAATGATTAATTGATTACATACACTTTTTTAAAAAGCAAAAATAGAACATGATTTAAAATGCAAAAACAACAATGTACATAGTGTAGGCATTTGTAACATTTGAACAGATTTACATTATAATCTTGTAAAATTTAATATGTGTATATAAAATGGAGAAATCCTGATTTTAAGTGAATTATGAAATTCTTTATTGCATAAATCTGTTATAGTACTATTATAAAATGCTGAAAATATTGAAATTATTAGAAGGAAGTTAAATTCCGATAATGCACTATTACTTTAAATATGACATGAGTGTGTGAAATTTATAATATTTAAAGTAATAGTGCATTATGGGAACTGAACTTCTGATCTAATAATTTTATCACATAAAAGAAAACTGCATACAAAAATATGAAGAAGAAACATGAATTGAATAACTTCAAAATTGCATTAAATAAATCTGCATAAAATGAGACCCGGGTGTGTATATATATAAAGTTGAAAGAAAAAATAGAAACAAACAGAGAAAAAATTTTTGTAGATATTTTTATATTTAACTGTATTAACAGTTAAGGATAAATAATTTGAAATTTAAAAAATATTATAAATATAAAATTTTAAAAAGATCTAATTAATATTTTATTAATTATGATTTTGAAATTAAAATGAGCATGTTTTATGCTGTATTAGATATACTGGTAATTATAAAATTCCACTTTCTATTTTGATGAAAGCATTTTTTAATTAATGCTTATATAACATTTATTGATAAAAAAATCTACAATCTTTATATTTAAAGGATTAAGGTAAATTGAAAAAAAAAACACAATAACTTTTTTAGTCAAGATAAAGAAAATTTGCCTTTAATTATTATGTTTTTACCCTGATTATGAAATATGGAATAGATGAGTTTTTAAAATGTTAGAGTTTTTAGTTTTTACAAGTTTGTTTTACAGATTATGACAGAAGTTGGATTATTATTAAGATATAACTGAAGGCAAGACAGTGCAAATTTACAATTTCTAGTTCTCAATGATAATGTGTGGATTCACAGGGAAGTAAAGGATGTCTAAAAGTTTCAGATCTTCTTCTAACAATTATCTTTTAGATAAATGCTTTGCTTGAGTTGGTTTTTTAGATCTAATGTCCCAACTCCTCACTGAAGAGACCCATAGGTCGAAACCAGTCTGGGGATGGGGACAATCCAAGATAAAAATGATTTGAATGCCTTCTCTTGTAGTAGCATTTATCATAAATAAAAAAAAAGCTTGTTTAGAGCTATTAGCATGCTCTTAATTTTACATATTTGTAAGTGCAAGCTATATATAAGTCATGTGACATCTGACTTGTTATTATTACTATTATTATTTTGCTGTTGTGGCTTTAGCTAAATTAAAGAGTTAAGCCTACTAATATATGGAGTATCTGAATTAAGTTCAGGCCCATATGATTTTTTCAGTTGGAGAGCTGACTTTAAAGACATGTAGATGTCTAAAAGTTTCAGATCTTCTTCTAACAATTATCTTTTAGATAAATGCTTTGCTTGATTTGGTTTTTTAGATCTAATGTCTCAACTCCTCACTGAAGAGACCCATAGGTCGAAACCGGTCTGGGGATGGGGACAATCCAAGATAAAAATGATTTGAATGCCTTCTCTTGTAGTAGCATTTATCATAAATAAAAAAAAGCTTGTTTAGAGCTATTAGCATGCTCTTAATTATACATATTTTATATAAAGGTATAACTGAAGGCAAGAGACTGCAATTCAGTCATTACTAGTGTACGATGATAGAATTTGGATTCACATGGAAGTTAAAAGTCTACTTTTCTGTATTCTCCATAGGCTGTATTGTGTATTAAATAGTACAGGTTTAAATATTTTTTTAATAATATGCTTAGAAAAAGATTATTTATTAATCCATAACTATTTCAATTAAAGTTTTATTTTTAATACAAATGTTTTTATATTTTGAATTTAAAGTAAGAAATTATTTTTTTCTATAGCAACTTAATGAAATATTTTATTTTTTATTCATAATTTTACTTTATAAGACCTTTTCAGAACCTAATTGTTCTTGTTAACTATTGTAAAGATATACTTATATGTAGTCATAGTAATACTTGTTCATCACTTGATATGTCAAAATTATTAAATGTTACTAAAAATATATATTTATTAATTACAAATGTAATTGGCTAAATAAATTGGCTGTAAAAATAGAAATTGGTAACAAACAGGTTATTGCTAAAATGAAATGACAACTAATGATTATGTTATGTCATATAAATGAAAATATTATATATTTGATGACAATTGATAAGTAAATGTAATGAGAGCTAAAGAATAAATAAAATAATATTCGGATACAGGTTTTTAATAAAATCATACACATACTTATTAAAATATTTGAAATATCCTATATCTATATTATTGTAGCAACACTATCCATTTAAAATAAAGAAAACTTGAAATTTTTTCAACCCATTAAAAAGTACTCCAATAGTGGCAAAAATTCAAGTATTCTTTTTTTTACAGAGAGAGTATCTAAGATAATATAGATTTGGGGAGTTTCAAATATTTTGTATAAATTTTAGGTAGCATTATGCATTGTTTCCATCATCATGAACAATTATTAATCCATTGTAGGATGAAGGTCTCTCCAAGTTCAATCCATTTTTTTTGATGTTTAGCTTCTCTTCTCCACATAACCCCTGCACCCTTTCTTATTTCATCCATCCATCTCATAAACACCTGTTTGTTCTCTTACCCAAATATTAAATTGTTGATCACTTCTTGTTACTCCTAACATGCATCTCTCCATATATCTATGAGTGGACTGAAGTCTCTGTATTACTGTATTATTAAGTGTCCAAGTATCAGATACATAAGGAAGAACTGGTAAAACATATAATATCAAAACTCCACTCTTTTACACTTCATAGCAAAATATATATTTATTTAATTGATTACAGATTCAACTGTTCCCAGCAGTATTTATCAGATTGCATTAAAAGAGAGTGAGAGTGAGATCTTGAAACTGTAATCAATTAAATAAGTATATATTTTGCTATAAGGTATAAAAGAGTGGAGTTTGATATTATATATTATATAAAGTAAGCAAAAATAAAGAAGAGGAAGAGGAGGAAGAGTCCTGAGGATTATATTATAACTGGTAAAATGTAGGCATATTTCTTTTTAGTATCAAGTTATTTCTACCAAAGCACTCCAAACTAAGTTTAATTTTATGATTAAATTCATTCATTATATTTCCATCTGTATTAATAATCTGACAGAAGTATTGGTAGCTGTTAACTTCTTCTAACTTATCATAATCAATCTTTATTTTCTAATTTTGAAAAAATCCATAGAACATTACTTTAGTATTTTTAACATTTATCTTTAGTTCTACTTTCCTACTTTTATCTAATAACTCCTGCAACATTTTTTGCAGCTCTAAAACATTATTGGCAAAAAAAAAAAAAACAACTACATCATCTGCAAAATCTAAACAACTTAAATAATCCCCATTTACTTTCACTCTGTTAGTTTTTCATTTTAATCCACAAAATATTTCTTGCAGTACTGCTGTAACAATGTTTTGGAGATATAGAATCACCCTGCCTTACACCTTTCTTAATGCTGACTTTCATAGTATCATTATGTAATCTTAATTGTGGCTGTTGAATTTTTATTCACATTCTTTGAGATGTGACAATAGCCTGGATCTATACCTTGATGATCCAATGCTTTAGTCACTGAAGAAATTTTTATAGAATCGAATGCCTTTTTCATAATCTACAAATACAAAGCATAATAGCAACTCATATTTATTTGCCCTTTTTATAACTCCTTTCAATAACTGGATATGAATTGCTGTACTAAAACCACTTTTAAATACAGCTTGTTCTCTTGGTTGATAGGTCTGTAATTTTTAATATCTTATTTATCACCTTTTTAAAATATTAATATTAATTTAGACATGTGGTATATAATTTTGCTAAAAAAATATATATCTCTTCACTTGCTTCTTTTAATATATCAATTATAATTCCACAATTATCTGGAGCTTTTCGTTTCTTCCTAAAATTAATTGCACATCTCACTTCTTTATTTAAAATTTGGGCAATTTAGAAGATAACATATATAGAGGAGGTACTTGTTCTTTCTTACCATATAATTCTTGACAGAAGCCTTCTACCCATTTCATGATGTCATCTCTCTTTTTAGTAATAATTCCATCTTTATTTTTTATTGCAGATATAAATTTTCTACCAATATCAAAATGTTGTTGTATACTCTTGAGACTTTTCTTTCCTTCCTAGTTCACAATTATACTTTCTTATATCATTTTCAACTATGTTTGAAACAATTTTACAAAATTTGAGGTATTTAATTCTTTTTAATGCATCATTTTTGTATATTTTCATATTGCTTCTTTTCTACTTAAATTCTCTAGTCTCAGTAGAAATTTTATTGGTCAATTGCTGCAGCATTTTACCAGCTATTTATGTTGCAGTTATTAAAAGTGTATTGGTTATTTTCTTATTAATTTCATGCAAATTTCATTCAAATCTGAATCATGTTCAAAAGCTACTAATACCTGGAAGTGATATGTATGTTCTAATTTAAATTCATTAGAATGTTTCTGAAGATTAAGAATAACAACTGTATATTTTGTTTTTCTTAAGAGTTCTTGTATCTCTAATTCTGCATTAACAAGAATTTTACATCTTACTAATTGATGATCAAAATTCCTGTGTTAATTTTTTTAACAACATTACAATCTTGAAATATGTATTTTCTGTTAGTCAAAATATAGTCCAATTTTACTGTACCTAAATTTTGATGTTTCCATGTACATTTTTTTTTTAATATTGTTCTTAGAAAAAAAATTCATAATATAATTTTTATCTGTTTCTGCAAAGCCTACAAGTCTATGTCCTCTCTCATTTCTATTATCATAATCAAAATTACCTACAACATTTTCATCTTTCATCTGTTTACCAATTCTATCATTAAATCCACCCATAAAAAATTTAAAATGTTGTTTACTCTGGTCAAAAACATTTTGTATATCCATATAAAAGTCTTCTATTACTTCAATGCTATGACAACTTGTTGGGGCATAAACCTGAATTATCTGCATTTGGTATATGCTATTAAGTTGTATAACTAATCTTGCCACTCTGTCCATTACACCATCAATCTCTCAATGTTGTTGTTCCACTTTTTTTATAATAAACCCTACTCCACACCTGTGACTTTATAGTAGAGTACATGACCACTTTTTAAATCAATTGTTTCTTCATCTTTTCTTCTAACTTCACAAAGTCCAATAATGTCCCATTTAATATAAGACAGTTCTTTTAATTCTTGTAATCTTTCTTCACTTGAAAGTGATCTGCAGTTGTAAATACCTAAATAAAAATTAAGCATCAAATGGCAGTCTTGGTCCACCATCAGGGGATTATTTCCCCCCTCTTCCTTAAACCACCAACTGCTGCTTTTATTGGTGACTGTACAACCTCCTGGGAATATGGACCATGGTTTATTTTTGTCTGACAAATGTATATATGTATTGGAAAAATATTTATTATTTACATATACATTCATTCTCCCTTATCAAGCAACTAAAAAGAAAGACTGATGTTTTTTTTATCTTAAACTCTGTGTTTGAATGTAAAAATAACACAAATAAAACAATACATTTTATTGCATATATATAAAATATACAAACCATTATACAATTACAAATATCCAGTAACGCCCCCTGTTTAAAGTTCTATTATTGAGATATAGAACTTTAAACAGAGGGCGTTACTGGATATTTGTAATTGTATAATGGTTTGTATATTTTCTATAATTATTTCAGTTAGAGTTAACAGTAACTTACTTTTCATATATATATATATATATTGACATAATTTTCATAGGATGCAGTTATAAATGATCGTGTATTTATAATTAAAATCACACACAAATGAACAGAAAAAATATATAAATATATCGTTCCTTGTTTTGTTTTGTTTTTCCATAATATTCCAATAATCACCTGTACTTCATTTTTTTTTGTTTTGTTTATTTATTTTTTATTTTTTTATTTTTTTGGCTTTTTGTAATCTATTTAAGTTGTAATTATTTTAAAACAAAAAAATAAAATAATTAGTTTTTATGAATATTTATTATGTAACAATTTTATGGTTTTGATCCTAATTCTATAATATTCTCGTTATATCTGTTTTTGGATTATTAAGCCCTCACACTGTTTTTTTTAATTCATAACACATTTGATTAATTATCACAAAAAGGCCTATGACAACTATAAGTTTTAATCTTTTAAAATTATTTAACATCTAGTAAATTTTTGTAACAATCTATTATTATTTTTTCAATACAGACCATATGATATACATTTCTCAACTCAATTATATAAAATAAAATTACTAGCAAGATTTTTCTTTTCACTTTCTCTAGTCTCAACTTTTATCTAAAATAATATTTTACTTTACTTAATAATAAATATATCGATCTATTAATTACATAGTTAACTAACTCATAAATATTATAGTATTTTTTTTATTTTCATTAATGGTATTATAAAGGCAATTTGCAAAACAATTTAAAATAGTTTATTGGAACCTTTTATTAGATAATAAACATGAGGATATTGTTCCATCTGCCTTTTACACTTTTGCTAAGAATTGTAACGTCATATTTACAATCTATATTAGCTACTATTAGATGTTGGCCAACTATCTGAAAATGACTTCTGTATTGAAAACAATTTTTAAGCAGGTTGAGAGGATAGCAGACTGATGTGCCTCAACATACTATAAGATCATTAAAAATGGAAAAATTAATATTTATTTTGTCAAACAAGTAATAGCAGTTGTTTTATGCAAAAATGCATTATATATATATATATATATATATATATATATATATATATATATATATATATATATATATATATATATATATATATATATATATATATATATATATATATATATATATATTAATGGTCGGGGAGAGTAGACACTTTCACTATCTGCCATACAGGGCACCACTAGGCTATTCAAACATAGAAAACTTATAATGTAGGTAGATAATTTTTTTTTAAGATCCAAATTTTATTTTATTATTGACCATTAGCCCATGCCATTAGCTCAAGAAGACACAGAGATTTAAATCTAAATTTCTAAATATATTTCAATATTAAAAAAATAAATAAAGTAAGCCACTGCCAGTAATGACACACAAAAACATTTATGGTTGCACATATATAAATTTAAATTTGAGGAACAAATTAATCTTACTTTAATTTGTTATTATAGATTTTAAATTATTATTTTAGTAATCTTGCACTGATGGACATTTTATATAATATTTTTATTTTAGAATGTTGAATATTGATAAGCTACATAGGTTATGCAATTAAAACTTTTCAAAACATCCAACCTCAGAGTAAAAGTTTATAGCTAAACCAATGCTTGCTTTCTGATATACAGATGCAACCAATGCAATATGATGATGTTAGCATAAAACGACACTGACAGAAATGTGCTTCTGCAGTGTGATATTATTTAAAAGAAATTATCCTCATCCAGTACAGGAATGTGCATCTGTCTGGCTAAGTAATCATGTATATAAAATATTAAAGAAAAATGCTATGTATAGATTGAGAGGGGTACTTTGCCAACTTATAGTCCCTATCCATACAGCAAATGAAAATCAATGGTAAGGAAATACTCCATGTCTATTGCAGTGCATAACTACACCTTTGGTCATGCATTCAGTTGGACACGTTTGACCTGTATGCTAACAAGCTTCACATTACATTGATACGGACATCCATATATCCCTCTACCAGCATTGACTCAACAACAAAAAATACCCTGAAATTAAATCCCTGTAAACTTACAAACCTTAATGATTTTATGCAGCCATTTACACCCAACTTTAAATTTAATAATTTAGTTAATAGTTGAAAATTAATAAAAGAAAAATTGGAATGATTAGCAAACATATGCATAAAAAATATTAATAAGGGATTTATAATTTTTAACTCAGATAAGAGTTCATACTTTAGGTTACTAATTGAAAGTTCGTTTAGGAGATCTATCTATAAGTTAATATTAAAAAAAAAGGTTATACTTGCCAGAGTTGAGTTTTTACAAATCCTCCTGGTTGTGGCAGGTTTATGGAAATCCATCCTAAGTCTCAAATTCTGTGTAGATTATTCTCTGGAAATGAAACCACTCCTTGTCAATATTTGGGTCATAAACTATCATAGGGAGGTTTTAGTTGATGTAAGAAATTTAAATTTATTGCAAGACTCCTACATCATGGAGGCTACAATACAGCTACAGTTCATAGAAGATAAATAGTCAGATTAAAACAACTATGGAATTCAATAAATTTTCTCTTTTATAATTTTAGACCTCCCTTATCACTAAATTTACAGATCCATCAAACATGATGTCACTGATCCTAAGGTCTGAAAGTTTTCCTTTCTGGCCTGTGCATGGCTTGGTACTTGCATTGATGAATCTTTATTTTTTTTATATTTCTTATCTGAACTTTCAATTATTTAAATGCCCCAAGAATTAGTTTGCTTTATATTTAATAAATAAAATAATCATTTCCATTCACCAAGATTAAACATGATTCTTAAAATAGAAATTAACATTCATTTCTATTTTCTTTTATATAACTTTTCATTAAAGGTACTAATCTTTAGATCTTTACACTTTTTAAAATTTCTTACTTTTAAATACTTTTTTTAAAAAAAGTTTTCCATCTGTGTTATAATATATATATGTCAAATAAGTATTTTAATTATCCATTTTTATATTTTTATACTTATTTGACATATATAATAGTTTTCCATCTGTGTTATAATATATATATGTCAAATAAGTATTTTAATTATCCATTTTTATTTTTTTACTAAATCAATTTTTATGTAAGATTATTTTCTATTTATTTTAATTTAAAAATAATGTAATGGCATATGTATACCATTACAATATATATATATATATATATATATATACATATATTATTCTACATGAATAAAGAATAATTTTCTTTATCTGACTGAGTTTTTATATTATATATATATATGTTCTAACAATTAAAATCTTGATGAAAATTCAAAAATGTTTTATTGGTAAAATCATTTAAAAAAGTTTTAATGTATTACTGGTAAACGAACAAATTTATATTGCAATTTCTCATTTATATTTTACTAAATGAATAGATTTTGTTAAACGAATAGGGGATCGATGTTTAATAGGCTTCCATGTTGTAGCCATTTCTAACAAAATGAAATTTAAGTGTATTATTCTATTTTTGAAATATGAAAATTTAAGTGTATTATAAATTAATGACAGATGCCTTTCTTAAGTATCAATTAAATATGCTTTCTCTATTCTGCTTTCTATCTTCAGACCTTGGGCTCTGTACTGGCTCTCAAATGTATCCATTCTAGCCTCTAGTCTCTTACTTTGAATTTCCATTTTAACCTCCAACCTACTAATCTGACTGGTAAACTATTTTTTAATCCCTCATTTAATTTAGTTTGGTTATCCTGGCACTCTTCTAATTTTGCAATTAGAGTAGCTTGGCTTTCTTTGAATTCTTTATTCTGGTTCTCCATTCTACTACCCATTCTATCTTCTAAACTAGCATGGCTTCTAGCTAGGTTTTCTTTTATTCTACTATCCATTCTCTTTTCTAAACTAGCTTGGCTTTTAGCTAGGTTTTCTTTCAAATCTATTTCTAGGCTATTTTGGCTTTCTCTTAGCTCTATTTTTAAAATATTTTGGCTTTCTTTAAATTCTGCTTGGTTAGCTTGGCTCTCTCCTAATTTTGCAATTAGAACAGCTTGGCTTTTTTTGAATTCTCTATTCTGGCTACTCATCATTTGCAGTATCATTTTCAATGACTGATTGTCAATTTTTTCTGGCTCTTTTTGAGCCGTTTCAGCGCTCAACTCTTCAAACACTATATTTTCACTTTCCTCAATACTTTCCTCAATACTTTCTAATACTACAGATACTTAATCTATTCTCTCTTCTTGCTTACTCTCTATGGGACCTGTCTCTTTTTTGGTTCTCGGCATTTTGTGTTTAATAATAAAATTAATGATGAGAAAATTAGGCACACACACTTTTCCCCCTCCAACAAACCAACAATCACGACTATCTCAACTATCTATACCTTGGCCACCCTATTGGTCTTGACCTTAACAATTCCTATACTGATTATAAGCATCTCATCTACAACGTTTTTGGGTATATAAAAATCCAATCATCATCAATAATCAGTTTAAATAGACATAAAAGTTTTATTTTCTTATATCAACTAATTACACACTAGCATTTCTAATTTTAAAATACATTTTTGGTACAACAAGTTGCTTGCATTTATAATTTCAATTTTGCAGCTCTTAACTTAACCTCCAACACCCATTATCCGTTGTGCAACCACGTTGGCAAGCCATTTCTAACTCACAAATTCGAAATAAAAAGAGTCTTTTCCAATTAAATGAAATTTTAAAAAGCCATTTCTAACCAAAAATTATCTAAGTGTATTATAAATTAATGACAGATGCCTTTCTTAAGTATCAATTAAATATGCAATGCATAAATTATATATATTACAGTATAATAGGTATAGATAAGATAATTTCTAAGTATAGATTTAATACAATAATTTCTCAAGTACAATGTATAGACCAATATATTTCATACATATATATTAAATATAATATCCTTCGTGTGACCACGTTACAAGCCAATTGTAACCAAATAAAAATCAATTCAAAGAAACGGAAAAGTTATTCTTTATTTTGCTAATTTTATCAAAACTTATTGAATTAATATAAAACGTATTTTGTAATCTCTCTTTTTGTTTTTTGCTTTACATTTCAAATACAACTAAAAATGGTGGGAGGACCTTAAAATTATAATATTTATAATTTTATTATATAAATAATTATAAATATATTTTAATATAAAAAAAAAAAAAAAAAAAAAAAAAAAAAATATATATATTAAATAAAAAAACAAAAAAACATCCAGTTATGGATTGATTATACTATATTCAAGTCTATATGGCATTTACACACTTGCACATAAATTGCATGCCAATTACATTTTAAGGATGAATCGATGAATACTTCATCATTCCCAACTGACACTATTTCTGAGGCCTACTGAAATGATGATGATGATACATAACATCTATAAGCTTAATTGCCAGGGCGCCAAATTGCAACTCTAATACAATATACAGGTTAAATCTCAACTTAATTATCTTAGTAATAATATTTCATGAATGGGTTAATACACAATTGATTTAGAGAACACTGAGAATGCATTAAAATTGATAATATTAATATCTGTAAGAATTCTAGGTTATTCTCAGCACAGTCCCCATTCACTATGATTAAAGCTACAATTAAATTTTATCCTAATTATAAAGTTCTATTTTCATCTCCAGCTTACTGATCCACTCCTCCATCAATTTCACAACCATATGTCTATTACACTATTATCTATTTAACTATTAAAATTTACCCTTTTATTTTCCCTTACTAGCTCATTTCCTCTCATTATTATCTCTTCTCACGGTTTTTCAAATAATTAGGTGTGGAAATCGAATAAGCTGCAATAGGTCATTGGTAATAAACACTCCTCTCTTGTTCACCTCCAGGGTGATCTTGGTTGTCTTTAATGCAGTCTAATATCAATTTACATTAATGCTGGAATATTTTAAGCTTATTAAATATTTATAAACACATCATAAAACATAGTCACCATTATAACAAAATTATATAAAAGTAAAATGCATCTAGAGAGGTTTGAATACAACGGATGGAGAAAGGATTTTATGCCCACCCTTTGCACTCGCTATCACTCAATACTATCTCTAATCACGATTTATATTTCAACAATATTAAATTATTTGGTAATTTTACGCATTTAAAATTAACCTTTTAAATAGTTTTACCAAATATTAATTACGTACATGATAATTTAAATATTAATAATACTATATTGACATATGATTGGATTGAAAATATCTAGATAATAATAACCCACAAAAACATGGAGACACACAAATTTTATTTAAAACAAATAACAAATTTTATTTGACTAGCTATAATTCAATACAAATACATACACAGTACATTATATCTACACTTTCTTTTTACCCTAAATATAGTAAATACCAATTTCTTCCCATTTTCAATGCTTTCTCTTTTTATTACAGATGTATTGCAGAAAACACATAATCGATTTTCCCCTAATTGAATTTAATAATTTTATTTAATAAATCTATAGTTGATATTCCCTTGCAAATTTCTTGATCTTATCCAATCATCCTGATTAAATATTCTTTGGCCCTAATCTGTACAACAAAAATATCTTAATAATAGTG
Organism: Epiperipatus broadwayi; assembly: GCA_028023455.1. Classification (NCBI taxonomy): domain Eukaryota; kingdom Metazoa; phylum Onychophora; class Udeonychophora; order Euonychophora; family Peripatidae; genus Epiperipatus; species Epiperipatus broadwayi. Next base: position 3,202,426 of record JAQFVV010000067.1, on the reverse strand, counting down.
AGACTAAGTTATTGCAAATAAATTGGCATTAAAATCAAACATCATCACAGTGCACTCTCTATGTTCATCTTCTTATAACATAATAATATTTTAACAATAATACCTTTCCAGTGAAGTTCTCAGCTGGCCATTTAAATATTTATTAAATAAATTTATATATGCACTGCTTATGCCCAATCATTCGAATTTTTATTTAACCCTTAACAGTTATTAACTTAATTATTTTTGGCACATATGCTAAATCAAATCTACAAAAACAATATTCAAATACACCGATCGCACATACATTTTCTGCATTCATTCAGACATTAAATTGAATTTGTGACCTGGTATCCAATACTTATAATAATGCTTATCATGGCTATCTTCTCATACACATGTAAGGAATTTCAAATATTGATATGAGGCAGGCAGTGACCCGAATAAGAGAAAACCTTTTCACTAAGTTTGAGATATGCTAGGATTTTTATCGCTAGTCACATAAAAACATAGGTATACCAAATACTTCTGGCCATCAAAATAAAAAACCTTCTTACGGTGTAGAGAATACTCAAGTGGGAAAACTCTTCCACTGGGTTCAAATACTTTATGAATATAGCATATATCTTAGTGAGTTAAACTTCACTGAATTTGTGGAGATCTTTGTCTATTCACACACATACAGGTCGAAACATCAAATTATACAAGTAAAACTTTCACAACTTTAATATTCTTGCAAATTAGTGTACTGGAATATGAGTCCATAAATTTTCCAAGCATAAATCAGCTTGTTTCTGGCCTTAAATCTATAATAACAATAATAATAAGCAATAAGAAATGTGCATAAAATTCTCAAAACTATCACCATGCACTTTTATAAAGTAAAATACAAATGATGATGATGCAACTCAATAGACAAGCAGTTCATTTATAAGTCTAAGCATTTGACAATAACTTATGATGCTAATAACAATATCTCTTAAGTGTTTTTTTAATTGTTTGTAAATCATTTTAAATAAGGCATATAAATTTCACCCCCCCCCAAATAACCATAATAGCAAAAGCATTTAAGTAAACATATATAGAATCATCTGAAATCAATTTCTACCCCAAAATAATACAATGATAATTTTAAAGTAGATGATATACATAATACACTGCAAAGAAAGAAATTCTTTTATATATATATATATATATATATATATATATATATATATATATATAATATTAAAAGTCCTATTCACATTTTTTATATCTACATTAAATGTCCTACACGTATAAAGAGCGAATAATAATAATAATAATAATAATAATAATAATAATAATAATAATAATAATAATAATAATAATAATAATAATAATAATAATAATAATAATAATAATAATAATAATAATAATAATAATAATAATAATAATAATAATAATAATAATAATAATAATAATAATAATATATACTTATATAAGTCTTTTAGTAGGTGTTCTTCCAGGTTCCTGAGTTCTCCTTTTTTTTCTCCTTGACCGGTTTAGGAGAGCATATAAGTCCTTGTTGTAAAAAGTTCTTTTGATAGAGTTCGGTTCCTTTTCTCTCATATATACAGTTTTTATTTTGCTGAATACATTCCTCATTTCCAACTCTAGGTAGATTACCTTTAAACTTTGTAATTTTCTGTAGGTTTCAGTTAAACAGCCTTCATTTAACTTTTTCACAATATCAGTCTGTTTTTGATTGTCCTTTTCCAATTTTAATTTAATTTGTAGATTTAAATTGACTTACATATGCATTAAAACTTTTGAGTTTTAAATTGTACTATTTGAAAATATATAAATGATATTATACTCAAATTTTAACTTCTGTGGTTTAAATTTTTATTACCATCTGTTAAACAGTAGACTTCTGGAAGTTGAAGATGTGTGTGCCCACTTAAAATTTACTCACTATACATTGTTATATTTAGCCAAATTATTCTGAAGAGACAAAAGTACAATAAAAATAATTTTAAATTATATAAAACTGTTTTCTTTAAGTCAATGAAGGAAAACTGCTATGGATAAGTTTTAAAAATACAAGCCAGATTAAAATAAAAAGAAGCCTTTTATTTTTTTCTTTTAACACAGCTTTTATAGAGACATCCACCTGTGTTTATTATCTTTATAATTAATTGACATGTTCTTTTTTCTCAATTAAATTTAACCTTTTTCTCTTTCAGAAAAATAAGGCACAAATTCCATTCTAAACAGACAATTAAATTTACAGTTAACAGTTATAATTGCCAATTAATTTTGGGTATTTGACAGTCCAGACTGACCATCATCTGGTCTAAATTAATGGTCAACTTAAATTCCTTGGTAAGATCTGTGTGTTTTAAGGAATGATAATTAACTCAGTAATATAACACTGGAACCTCTACTAGAGTAATATTGCTCTTGTCCTTTAATAGTGAAACAAAATATATATTACAGCTGTTTCAAACTCAGACTTTACATTAAATTTGGCTGCTACTATTAACTTATTAAAATGATTTTAATTTCTTATTTAAAATTGCTTTACAACATGTAAAAAATGATTATTAATTGTAAATTGTACCATCAAGATCTACAATTAATATATATACATACACACATCACAGGTATATAATTTAGTTTAAATTTGGATTTTTAATGCCTTAATCTTTATTTATTACAACTATTCTACCTATATTATTATCATTATTATTTTTATTTACTTTCATGAATTATTTATTTCTAACCTAGCATAAAATAAAGACTATTCATCATCACTCTCTAATGTAGTTTTTTTTTTTTTAGTCACACATCTCCCTATTAACAAATGTGTAAATCTTGCTTTTTCTAATATTTTCTTATTATCAATTTAACCCATAAATTAAAGTAGAATAATCCTCTGGTTATAAACACATTAACAATAAATTTTTAGATTGCTTACTAGTCAAACATATGCAATCCCTTTAAATATGGGTTCAAACTCAGTCCTGGCTAAAATTTTGTTATTACACAGAAAAAAAAAATACATATATTATGAGGAAAATTGGGATGGAACCTTCTTTGCATATCTAACCTTAAAAGATGGAGCCTTGGCACAAATCCAAGTGCTAATATATATATATATATATATATATATATATATATATATATATATATATATATATATATATATATATATATATATATATATATATATATATATATAAACAAAATAGTTTTTCTTTTAAAGCATGTGTTATTTTTGCTTACTATCCAACATTTTAGATTAAATAACATCTACCATTGTCAAAATTACTTTTTTTTTAAAAAAAAAATTCTTTGAAAGTTAACCTAGACAACGGAGGATGCTATTTCATGAAAACTTTGGATAGTAAGCAAAAACTGCATGTAGTTTAACCCAATAAGTACATTGTTTACATCATCTAAGCATTAAAACATTATATATATATATATATATATATATATATATATATATATATATATATATATATATATATATATATATATATATATATATATGTGGTGTAGGAGTAATTTTAATTATAAAGGCACAATAATAATTTACAATTTGCATATTAGGAATTTTTATGTGAAAATAAATTTAATTGATAAAAAAATAAGCTATAATTAGGTTTTTATTGTTATGTTGTTTTTTTATATATATAAAAATTGCAAATTGAATTTGGAAATAATTTTAAAATGAAAATTGAATAAAATTAAATTATAATTTTAAAATAAACAAAAAAAAAGAAGAATTTTAAAATAAACAACAAAAAAGAATATATTAAAACTTTTGAAAAGTCATAGACAATATAGAATTAATTTTAATAAGATGAAATGAAACAAGTAAATCTAAACTATAAGATGAATTAAAAATGAAGAAATAATTCGGTTTTATAGTTATGGCAAGAGATCATAATATTATGTGTACTAAAATCTAGTCAGAAATTAATTTTAAACTTACTATAAATGAAATGATATAAGAAATGACAGACATTTTTAACTTTAAATAACATATCAAAGCTATAAAAAATAGAATAAACTGACAATTTCTTGAGTTTCTGATGATAATAAGCTTAGTTTTCTATTTTTCTATAGTTTATTAACATTGAGATTATAAAGTTAGCTATAATGAGTTTAATGTTTTATATTATTTCACATTTGGCAATGTTGTGCACTATTTAATTTACATATATATTATAAATATTCAGATTATTTGTGGGTCAAAGCATTAAAAAGATACTGAAGTTTGTTGATATTGTTTAGTTTTCTTCTCACTTGGTCCATGGATAAAGAAGAACTTGTAATATAAAAAACTAGATAACCATGGCAACCTAATGTTTTAAACTAATATTGTTTACTGTTAATTCTAGCTTCAAAATCTTATGACTGTTGTGATCAATCTCAGAAAAAATATAAACAGGTAAATAAGTAAATGGAAGTTGGATATAGTTAAGTGTATCATAAAAGAATACTTGAATAAAATCAACATTATTATTAAGTATTACACATTTCTATTTCTGTTATTGAAATTACCATAGCAACACCTATTACAAAATTAAATGTTTTAAGTTACATATATGTTCATAAATTTGTTAATATAAAATAAAAATATTAAAACTATAAGTAAAATATTTATATCCATTAAAATATATTAGAATTATAAAATAAATTCTTTACATTGGTTTTAAAATAAAAAATCATATGAAACTTGCAAAACATGATTTCATTTTCACTGTACTCAATTCTTGTAAAATCTCCATTTCACTTACAAATTGGAATCAAAATTTTCTTGAACAAATTGTTCATCATCAAGTTAAATCAAAGTGATTTCCAATAATTGATATGACAACAATAATGTCACCAAGTGTATCTTATAAATACAACAGAGAGGCTGTAATTTGAGTTCTCATCATTTTGTCATAAAAATATTAAATTTTACTGTTTATGTGGTTAATTGATAAAACTATGAAAGAATTAAAAAAATTAACTAGCTGCCTGTTTGATGGGGCAGATAGCTGATGAAATTCCAGGGGAAATGATAAAAATGAAGAAAAACCCAATAAAATGCCTTGTGGAGTATTTCATTTTAGAATATAACAAAAGCAATAATTGCCTAACAATATACTATAGGGCATGAATAAAATGTTTATATTATAATGTTTTACTAAAATAGATATAAAACTGAGTAAAAGTTATTTTATTTAAGCATTAAAAATAGCATGTAGGTTTATAAAATGTTTTCAAAATATAATTATATTTAATTACAAATTACTTTATTTAAATAAAACATAATGTTATTAAATATTAAAATAAATTTGAATTAATAAAAGTAATATTAAATTCATAAACTATGTAAGAATTTACTTAGTTATTTATTCAAATTGACTTTCATTCACTTATCAATTAAATAGATAACTCAAGCATACATTTTTGTTTAGGGCAGTGATATATGATTTCACTTCTTATTGCAGTTTACTTTGGAATTGTGAATACATTAGTTGATGTTTGGAGCCATGATCTAGTTTTGTTATATTTCATTTTAAATACTATCTGGATAAATTATATTTTGATAGTGATTATTATTAATATGTTATGATAGTTTAGTGAACAATCTAAATAATTATGTATGGGAAGTACTGTTATTGCCTAGTGTGATCAATAACTGTTTTAGATAATGTTATACAGGTTGTAACAGACTTACTATTTGTTAAAGCATCTTTTGCTCTGTGATAAATAATATAAATCTTGAGGGCAGTTCATTATAACAAATGTTGATTAAATAAATGTAGAGAGGTAGTGAAATATAAAACTCATTATTATTGTGACAAAGTAGTTATCCAATGTTAGTGGATGATGATTATGTAAAAGTGGCCATTATTACAAATTGCATTTGGTTATTATATGGTCTTACTTGTTATTTGTAAAATTTATATAAAGTTAAATTTATTGTTTTTTTTAAATATTTTTTATACAAATTTATGTAAAAAAAAATTTCAGAGAGGTCTCTATTTAGATAGAGGGATGCTGGCTTCTTTTTTATTTGTAGCATAGTTGTCTTTGGCTATTGTTCATGCCTCTATAATCTTTTTTTATTCTATCATTATTCTCACTGATTACAATATTTATTTTGTAATGATCAAAGTCCTGATCTGATTGCAGTTCAAGTTCTTAAAATATTGATGAGTACTCATTATTCATTTTTGCTCAGTTATACAAGTAGTTGTGCTGGATCACTGTTGTTGATAGGTTTGTCTTTGTTTCCTCATTATATGCATCTAAGCAATCAGTATATTTGCACTTAATTTTAAAGACTATTTGGTACCCAGCTTTATTAGTTAATTTATGTTTTTAATTATTCAATACATTATTTAAAGAAGGTATTGAAATCATACTTAACAGGAATAAAATATATTTGAAAAACTGATGTATGTTTTTACTGCTTTTTTAATATATTATCATTTACTTAAAATTACAAATATATATATATATATATATATATATATATATATATATATATATATAACATCATCATCATTTTGAATCGGTATCAAACCACTGCAGAATAATTTTTTCTCCAAGTTCAATCCTTCTTTTCTGATCTTTAGCCTCTTTCTCAACATCAACACAAAACATTTTAATTATTCTATTTATCCATCTTACATATCTCTACCTATGTCTTTTATAATCTCTTTCAAGATTAAGGTTTTGACTGTCCAACTATTATCAACTTCTATCAATACAATATATATATATATATATATATATATATATATATATATATATATATATATATATATATATATATATATATATATATATATATATATATAAATATAGGGTTTGGGTGACATAGTGATTAAAACATGTGTATGTAGAATGACAACAAAATAGTAATATTATTTAGGTTCCTAGGAATATTTATTTTTGTTTTAAATAAAAGATTTGCAGCCTATCAAAATATACATTTAAATATTGTACAATAAATTGGTGTCAGATATTCACTTCAATATATATATATATATATATATCTTGAATATCTATATATATATATATATATATATATATTGAAGTATATATATCCGATATATATATATATGACAGATACAAGTATGTTACTTCTGAATATACATTGTACTGACTATTTATTAACTAACCATTAAAATATGTTATATTTGTCCTAATTGACTTCCAGGTAATTGCTTGTTACCTACTCCATGCACACTACCTAGTTATGATTACAAATATACAAATTATTGGACAATATTTTTATTATAATTTTATCAGCAGTTATCCAATGGATCAAGGGGTAAAAAAATATTTGTAATTAATGAGTGCTAGTCATTTTTTATTCCTATAGCATTGCAGTATAATTTGTTAACAACCCTGATTACAATTCTTAATTTCTAGACGAAAATTCACATGTAAACACTTTTTTTTAATCTTTATGTTGCACACAAATATATACTATGTTAAAAATATGTTGATATGCTTCTAAGCATAAAAAGATAGAGAGCATATTAAAATTAACATTTTAATAATAATTACAAATGTAGTTCCAATATCTCCCATGACTTCTAAAAATAAATAAAATGTTATTTATTACTTGTAAATACATAATCACAAAAAGAAAAATTTTAAAATCACTTTAAATTTATCAATATATCTCTAAATCAATAATAAAATAATAATATTAGTGCAATAAATGAATTTGTGTGTGCTCATCTCTGTTTTACAAGTCACATCAGTTTATAGTGCAAAGTACACACATTTGTTTCTTTCATTTAGAATTGTCTATATATATATATATATATATATATATATATATTGTACCGAGATATATCAGGAAGGAGTGTGCTTTCTTCGGAGGTACATGTAATTTTAAAAATAATATAAATTGATAAACGATTTGTGTAAATATTAATAAAAATAAAAGATCTCGTAGGGTAAAATAAGAATAAAAGGATTTTTTTTCTCATAGACAGGTTATCGTTAAAAGCATAAAATAAATAGTTTTATAATATATAATTTTGAATCGTATTTAAATAAAACCTAAAGAATTAAAAATTGATTTAACTAAATTTGATTTAATTAAAATTTGATTTGAGATTGCTTTAAGAAAAAAAAAAAAAAGAAAAAGCAAGGTGGAATTCGTTTTGTCTTATAATCATAATAAAAAAGAAAATGTATGTAATTAAAGGAATGTAGTGAACAATGGGAGCTAATGACAAACATATGAAATTTCCATTAAACGGCTAATTAGTGAAAATAACTTTAACAAAGAAATTGAAAATAACTTTAACAAAGAAATTGAAATAACTATAACAAAAAAAGTGAAATAAAGAAATTGAAATAACTCTAGCAGAGAGTACAAAGACATTAAATGACCAATGCGAACACCAGAAATTCAGCATGGACCATAACTGAAACACCAGAGGATTAGTTACGTATTGTAGATTGAATCCGCAAGATAAGGACAGAAAATATAAAAGGGGCAAATTTTCTAATCATATACATCTTAAGCTTAATCTTCATATACTTCTTTCATTCATTAATTATATTATTTTCATAGATAGAGAATATACGTCTAAAGTAAAATGCTGCATTGTTAAACCCATCGTGTGAACAACCGGCCGAATCCTTCCATGCAATACCAACAGCGGACAGTTCAAATTTCGATCATGGTCGTGTAAAACAAGAAGGAGACGGAGTGTCCACATGGAGCCCACAGGATCCCAATGACATTGGGGAACGGATTGCAAAGAGATAGTGCTAACTGACCGAAGGAAATACTATCAGAAGCAACGCTCGGAACCGTGCATAATGGAGAAAGCTAGGTAATGTTTATTTCAATTTCTAATTCACTAATAAAAAGCCGTAATAATAAACTCTGAACTTTATGTTACGAACAATAACTACTAAGTGTCTTTAGCTCCATTACCCAGAGATTTTAGTGTGATTTCAAATATAAGTGTATGCGAATAATTATTTTTTAAATGTATTTATAATATGAGATTTTATTGTGATTTCAACTACAAGTGTGTGTATAATTATTTTTTTGTATTTATAATATGAAATTTTGATTGCATTAAATATTATCTAAACTTGACGAAAGTGTAGTTAATTATATTATAAGAAAAAAGTGTAATAGCGTAAATAAGATTTCATGGTTTAGTAATTACTCCAATTAGGTTTAAACTAAATAATTAAATAAAAGAAAAAGAAAGAGAAAATTAGGAGAGAAAGATTCGAAAATTGATTTTTAAGTAGGGGAGTACATTTTATTGATTATTGTAGCTAGCTAGAGGGGGTACTAGATAGTATTGGTCAAGCAGACTTGTGAAAGTTGGCTGCCCCATAGGATTTTTTCCTTTAAATAAATAAAAAGTTTGATTGGCTAATATGTAGTCTAGTAAACGAGTATAAATGTTATTGGCAAATATTTTCCAATGATATTGATTACTCTACCCGAAGTACTGACAGCCCTGTGATAGGATTTTGTGTAAGAAGGAGGTACAAAATTCTGATCGAGTAGTTATTAAAAAAAAAATTAAAACATTGTTATTGATTTATATAAATGATGTTTTATAAAATTTACGAGACGACGTAATAAGGGTTAGGTATAATATATATATATCTCATCAACCATTATCAATCCACTGCAGGATGAAGGTCTCTCCAAGTTTAATCTATCTTATTCGATCTTTAGCTTCTCTTCTCCACAACACCCCTGCACATTTTCTTATTTCATCCATCCATCTCACATGTGGTCTCTTTGTGGGTCTTTTACAATCTCTTGGAATCCAGTTTAAAATTTCAACTGTTCATCTATTATCATCTCGTCTAGCAATATGTCCAGACCAACTCCATTTCAATCTTTTAATTTTTTCAATAAGGTCAGTAACACCTGTTTGTTGTCTTACCCACACATTGTGTTTTCGATCTCTTCTTGTTACTCCCAACATACATCTCTCCATACTCCTTTGAGTGGTCTGAAGTTTCTGTATCGCTCTTCTATTAAGTGTCCAAGTCTCACATCCATAAGTAAGAACTGGTAAAACACATTTGTTAAAAAACATCCTTTTCCAACACATAGGCATATTTCCTTTTAATATCAAGTTATTTCTACCAAAAGCACTCCAACCAAGTTTAATTCTATGATTAATTTCCTCCAGTATCTTTCCATCTGTATTAATAATCTGACCAAGATATTTGTAACTGTTAACTTCTTCTAATTCTTCATAATCAATCTTTATTTTCATATTTTGAGCAAATCCATTAAACATTACTTTAGTCTTTTTAACATTTATCTTTAGTCCTACTTTTCTACTTTCATCTGCTAACTCCTGCAACATTTCCTGCAGCTCTGAAGCATTATTTGCAAAAACAACTACATCATCTGCGAAATCTAAATGACTTAAATACTCTCCATTTACTTTCACTCCTTTAGTTTCTCATTTTAAATGCACAAAATACTTCTTGCAGCACTGCTGTAAAGAGTTTTGGAGATATGGAGTCACCTTGTCTTACACCTTTCTCAATGTTGATTTTTCCAGTATCATTATGTAATCTAATTGCTGCTGTTGCATATTTATAAATATTCTTTAAAATATGACAATATCCTGGATCTATACCTTGATAATCCAATGCTTTAATCACTGAAGAAATGTGTATAGAATCGAATGCCTTTTCATAATCTACAAATCCAAAACATAATGACAACTCATATTCATTTGTCCTTTCTATGACTTCTCTCAATACCTGGATATGATCTATTGTACTAAAACCACTTTTAAATCCAGCTTGTTCTCTTGGTTGGTAGAAATCCAAAGTTCTCTGTAGACGAGTTGTAATTATCTTGGTAAAAATTTTATATAAAACTGATAAAAGGCTGATAGGTCTGTAATTTCTAATATCTTCTTTATCACCTTTTTTTAAATATTAATATTATTACTGCATTCTTCCAATCATCCGGTACATCTTTATCATTTAGACATTTGGTATATACCTTTGCTACAATTGTTTCTATTTCTTCACCTGCTTTTTTTAATATATCAATTATAATTCCATCATTTTCTGGATCCTTTCCTTTTTTCATACACTTAATTGCATGTCTCACTTCTTCATTTAAAATTCTGCGCAATTTTGAATATGTAATAGATATAGGAGGTACTTGTTCTTTATTACTATATAATTCTTGATAAAATCTTCTACCAATTTCATGATGTCACCTCTCTTTTTAGTAATAATTCCATCTTATTTTTTATTGCAGATATAAATTTCCTACCAATACCAAAAAGTTGTTTAACATTGTTGAGACTTTTATTTTCTTCTACAGCTTTCCTTGCTATTTCACAATTATACTTTCTTATATCATTTTCAACTCTTTTCCGTACCATTTTACAAAATTGGAGATATTCAATTCTTTTTAATACATCATTTTTGTATATCTTCATATTCCTTCTTTTCTTCATAAATTCTCTAGTCTCAGTAGAAATTTTATTAGTCAATTGCTGCTTTTTTCTACCAACTATGTTTGTTGTAGTTTTTAAAAGTGTATCAGTTATTTTCATATTCATTTCATTCAAATCTGAATCATGTTCAAAATATCCTAACACTTGAAACCTATTTGTAAGTTCTAATGTCAATTCATTAGAATGTTTCTGAAGATTAGGAATATCAACTGTAAATATTGTTTTTCTTAATAATTTTTGTCTCTCTAGTTTTACATTAACACGTAACTTACACCTTACTAATCGATGATCACTTCCTGTGTTAAATTTATTAAGAATATTACAATCTTGAAATATGTATTTTCTGTTAGTCAAATATAATCCAATTCTGCTGTACCTTCATTTGGATGCTTCCATGTCCATTTCCTTTTAACATTTTTCTCAAAAAAATGAATTCATAATATAAAGTTTTTCTTTTTCTGCAAACTCCACAAGTCTATATTCTCTCTCATTTCTATTACCATAACCAAAATTACCTACAGCAATTTCATCTTTCATTTGTCTACCAATTCTAGCATTAAAGTCTCCCATAACAATTTTAAAATGTTGTTTACACTGATTAAAACCCTTTTGTACATCCATATAAAAATCTTCTACTACTTCATCACTATGAGAACTTGTTGGGGCATAAACCTGAATTATCTGCATTTGGTATCTGCTATTAAGTTGTATAACTAATATTGCCACTCAGTCCAATACACCATCAATCTCCACAATATTGTTCTTCCACTTTTTATTTATAATGAATTCTACTCCACTTGTATTTCCAATATGTGTGCCTTTATAATAGAGTATATGTCCACTTTTTAAATAAATTGTTTCTTGTCCTTTTCTTCTAACTTCACAAAGTCCAATAATGTCCCATTTAATATAAGATAGTTCTTCTTCTAATTCTTGCAATTTTCCTTCACTTGAAAGTGATCTGCAGTTGTAAGTACCTAAATAAAAAGTCGTCATCAAATGGCAGCCTGGGTCCGCAATCAGGGGATTCTTAGCACCCTCTGCCTTTGGCCCCCAACCGCTGCCTTGGTTGTTGACTTTACAGCCTTCTGGGAATAAGGGCCATTATATATATATATATATATATATATATATATATATATATATATATATATATGTGTGTGTGTGTGTGTGTGTGTGTGAATATGTTGACTTGTGCATACATATATCCAAGGTCATTTTGAATTTTTGTTATAATTCTAATTTAAAGTTCACTTACTTGATTAGTAGTTAGTGATTAATGATTGTACAACAAGTTCATTCCATCTTCCTGGTTTATCTCCTATCTTTTCCAGATCACACATTTGTAATATAATAATTATGTATTTGTTTGCTGGTCTGATTTCTTAGAAAGAATTACCTATGAGGTTAATGTTCTTTATGTATATCATTTTCTCTCCTCTCACCAGACTAATTATAAAACACATTTAGTGTTCAAAACATTCTAAACTAATGGTGGCGAACCCTTTTACTGTGCACGTGCCAAATATTTCCAAAAAATATTTATTGAATAATTGGTGTGCCATACAGTTACTAAATCAAAATATAAGTAACTTAATTATCACAGTTTTTTTAAAAGATTATAAAACACAATAATAATAATTAAACAAAATTTCTAAATAAACTAAATACAAGTAAACAATATTTATTTAGAAGAACACAAATTGAATAAAATGTAATAGTAATTAAATAAAAATTTTGGAAATAAACATATAAAATCAACATAAATAGATATTATTTAATGATACTTTTATTGTTGTACATTGGATGTCAAATATTTTACACCCGTTTGTCAATTTCAATAATGTACATGCTGAACTAGATTCATCTGTCATTCTATTTCTTGAACTGTCTTTAATTAAATTCGTTTCTGAAAACAACAGTTCATTTGCATATGTAGAGGGAAAAATATATAGTGGCCACTAATTTTTTTGAACAATTACATGTTTCATGAATAGCATTCCAAGCAGCCTATAGTTCCTCTTCAGCATTCTTTTTACATATATCCAATAACCGACCATTTTCCATTGTTTCTAACTCATTCCTCAAGTCAACAAATTTCTGTTGCCATATAGAACTGGATTGACAATTGTCTGATTGCATTTTCATATTTTTCAAATTAAGCCACTCAAAAATTTCTAAATTGATGTTATGTCTGGGGATAAAATAAATATTTGATATTTCTGAAAATTGTCTGAACTCTGTAAATCTTAAAGAAAATTCTTTAATTATTGATTGAATAACAGCACATAAGACTACCATCAATTTTACTTGATCTGATTTCTCATGAGATTCTAAATCAATCAAGGTCGTTTTTAGATTTGTAAAATATTTTAAGTTGTAAGAAATAACATCACTGTTGAAACTTTGTAATTTAACTTCAAATGATTTTATCAAATCAAACATGACAACAATTGTCTTTTTATAACCCTGCAGTTTCACATTTAATTCATTTAGATGTGAACATATATCAGTAAAACTTTAGGTTTGAAAGCCATTCAACATCCATTACTTCATTATATTTTTCAATGCTTTTCTCATTATATAAAAATAGTCTAATTTCTTTAAAACACTCAATGAATATTTGAAGAACTTTTCCGCAACTTAACCATTGGACATTGTTGTACATAAATAATCCATACTATATTGAGTTGTAGATATAAAATTGATTAACTTAGTCACAATGTTCATAAAATCATCCAGTGCCTTAAAGCTGGCCTTTATGCATAAACCAATTGATGTATAATGCAATGAAAACACAAAATTGAATGTCCAATACGATTTGTAAATAAAGTGATAAAACTATTTCCTTTTCCAATCATAAGCACCATCTGTATTTTCTGATACAATTTTGGCAACATCTAAATTGTTTAATACATATTCCTTTTGCTGTTGTTACTAATGAGGTTAATATTATTGCCAACCCAATAGTGAATAAAAATAGTCAAATGAGTTCTGAATAATTTTTGCTTTGTTTTCAAAATCTTTAAAAATAACTGGTGCACATTTCATGCAAGCTCCTTTCATATATCTCCATTATTAGAAGATTTTTCATGTTTGACAATTACATCTCAAATAAAAAAACTAGCAGCAGTTATATTTGGATGATTTTTGATAAATTTTAATATAGATATTTATTGAATATTTATATTTTGAAATGCTTGGGCAAATATATTGTTTTTGTTCATTTTTAATTTCTTCACAAAGTGATTTATGATTGGTCTCATAATCCCATTTTATCAATGATGTTCTCAATACAACTGCTACAGAATAAAAATGCATACCACCTTGGTGCCTTTGTTAATTATTCTATAATCATCAGTCCATCAATTTTGAAATTTTCTACTATTTGATAATTTTTGTTTATTTTCACTAGTCATATTAATATAATAGTGACGAATTTATTTAAAAGTAAATTTAAACGAACTTTAATAATTTTATAAATCAAAGTCTTATCATTTCACTTTACAGCAAAACATCAAGCAAAAAACAAAAAAACAAAAAAAAACATCATTTGATCGCATTGATTACTTATTTCATTTCTTTGTTCATGATTTTGATTACGTAAGAAAATGAATGGTGTCAACAAGTTTAGATCAAAAAAAATTAGGACAGAAAATCATTTTATTACTTTTACTTTAGACTTGAAAAAAAACTTACTTCAAAGAGTTATAAAATATTTTACTGAGTTTACTTTCTAGTTTTCTTGAAATCATTTGACAAGTTTACACAATATGATATCACAGTATATCGGTATCACTTTATTTGACTTAAAATATCATAATTTATTGCTTCTAATCAGAGTTAAATTGTAAATTGAATTCTAATATATTATAATTATTTATTTTATCTTTAGTTTACAGTAAATTTTTATTAGTGCACATTTGAGCAATAAAAAAATTATTGAAGACAATTACGACATATGAATAGTTTGCATGCCAGTAAAAACTTCAAACACGTCATCTTTGGCACACGTGCCTTAGTTTCGCCATCACTCTTCTAAGCAATTAGTATGTCATCTAGTGAATAAATGTAATCAGCACTTATAAAAGTTATGTTTAACCCATGGGTTTCTCGTTTATAGAAATTATTTTTCATCTCCCTATTCTACAAGTGAGCTTGCACTTTAGGCTCCACAATCAAAAATCAGTTACAGCAGTGGGTGAATCGTTGTTTGTAGTGATGAGTTTCTTTCCTTCTCTTTAGGCTATCTGGAAGCATAAAAAAAAGAAAACATTAAAGACGCACTTATTTTATAACCAGCAATTTTTGAATATGTGACCAAATCCACACAAACCCAATTAATAAAAATTTTACTTAATTTTTGTTTTAATTAATCTTTTTTTAAAATAAAAATAAATAAATTAACAGATCTGTAGATCTGTTTACATTCTAATTATAGAGATAAATTTACAAAAAAAAAGAATAAAAATTTCTTTCTATTAAATATTTACTTTTTAGAGAAAAAAAATGGTATAATTTTTTTTCTATTTATTTGAATTATATAATCATGCAGGATATTAGAAAAATTAATTAAATAAAATACAAAAAAAAATACAATTTGATATTTTTCTTTATTTTTATTTTTATAAAATGCCTCTCTGCTATATTTTTAAGGAAATACACATTGAAGGTTTTAAACCCATGTAACATAATGTTATGGCACACAACAAAAATGAAGTAAAACGACCATAGGGTTTAACCTAATTTGAATCCAATTTTTTAATTCACCGAACTGTGGAATGTATACACCTAATCTTTTTTTTTCTAAAGAAACTGTTTTATTATTTACTCACTCTCTTGCAATTGTAAGTCTATTTGCTTTTGATTAACTGTGTAGTGCTCCAAAATGGGTGTGGATCTTAGCCTTCAGATCCAGCATCAAACTTCATGACTGAAACATACATCTACAATGTTTTTGCATTCATAGCCAGGTGTTATACAACAATCATATAAAAATATTTGGTAGAAAACCAGGGTCATCTATTTCTACAAGCCAATCAATATAATAAAAATAAAAAGTCATCAAATCTTCTATTGACAATCAAAAGTATCAAACTATGTAAATTTTGAAAATGTCTTTTATCAAAAACAAAATATTGCCTTTGGCAGATAATAATAGCCTTGCAGATCCCACCTGCTGCTTTAAAATTTTTACATTTTTGAAAATAAAATTGCATGGTCATCTGAACACAAAAACCTCTCACTATATAACTCTAAAGACATTCCAACAATACATACCAACAAATCACAATCCTGCACTATTCAACAGCTCTAACAATATCATCCCACACTAATTCTTCAAATACTCCCAATTCATCAAAATGAATTTGTATTTTTATTTTTAAATAACCTTCAAATTTGGGCATTGTATAAGTAACTTAATATATTTTTATTTTATTTTAATAGTTATAATAGTTATGATCAGAGTCTGATTAATATCTAATTATATAATTTTTATATTATAAAATTTTCTCCAAAAACATATATCCTTTTCAATATTGGTGAATGCTTACATTGATCAAGGTACTTTTTCATTGGTTATGGTAATCTACTTTGGATTGACTTGAGGTAGTTTCTACCATAATCTGGGTTACCATTAAATCTCTTTTCAGATTCATTTTGGCTATTAAATCTTGATGGTATTGTATTGTGCTAGATAATGAAGAATCAACTCATTATTGAGCTGGATTAGTTGACTATCATTGAGTAGAGTAGCTTTGAAATCATCTTATAATTTTGGTTTGACTTGAGCTGCTAGCACCTCTTTTATTTTTTTCTAATATGGTTAGAATATATTATTTCCTATTTCCAAACAACCTATATAAGTTTCCTTCTTATTTGTATAAAGGCCTTGTTTTCATTTTTACCATTGTTATCTTGATCATGCATACTTAAGTCAATAACATCAAGAATCTCTTCCACTTGTTTGATCAGTTTTTGTCTGTGCTTAATATCATCTGCTTCATTGTAAATGGTAAATTGTGGCATATTATCCTAATTATTTGTCTTTCTTTTTTCAACTTTGCAACTTAACCCCTGGAGAACTAGGTTCAGATTGTTTCACTATTTATTTTGCTATTGGATCTCTTTTTGTCTCTCTTTATTTCAAAAATTATTTAGGATCACCTCAAAGTACTCTGCATAAAAGTATGAGTTAGTTATGGTTAGTTAGTAAAAAAAATCATCAATCTTTAGAAGAACCTTATAAATGGATATATACCACAGCCACTTCCTCATTTCTTTTAAGTTATTCAACTAAAAATATTTGTCCACACTCTCAAGGTGCTCCACTGGTGATTCTCAAGTATTATCTTTAAATATGTGGATTATTAAAAACTGTTTTATATTGCTATTGTAAGACAAAATAAAATTTAAAACTTCTCAACCAATAGAATTTAAGTATGAGGAGAAACAAAAAGATAAAAATGATTTTAAATCCCACATGCATTTCTATGATTTGAGAAAGAGAATACTTTGAGAATGGTACTTGTTATTGTATGGAAACATTAGCTATTTAGCTATTTTACCACATGGAATATCCTGAAAATAATAATAATATGAAATTATCATTTATCCGTCAAATATTAGAATTAATATATATATATATATATATATATATATATATATATATATATATATATATGAGTTACTTATCTGTGTGCATGTTTTTATTTACTTTTTGGGCTTAGTCTCCATCTGTCATGTCCTTTTATCTTTTATGCTTACATTCAACCAGATTTTGTTGTCCTCTTTTATTTTAGTATAATCTGTTTTTATTTCATTAATTATACTAATCATGTCTCTTTGGGTCATCACATTTTCTTTGGTGAATTTACAACATTGTTGCTCTTCTGACTCTTTTTTAATTCTAAAGTATTGAGTTTTTATATTCTTTCTGTAATGCTCTGTATTACCACCTCTAACTGTAATTGGCTATAATCAAACAATCCACCAGAAACAACTCACTTACTCATCTAGAAATATTGTCACAAATTTTCTGCCTGATTTATAATTTTCATAACATGTTTTATGTATTTTCAATTTGTTGATGATCAGATCCATTTACTTTTTATAATTTTATTTTTAAAACTAATACTGCATTCTTCTTATTTCATGCAGCTAATATATGTGTGCATGGTTTAATTTATGCTTTGTAATGTTCTGGCTCTTGTTTTATTAATCACAGTTAGATGTCCATAATGTATTGATTGTTTATGGATTAACCATTAACATGCAGGTATATCACACTTTGATTCACTGGTAGTTGGTTGTTACCTACTTCATGTTGTAACAATCATATTTGCACCCTTACTTAACAATCTACAAAATGCAGGCAAAATACACCAAAGGTGATCAAGATGAGGAGCTGAGACCTCGAATCTAACCAAGCTTCAACTACTTTACCAGAACTTCATGATTTAACAACCTATGAATTATACATAGGAGGTTACACACAGTCTCAATTTCTTCAGCAAGATGACTGAACAAAGGGAGAAACATAAGACTAAGGGAAAAATTAACAATTTTAAATATAATGAAAGATTAAATAACTACTTAATATGCTACGACTTAACTAAAATAATTCATAAGGAATTTGCCTGATTTGGAGTTGCTTGCGAATAAAATATGTTCAACAACATAATTTTATATAGGTTTATTAAAATAAATGGTTAAATAATAATTCAAATAAAACAAAAAATACATTAATCATTAATTGTTAAGATAATATAGTTACTCATTCAGGCATTACATAACTAATGATATTAATTTAATACTGTGATCTCATTTTGTATGTGGTGATTTAATTTATACAAATGTTGCAGTTAATAAATCATTCATGTTATATTTTGAAGTGTCAAGCTTGACTTTAGTTTGCCAATGTTACAAAATAAAGTCTTTGCTAGGAATAAGTTAGAACAGTGGAAAATGATCGGTTATTAGATATATGTAAAAAGAATGCTGAAGAGGAACGATTGGCTGCTTGGAATGCTTTTCCTGAAACATGTAATTATTTAAAAAAATAGTGGCCACTGTATTATTATTTTCTCCCTTTACATATGCATGCGAATTGTTATTCTCATAACAAATTTAATTAAATACAGTTCGAGAAATAGAATGACAGATGAATCTAGTTTAGCATGTACATTATTAAAAATAACAAACGGGTATAAAATATTTGGCATCCAATGTACAACAATAAATATATCATTAAATAATATCTATTTATGTTGATTTTATATGTTTATGTCTAACTAACCTTTACAGTAAAACGGAATTGTTGTATTGATCAAGTAAATTAAATAATGCTATTGACCTGGGCCAACTGATGAGTGCTGGCTCAGCATGAAATGCATCTGGGAGTCATTTGACTTTTATTATATCTTTATTTATAAGAATTTAAAAAGAATGGGGAAGTATGGAGGTTGTTTAATATATCTATAAATATATTAAAATACCCTCTATGAGTTACACTTATATATGCCATATTGTCTATAGCTTGTTATATTTCATTATTTTAACACAACTAATGCTTAAACTAAACTAATTAAATATCAGCAATCTGTTATTAGACATTGCTTACGTAATAAATAAAAATCCATTTACTATCAATATCTATGATGTTAAGTAAACAAGTAGTAAAGCATATTACTGAAACAGATTGAACACTGTTAAACAGGCACAATAAAATCTTTAATGGTAGATTAATAAATAATCATTTTTACAAACTTTCAAACAAATGATTATTCACTGCTTTAAATATAATAATCCTTAATTGCACATGACTAAATTGTTATCATATTTAAATTAATACTATAACAAATGCGCAAACTAAATTAATAGAATGTCAAAAATCTATTGCTACTGAAACACTCAATCTCCTTCACTTAAGTGTTGTCACTCAAAAATCAACTTAAGATATTCTGATAATAATTTGATTTTCATTCATTATCTAATTTTGCATTGACAACAAATTGTTGATTTGGTTTATGCTTTGAATATGTTTATATATATATATATATATATATATATATATATATATAAACATATTCAAATATATATATATATATATATATATATATATATATATAAATTATTAATCAATGTCTGTATTCCAATTATAATAAAATATATATAACTATTCAAAACAATACAATAATTAATACAGTAACAATATTTTAAACAAATATATACCAATTTAATAGAAGTACTTTCAACTATCTATGTAGTCGTTGTCAACTAGACTCAAATTGTATTAGAAAAAACCGTTACAAATGTAAACAAAAGCAATACGTCATACATCAATTTTCCCACAATTCATTAATTTTTATATTGGCTGTCTGTCTATTTATCAACTGTTGCTTTTCACTTTTTATTAACATAGCTTCTTTAATTTTGCGTTTATTATTATTTCTTTCAATACACAGAATTTTAACTTTATTAAAATCAAAATCAAAACCATAATTACATGTTACATTATGATCAAAAAATACTGATGGTGATACATCATCATTTCTAACATTCTCTTGTCTTGATTTTTGCACTCGTTTATATAATAACAAATGCTCCCTTGATCTTTTCTCCAATGTACATCGAGATTCCCCAATATAAGCCTTTCCACAAAAACATAGCCATTTATATATTGCACAACTTTGATTTAAAATACCACACCTATTTTTTGAATTATTTATTAATCTATTTAAATTAGGAGTAGTATAAAATGCAACTCGACATATATTTTTATATATCTGTTTTATAAATTTAACCTGTTCATTACAAATAAATGGTATTGATATCCAAGTATATTTTATTTTATCAATATCTATAGCATCTAAAATATTTCTATTATTATTAAACTTAGTAACAATATTATAAATTAATTTATGATCATATCCAACATTTAACAAATCCATAATAAATACATTTATGTTACTTATTTTATCAGAACTATATTTACATAATTTATTATTCCTAAATAAAAATGATTTTAAACTGGATAATTTATGTGCAATTGGCACATTTGAATACCAAGGAATATATCCTCTTTTTTCAATATCTTTTATTACCATACAATAATCTAATTTATTTTTATTACGTGTAACTTTAATATCTAAATACTGAATTGACTTTTTTCTTCAAAAGATTTACTCCATTTTAAACCTTCTAAACTATTTAATTCATTGAATAATACATTTATAATATCTAAACTTCCACAAACGAAAACATCATCAACATACCTGTAATAAATTTTAATACCTTGGCAATATATATTAGTATTAAGAATTATATCTTCATATCTTGATACTACAAAACTACATATTTGAGAAACTACAGGAAGTCCCATAGGCCATCCATAATCCATTTTATAATAATTTTCATTAAATATAGCATATATATTTTTATCAATAAAATATAATACATCATTTACAAATTTTACTTTTTTAACATCAACTTTTTTTAACCTTAAAGCATCTAATATAATTTTTATAGATTTTAATCTATCTATTGAACCGTACATCTCACATATATCAAATGTACAAATACTATCATTATTATTAATATTAATATTTTGAATTTTCTTTACAAAATCAAACGATGAATTAATAGTATATTTTCCAAATCCAAGAATATCTTTTAATAATGTTTCTATAAATCTACAGGTTTCATAGTAAAATGATCCGCCAAAGTCAATCATTAATCTTAAAGATTTATCTTGTTTATGTAGTTTAATATTCGAAAAAATTCTAGGACAAATTGCAGCAGATGGATAAAGACGATAATACGTGTGAGCATCTATATATTTATTCTTTTTAGCTTTTTTTAAAATATCATCAATAAACTTTACACGTAAATTTTCAATGTTTATTTTTCCAACTTGTTTAAATTTAAGCTTTTCCATTTGAATTAAAACTTTATCGTAGTAATCAAGTTTTGACAAAAGACATAACCTTAACCCCTTATCTTCTTTTAAACAAACAAGATCATTATCATGAAGAAAGTTTTTAAATCTAAATATATGCGAATTCCAATTGCAATTAGTTCTATTTTTAAATTTCTTAACATATTTAAAAATAGAACTAATTGCAATTGGAATTCGCATATATTTAGATTTAAAAACTTTCTTCATGATAACGATCTTGTTTGTTTAAAAGAAGATAAGGGGTTAAGGTTATGTCTTTTGTCAAAACTTGATTACTACGATAAAGTTTTAATTCAAATGGAAAAGCTTAAATTTAAACAAGTTGGAAAAATAAACATTGAAAATTTACGTGTAAAGTTTATTGATGATATTTTAAAAAAAGCTAAAAAGAATAAATATATAGATGCTCACACGTATTATCGTCTTTATCCATCTGCTGAATTTGTCTAAATTTTTAATATTAAACTACATAAACAAGATAAATCTTTAAGATTAATGATTGACTTTGGCGGATCATTTTACTATGAAACCTGTAGATTTATAGAAACATTATTAAAGATATTCTTGGATTTGGAAAATATACTATTAATTCATCGTTTGATTTTGTAAAGAAAATTCAAAATATTAATATTAATAATAATGATAGTATTTGTACATTTGATATATGTGAGATGTACGGTTCAATAGATAGATTAAAATCTATAAAAATTATATTAGATCTTTAGGTTAAAAAAGTTGATGTTAAAAAAGAAAATTTGTAAATGATGTATTATATTTTATTGATAAAAATATATATGCTATATTTAATGAAAATTATTATAAAATGGATTATGGATGGCCTATGGGACTTCCTGTAGTTTCACAAATATGTAGTTTTGTGGTATCAAGATATGAAGATATAATTCTTAATACTAATATATATTGCCAAGGTATTAAAATTTATTACAGGTATGTTGATGATGTTTTCGTTTGTGGAAGTTTAGATATTATAAATGTATTATTCAATTAATTAAATAGTTTAGAAGGTTTAAAATGGAGTAAATCTTTTGAAGAAAAAAGTCAATTCAGTATTTAGATATTAAAGTTACACGTAATAAAAATAAATTAGATTATTGTATGGTAATAAAAGATATTGAAAAAGAGGATATATTCCTTGGTATTCAAATGTGCCAATTGCACATAAATTATCCAGTTTAAAATCATTTTTATTTAGGAATAATAAATTATGTAAATATAGTTCTGATAAAATAAGTAACATAAATGTATTTATTATGGATTTGTTAAATGTTGGATATGATCATAAATTAATTTATAATATTGTTACTAAGTTTAATAATAATAGAAATATTTTAGATGCTATAGATATTGATAAAATAAAATATACTTGGATATCAATACCATTTATTTGTAATGAACAGGTTAAATTTATAAAAAGATATA
This sequence comes from Epiperipatus broadwayi, assembly GCA_028023455.1. Classification (NCBI taxonomy): domain Eukaryota; kingdom Metazoa; phylum Onychophora; class Udeonychophora; order Euonychophora; family Peripatidae; genus Epiperipatus; species Epiperipatus broadwayi. The sequence continues at coordinate 3,178,573 of JAQFVV010000067.1, read as the reverse complement.
TAAAAATATATGTCGAGTTGCATTTTATACTACTCCTAATTTAAATAGATTAATAAATAATTCAAAAAATAGGTGTGGTATTTTAAATCAAAGTTGTGCAATATATAAATGGCTATGTTTTTGTGGAAAGGCTTATATTGGGGAATCTCGATGACATTGGAGAAAAGATCAAGGGACCATTTGTTATTATATAAACGAGTGCAAAAATCAAGACAAGAGAATGTTAGAAATGATGATGTATCACCATCAGTATTTTTTGATCATAATGTAACATGTAATTATGGTTTTGATTTTGATTTTAATAAAGTTAAAATTCTGTGTATTGAAAGAAATAATAAATAAACGCAAAATTAAACAATATTTTAAACAAAGTGAAAAGCAACAGTTGATAAATAGACAGACAGCCAATATAAAAATTAATGAATTGTGGGAAAATTGATGTATGATGTATTGCTTTTGTTTACATTTGTAACGGTTTTTTCTAATACAATTTGAGTCTAGTTGACAACGACTACATAGATAGTTGAAAGTACTTCTATTAAATTGGTATATATTTGTTTAAAATATTGTTACTGTATTAATTATTGTATTGTTTTGAATAGTTATATATATATATATATATATATATATATATATATATATATATATATATATATATATATATATATATATATATATATATATATATATATATATATATATATATATATATATAGTAAACAATTATTTCTATCAACTTATGATTCATTATATTTAAAGCATTCAGTAATACTTTGTTTGAACACCTGCAAAGTGATTATTCATTTATTTACCAAGCAAACAATTTATTCTTACCGGCTGTCGAATTTATTTAAAACTTTTAGCTCAGACTTTCACATGACCCTCAACTCTTTATGCCATCTCATATTGCTGACCCATCTGATTATACATATGCTGAAAAGATAAATAATCTCCCATATACATATTTCATGCTAAACCAGCAATCCTCAGTTGGTCCACATTACTATCTCCACACATATCTACAATAAGTGCTCAGCTTTATATTAAGATAGACAATATTCATACTTTAATGGACAGGTTTCAAACTGCTCCAACTCACAAATATTCAGCCATCCATTTCATTGAAAATCTGATGATGGAACATTCAATGCCCTCATTAGTGCCAAGGTTGTCATCGTACCCATGTTGATCATTTAGTCATTATGACCCTCATGTTCTAGAGAATAATCCATTTACATACATAGTTTAGGGATATTGGATGAGTAGGAACTAGATAGGGATTTTATGCATAAGCCTTTTGACATCCATTGTTTACTCTGGATAGCACTGAATGGCACTATTGTATGGAGAGTGTTTCCTGTTTTAATAACAGTTATGAGAAAACATAAGTATTAGTGATCATGTGATGATATTTCCATTAGTTAGTTTATATTTTTATTTTTTCCATGTACATATATATATTAATAGTATTATTTCCAGGATATTCCATGTAATAGAAACATAATAGCTAAATAGTTGATGTTTCAGTTCAATAAAAAAGTCATTTCCTCAAAGTTTTTTTTTTTTTTTGTCAAACCATAAGAATATGTGTGGTGAGATTTAAAATCGTTATGTCTAAAAAAATATTTTATCCTTCAATAAATATTCTCAACCAATATGATTTAAAAATGAGGAGTAAATAACGAAAGAAAAAATAACGATTTTAAATCTCACCACACACATTCTTATGATATGAGAAAGATGAAGTTCTGAAGAAAGTAGTTGTTGTGAAATGTCAGCTATTTAGCTGTTTTATTATTTATTAGACATAAATTTCCTAGACATAATACTATGAATTCAATTATTCTGTGAGAATATATATATATATATATATATATATTCTCACATATATATTTATATATATATATTTAATTATATATATATATATATATATATATATATATATATATATAATTAAAAATTAAGACACATTGTTTTTGATAATACTTTACTAATCAATCGCATTAATAATTGCAAGTTATATATCTGAGTAATTTCTTAATATCAATTTTTGGTTTGTAATTGTATGTCTTAATCAGAATTTGTTGATAGTCTTAAATGAGCAGATGAAAGATGATATATTTTTTTATATTTATTTGACATTATATTATGTAGTACTAATAAGTGTGATTGATATATAAAAAATAGTGAAGGTAAATCTTAATTTTTATAACTGCTTAAAGAAAAAATGAGATAGAACATAATTATGATGGAGATAGTGTGAATTTAATAAGAAGTTAGTAGAGAAACTTAACAATGCAGAAACAAGGAGGCAGTTACATTAAATAAATAGAGAATAATCATGAAACCATAATAAAGGAATGTTATAAAAAAATTTAAAGGAGAGTTAATAAGTGAATAGATTTCATAAGATAGCTTAAATTTTCAAAAGCTATAGGGTTAATTAAAACAATATGAATGTTAAATTTTGAAATAAATTATGGTGCCTGATTTAACATTTTCAAATGATGTGATTTTTATTTGCCAGAAAAAATAACATGAGCTAAATCTTATGATTGGATAGTGAATTGTGTATAGAAAATCAGGCTACCTAAGGTGAAATTGAATTGACATCATTTTAATGAGAGCAAATAAAAGTAAATTTAAAATATTCAAATGTTTCAATATATACAAATTAAAATGAAAAAAAATAATAAAGAAGAGTGGTTGAAGGACATCAAACTACTAGGCAAGAAATATTTTAGAATATTGAAACTTACTACATAAATAATTTTCATCATAGTAATTATCTACTGGACTATTTCTATCATCTAAAATTAGATATTGAATAAATTAAAAAAAAAAAAATTGTATTTAAACTTTACAATTTCATTAGTGCAGAGATTAACATATGTCACAATTTTTCAAGTGGTCTTATTGTCCTCGATTCTTCAGCTATGTCTGACCTAACCAGTGATAATATTTGCACAAACATCAAATCTAACCCTTTAGATTACTTTTCTTCCAATGTGTAAGCTTGTGGTTAAGACCTGTAGAGGTTCCTCCCTTCGCATTTTCAACCGCACATGCATTAGGTGTATTGCCTTAGTAAATATTACTGAATAGTAAATTTGGGTTAGAGGATTATCTTAAATTTTTGTATTTAAAAATCTAAATGATCAGGCATGATTCATTGTTATTTCTGTGGCTGGCCAACAAACAGCATTTGAAGAATGGAGGAGAATAATACCACATGAAAAGTTATGTTATTTACTAATCTGTGTGTTATTACTAACAGTTGAATTTTTCTAAAGAGATTAAATATTGAAAGTTAAATCATGGTAATAATTCAACATACAATTACTATTAAAATATCATCATCATGAATCTCAGGAAAACAAAATTTATTTTCATGCATTTGTAAAAGAAATTATATAAATCTGATGAGACTATATTACATGTACATAATAAGAATAAAATAATTGAATGAATTTATTTTTTTAACACTTCATAAGGAGTATGAGTGATGGTAATTCTAGAAATGGAAATGATACGATATTTTTACACTATCCAAAAACTTTCTCTCTACTTCTGCACCACACAGCAAAGTGCAACAGGTACTTAATAAAGAGTAATGTGTGTGTGTGTGTGTTGAAGTATCTTTTAAAAAAAAAAGAATTAGAATTCTGGAAAGTGAATTTGAATAAAAAATAGTTTAGTTTATATTAGAATAAAAATATATATAAATAATGAAAGAATTCATAATAATATTAAAGAAAGTTTACTGGTTTTGGTGCTTGGGGGAAAACTCTAGATACCAAAGAATGAAAACAAAAATAGAATAAAGATTTCTATTGTAAATATAGTTTAATTGGATTTGTTAAAAAAAACATTGAAAACGTATCTTTGAAATATATGATGTTGAAAGAGAATCAAATAAAATGTTTGTAGAATGGGAAAATTTTAAAAGTAACTAGATTGAAAAAAGTAGAGATTTCTAATAATTTTTTTTAACATCTCTATAACAAAATTTACGAATATGTTTACATAATCTAGAAACTATCCCAAAAATTTTGTAAACAGTTTTGTAATGCTACAAAAGATAAAAAAAAAAAAATGAACAAGACAAGAAAAGTACTTTGGTATCAAAGGACATATTGTGGTATACAAAGAGCATGAAGAGTAGGAATTTTGGTCTATATACAGAAACTTTCAACTTGTATCAGATATTATTACTGATTCTTGTTGTAATTTATTTTTAAATAAATATGCATGTTTAGCATTATGCATTCTTATATATATATAATAATGTGCCAGTACATCCGTGTAAGCTTTTAATTAGATATTTCCGCCTTCCTTCTTTGTAAACAAAAAAAAAATAGGAAAATGTATTCTTTTAGATTTATTTATTTTATTCCTTTTGTTTAGTCTCTATCACTATCTTTTAAGGCTTCCAAGCACTTTATTTATTTTAAGGAAAAACCTTTAGGCACCATTTACTTACTATGTAACTAACGTGCTTGCTCAACCAGCTAGGAATTTAGTACCTGACCTCCCCCAGCTAGTTCATTGGACTGCATTTCCAATTCTCCATCTACACTATGAATCTCTATTTTTAAATATTTATATCACAAATATTTGATTCATTAAAAACATGGAAAATATTTGATTAATAAAATACTTATGCGTTTTTTAATTCTTTCGCATAAATCCCTCCCTTACTTTTAACATTATCTCAAATTATGTACCTAATCACAATTAAAATATTTTATATCCAGCTTTCCTCCTTTAAATGCTCATTCTTGCCTTATAATATAAATGAGTACACACATTCTATTAAAATATACATTTTAATAAATTTCAAATCACACCCATATATATACTTTTAAATAATAAATAAAATAAACATATATTTAATCATATGACACACACATAATTAATGAGTTATTTGATTTCGAACTCTTATTATGAAAGCTAATGCATGTAGTTATATCGTGGAAATTAATAGTTCTATACTTCATTGAACCTAACTTAAAGTTCTTGAAATGTTTAATAGTTTCTCTCACTTATTTATGGCTATAAATCAAGATTTTCGAGACAAAAATAAATGATATACCTGGGATTACATTCATATGTGAATAAGGCAACGTAACTTTCTGCTGATTCTTCATTTCAACCGGTTAGTATTGATTCTTCTTAGGCCTTTTTAATTTATTTTATGATGTGCAGGTGAATTACTTATGGATCTTGGCATGGACACTCCAATAATTCCCAGTTTCACACGAACATGATTTCTCCCTCAAAGTAATTGCTGATGTTACTGCAGAGAAGGTTCAGGCCAGCAGCACAATCCGATGGATTCAGCCAAGCATGCTATATGACAGGATGTTCATTCTTAGTTATTTCAATATCTTTTGATCAAATTTTGATCAATTCTGATTAATTATTAATTAATGATATACATGATTACATACATATGAAAAAGATAAATAATTTATATTATATGTATTCCATGCTGAACCATCACACATCAATTAATCCAGATCACCATATCGCCCCACATATATACAATCAGTACACAGTTTTTATTAAATTAGCAAATATTTCAACTTCAATGGACAAGCTTCAATCTTCTCCACCCTCCAACTCTACCATCCATATCATTGAAAATCCAAGGATAGAATGATCAAATCCCTTGTGATGATAATATTATTGTCATAACCATGTTGACCTTAAGCCAATCTCACCCTTCACACATAGAAGCTTAATATGTCCATTTAAATACATAGAATAGGGATGGGCAGAATACAGGCTTTAAGCATTCCATTCTTGGATTTTCCATTGATATGGATGGCTGTAGAATTGGAAGGTAGAGAAGATTGAAGCTTGTCCATTAAAGTTTCAAAATTTGTTATCTTAATATAAATTGAGAACTAATTGTATATATGTGTGGAAGATGGTGATGTGAACCAACTAATGAGTGCTATTTCAGCATCAAATATGGATATTGTTGATCATTTCTCTTTTCACATGTATGGTGTTATGTGTAACATGTGTATAAGATGGATTGAAAAGATGTGGGGAGTTTGAAAGAAGAGTTCAAGTTCCTACTAATTACATTTAGTACAGACAATTCACATGTGTTTAAATATATATTGTATTCTTGATAAAATAGAATACTACTGAACAATAATCCAACTAACTGGGATAATAACACAGTATTATAACTAAGTTGCATAAATCCTAACTATTAAAATAATACAATATAAAGATTAGCTCGAAATATAATACCTAATAAAATAATATTTTTCACATACTAATTCATGACAATCTTAAAATAATAAAATAGTATAGCACTTAGTTTTTAAATAATTAATTAGTGTTCTAAACCACACTATTTCATTTATTCATTTACAAAGTCATCTAATTTATAGCTAACTCACTATTGTAAACAATATAAGGTTTTACCAAAATAATAAATATAATTATAAAATTCCTAATATATGATGTTCAGTAATGTACACTAGGTAAAACATTGAAAAAACATCCCAAAAGATACACTTTAAATGGCATAAGAGCATTACTTCTACCAAATTCATATAATTATAACTACTATGTAACACTTTCATGTCTTTAAAATACACCTGTAATAATTCAAAACATAATTTATAAATTATTCACTAAAATAATAACAAATTATTTAATATTTCTTTACTAAAATATTAATTAATAACAATCTCCCAGAATAACAATAATTCTAATAAAAAATCATCATACTAATAATAATCATAATAATAGAAATAAAAATGACAATCATCTTAGGTTCATCTCTTAACAAATTAATAAAACAAATCAATAAGTTGATACCCTGTTGTAAAATATGATATGGGATTTTACATGATATTTAACTACTCCTACAAAATAATAACTATAATAAGTAACTAATTATTCTCATGACTCTCAATACAATAGCCTAATGGTTAAAATTCGGGAATAATATAATAAAATATAATAATTTTTAAGTAAATGTACCATATAATTTCCCCATGTTTAATGTGGCATTCTTAAAGAAAAATATAATATCTTCATATTATTATGGCAATATCAAGTTTTTCTCATAGGTATTGTATCAACTCAAAATAATTAATAATGATTAGACCCTTTAAGATGATAATAAAATATATTTGGTTACTAAATCAGGTCCGATTAAATAATGTTTAATAAGAAATCCTTATAATTCAAGTGTTGAATAAATATTTTATAACTGATTATTAATTCCTGTGGATCATGCATACATTGTGATGAATCAATAATTAACACACAAATAAATCACAACTGGACTACAGAAATTTTAATAAAAACAACAAACTTATTAACAAGTTAACTATAAATTTTATAATATAACAAACAAAAAATATTTATAAAGTAATATATATGTACATTTCTTAGTACAAATTAAAGAAAAATATTTATAATAAGATGACATAAGAATATAAAATTTAAAATCAAAAATAGCTTTCACTCTGGCGATTTTTCAAGATATAATACAATAAAATGTAAGCTTTTATTTTACCATGCTATAACATATTTAAATATAAATATTCTGATACATGTTTACAGTTTCTTTAAAATATAAGTAAAATATTAAAGAAAATTATTTATTTATTTTCTTTCAGTTTCATGAAGTATTATTACAATATTTAATTTACAGAAAACACCTTAATAAAACATAAATATCTCTCTTCAAAGAAAATTACTTCATTATGCTAGAAATATATTCAGGAGTACGTTTTATAAATTTATGACTTAACTAAAAGTAACTCAACAGTAAATATTTAAAGAAAAGTAATTATAAATTGGATTGCTTGAAGTTATTTTATTTTCATCTTGATGTTATTTTGCACATCACATCATTTTCAATCTCATTTCCACTTTATCTATATTCATTCATTTGAATATGGATTGGATAACAAGTGATCTCTAATATTTTCATGTAGGTTTTAATTATTTTATTCTTTGTATTGCACATTATCTCAACATCATTTGAAAAAAAATATTTGCATACTACATCTTGCCCTCTCAAAAATAACTACTTCAAAATGATACAGTCATTATTTTTCCAGCTTAAACTATCTTTTATGATGATGCTTATGGAAATGAATAATAAATAAGTGTAGGCACATAATGACAATTGAAAATGTTCCAAAAAATAATATAATTATAGGCATAGAGGAAGTCAATGAAGTAGGTCCATATTCATCAGATACCTAAGATTAAGTCAGGACTCTATTTTAGACATAAAAGAAATGTGACTGTCTACAAAATAAATATACTTCAATAAAATTCAAAGTACATGAAACTACAATTCTCCAATAATAACATTCAACATGCCCAGCGCCAGGGTTTCACAAAATATCATTACTTTTTCAATCACTATCAATATTTGTCTCACTGAATATGTCATTCAACATCACAAAAATAATAAACTAACAACATTCTAAAAATAATTCCTAAAAAACAATACTATAGAAAACAACAATGATCTAAATACACATGAGATATTTTTTAAAGAGCATTTATTCTCAAATGATATTGACAATCATTCATAAAATGCTATACATCTTACTCATTTATTAAGAAATGATGTAGAGATCAATACTATATTTTATATAGTATTCATTAAAGTAACATTTCAACAATTAGACAATGCCATATAATTACACATATTCAAAGTCTTCGCATTTTTGCTAAAGAGTAAAGTAAGCAAAATATCCTTATATGTTTTACAAAAACATTTATATGCATTTATCTTCACTTATACAAATACACACGATACTTTACTAATGGTTCATACTTCTATTATTACTATTAACTCAAGCATTGCATATTATAATTTAACACAAATTATTTAATAAAAATATTTTTTTCTTATATGTAAAAAAAACAACAATTCAAGCAATTATAATTATAATAATAAAATTACCAATGATCTCATAATGTTACAAAGATCATTCATGGTGTTCCGCTTCATTAAGTACATTCATTGAAATAAAAGTTATGATTAAAATCATTTTCTGAATACTTTTTATAAAAAAAAATATAATAATAATTGTTATATCTTAAAACTATTTCCTAGTCATAACTTAATACTAAAAATAAGAATGATAAACTTCCAAACTATTATATTAACATAATACTAAAAATAAATAAATAATAAGGATTAAAGTTATGATAAGTTCTTTTTTTTTTGAATAGCTTGAAATGGGGCTCCCCTGTTGCTTAATAATCATTAACAGTATTGTGTATATTTTTTTTCCCTTGGTATCTCATAAAAAATACAAATATCAACTTTTAAAATCCATTAAAATCTGGAATAATCCATGGAAAAATGTTAAATTCTATATCTTGTATTGGTCAGAGGGTATTCATTTATTATTAAAGCGTTTTCACAATTGGCTTGAAAGGCCGATATTCGAATGTAATTCTTTAAGATAAAATGTTAATTCAGTCATTTGTGAATGTTTATCCAAATAATTTAAAATATGTTGAATAATAGTTTAAAAATCCATTTTTAAAGAAATAATTCTTACATAAGTTTGGCAGGCCATTGTAGAAACAAATATTTATTATGACATGTATGATATATATATATATATATATATATATATATATATATATATATATATATATATATATATATATATATATATATATATATATATATATATATATATATATATATATATATATATAATGTTCCCATTTTCAATGATAAATTTATTATAGCAGACGTTATAGTATACAATATTATTTTAAATACATATATCAATATACATTATATATTTTAATACATTTATATTAGTCAGGAATTCAGGCAATTATCTCTTTTTTTTATATAAATAATATGTTGTTGTGTTTTTATCTTTTATGTGTATATCATATATATATATAATTTTATTAGTTTGACATTATTACGAATATAATTTAAATCTTCTTGAAAGCCAATGTAGTGTTATTATTTCCAAATATATTAAACTGTAATTTAATCCATATATCGATTTAAATAGCCAATAGTTTTTAAAATATGTAAACAAAGTTCAAAGTATATTTTAAAAAAAAAAAAAAAAACTTAAATCTATTGCTTTTAACCCATTTGACTTTCAGACAACAGATATATGTCTTTTGGCCAATTTGTCCCCTGGTAAATTTTTCGTAAGTATTATACATTAAAATGCATGTAAAACAGTATATTTTATTATAATTTTTTTTTTTTCGCAAAAAAGCGCGAAATTCAAAATTCATGCTCTCACTATAGACATAAGCCCCACCCTGACCTGTTCAACCATTGTCTGCTGACAAGGCTTTAAAACATTTGGCATTTTATGATATTGAAGTTTCCAATGATGCAAAAAACATGTTTATTTGTGAATTTATTACAGTTTTAGATATTTTTTAAAAAATAATTTGCACTTTATTTATTAGATATCAACAAATAAAAAAATATTAATAATTTATTTTGACTTGAACTACTTTATTTTCAAAAATATAATGTTATATTAGAAACTAACATAAATATGACCTGAAGCAAATTAAAAAAAAAATTCTACCTCTGATGTAAATAAGCTACTATATTTACAAGTAAAAAAAATATAAAAAAAACATTGTGATTTTGCAATAAATATTTAAAAAATTTAAACTTTTAAAGCATAATTTGTGAGATATTAGAGAAATAAATAAATATTCATTCAGATTCTTAAAAATATTGACAAACAATAAATATTTAATTGATTTTATAAATTGAAAATAATCTTTCTAGAAATGATGATGTCTCACATCTTTTGTTTTGATTACATTCGCATTTTTTAATATGTACAGAAACAAAAAGAGAACATTTAAAATTTATATCAATAGTAGACAAAAATATCTATTGAATGAAGTCCAATTTATTATGGCAGAAATAGCTAAATACGTAGGATTAAATATAAATTCATTCAACTTTTTTTTAAAATAGACGGATTGTATAAAGTCAGTTATATCAATTATATTAAAAAATAAATTATGCATTCATGACTTCATCAATCATTTGAAGCTTAATTGTAAAATATAAATGTAAAGTCTTAATTTTCTCTTCTTAGAAATTTTAACTTTTAAAATGAAACTCTTAATAAATAGTCTATTCTTCTCTTTCATTTTAAACCACATTGTAATATATAAAATTATTTTTAATTAAACAGTCAGTGTTTTCAAGCACACAATAATAAAATGTACATATTTTTCATGTAATTTTACTCTAAGTATGCAGTAATAATTCTTCTGGCAATTGGCATTTACATTCTGAGGTATACAAGTAGTTACTATCATATAGTGTCTAATTCTGAAGATCTTGAATTAAATTTCATGTAGATAAAAACTGATAGGAAAACTTTTGTATTTAGTGATACATTTAAAATATAACTATTCTAATTAAACGTTTCACTATACTTTTTAAATAAAATAATAAAAACTATAGAGAATTATCACTATATAATTTGTAGATTGTAGAAAAACAAGTGAAAAGTGAAGTGTGTTACAAGAGTTATAAAAAATATGAGAAGTGTCTAGACAAACTTCAACATTAATATTTATACCTATCTGATCCAAACAATTTCATTGGTCAATACTGCTTGAACAAAATTAGTAATTTACATATTTGCACAAAATGACTTTTAAATATTAAGTATTTAAACTATGAGTCATCAATATTAAATAATTTCCAACATTTAATATTTCAATTATCAAATATTTTAATCCAAAAAATGTAATATTCTTAATTAAATAATATTAAAACATATTAATAACTTAGAATTAATTTTCAAAATAAAAATAATAACTATTTTAAATATTACTTTTCATATATTATTTTTTAGTCTGATAATTTTGCTACATTTTATAGTATCAAACATTAGTTAGCAAGCTAAATTAAAGTTTTATTTCCCTAATTTTCTGAAAGCACACATAGTTACACACAACCTAGTCATGTGATATTTTCAGCACTCTTTTAAAATAATATTAAATTAATATGACATTTTTAAATAGTATTTTAAGTAAAATTAATTATTTAGAGCACATAATATAAAATATTTACTACTAGTTTAAACCTACCCTATCTCTGCAGTATTTTTAAAAGTAGAATAAATATTAAATAATATACATTAAATATTTTATTATATGATTTTATATCAAAATCACCTAACAATGAGCCCAAACTCCTACATCTACCTTCATAAACTTTTCCCTACAGTGTTTGAAACCCCTACAATTCAGAACATTATATATATATATATATATATATATATATATATATATATATATATATATATATATATATATATATATATATATATATATATTTTTATATATATTATATATATATATATATATATATATATATATATATATATATATAGGCAACTTTGTAAGTTAAGATTCACATTTTACATGTTTTATTCAGACCGTCTGCCCATGCCACTAACTCAGTGAGATGCAGAGATTTATAAAATATGAATTCTCATCTAAAAATATTTTCAATATTAAAAAAATAAAAGAAGCCACTGCCAGTAATAACATACACAAACATTTATTTAATATATATAAAATTTAGCATTATTATTTTAGTCTTTAATTTTTTTACAAAACATTATAATTTATTTTACTTTAGATTTTAATTTACAATTTAACTGTTATTTTATTTTAAAAGTTTGCACAGATGAGTTTAATATTTTATTAAAGTGTCGAGTATGAATAGACTACATAGATTGCATTTGAAAAAAAATATTCTATCCCTTATTTAACCTTAGGCCAAAAGTTCACAGTTAAACAAATGTCAATCTATCTGATACATCAGTGTATTCAATGCATCAAGAATATGACAACACAAATACCATACTATCAGGAATGTACATCGGAACAGCATGGTTAAAAAACATTAACTCTCATTCAGACAGGAATACTGCATCTGTCTGATGAGAAGAGTAATAAAAAAACTCCATGGGAAAGGACTGCATTTTCCATCTTACCATCCCATTCCGTAGGCAAAATGGGGGTGTGTGGCATAATATGCGATCCTACACGTAGCAAATCTCATACTACATCTACTAATTATACCAATATATCCAATCCATTGACCCAATTTAACTATAAAACAAATAACCTAAGATTACCCTCCCTTAAAATAACATATATAATTATGAATCTATGCAGCCATTCATGCCCGACTTAAGTTTAGTTTAACAAAAACAAAAACAAAATCATAATAAAACTTAAAAAACAAAAATAAATTAATGAAAATGATTTAACAAACAAATAATAAAATTCAATAAAAATAATTAGTAAATAATTTAGTTTGGTCAGATAGGCAATACTATTGCTATCATTTAAATACTGGGAAAGTTTTATATTTAATGTTCATGAATTATCTAAAGTTCTTACTGTTTTAAAAAGTTCATAATTTGTAGTTGTTTGTAATTTTGAATGTGAATTCCCATGCTGTCCTGAAGATATTGGTATCAGGTTAGCTGTTGGTCCTTTATTGTAGCTGGTATTTTATTGCCGGGCCCAGATGTCCTATAGTCCGCAATATGGGAAAACAATGTTTCATTTTTTATAACAACTGAAGGAATTGAAAGTGCATCTTTCAATCCCTTCACCTCCAACTCTCCAACTTAACACATCTCTGTCTTCTCTTAATTAATTACTTTTATTTCCAAACTTTTTCCTTTTATAATCAACTTTTGAATCCAGTATGCATTACATCATGATGATGATGACCCTTTCATTGAGGTCCATCTCCTGAGGGATTTCTTTTATTGGCTATTAGTTTTTATTGTTTTTTTCTCCTATCTGACCTTTACTTCAACATTTCCATTTTATACAATAAAATTAACTAAATTATTTTACAAACTTAAAGATATATTTTTATCTCTAAATCTTTTAAAGTTTTTGCTTTTAAAATACTTTTTTTAATAAAGTTTTATTTTAATAATTTTTCATCTGTGCCATTTTATATATTAGAGTTTAGATGATTTTTAATTTTCAATTTTTAATTCTTAAAAAATAAGTTTTTATTTGCAAACTTTTATTTTTCATGTCTAATTTTAAAAACAAATAATGTAACGGCATATATGCCCATTACAATATATATATATATATATATATATATATATATATATATATATATATATATATATATATATATATATATATATATATATATATATATATATATATATATATATATTATAACAATTGAAATGAAAGTGGAGATTGAATCTAACCACAAAATATGATATCTGCTCTACAGGGCGCCATCTAGGCATTTAAACCTAGAAAAATTTATAGAGTAGGCAGATACGTGCTGTTAAGATTCCATTTTATTTAAATATTCAGATCATTAGCCCAAGTCACTAGCTCAGTGGAGTAGCAGAGATAATAAAATATAAATTTTATATCTTAAATATAAAAGAATAAAAGCCACTGCCAGAAATTAACACATAAAAATATTTACTTATGCACATATAAAATAACATTTAAATTTTGAGGAATAAATTTAACATTTTAGATTTTTCTATTAATCTTTAGTTTTACATTTAAGTAAATTACAACCATGAGTTTAATATTTATTTAGTGAGTGAAGTATGAATAGACTACATAGATCTGCATTTGAAAAGAAAATATTCTTTCCTGATTTAACCTTAGGCAACAAATTTTGCAATCAAACCGGCGCCAATCCATCTGATACATTTATGTATTCAATGTAGCATGAAAATACAACAACACAAAATACTATACTGTCAGGAATGTACATCTGATTAGTAAGTGGAATTAGAGAAGACATTGTCTTTTCACCAACAGGAATGTTACATCTGTTGGCGAGTAGAACAATAAACATAAAACTCCATAGGAATAGACTGCGGTCCTTTGCCATCTTACAAACCATCCATAGGCAAACAGAAGGTGTGTGGTGTATATATATAATCCTGCCCATAGTGGATCTCATACTACATCTACAATTACACAAATATATCTCATCCATTGAAGCAATTCAACTACGAAATGAATAACCTAAGATTACTCTCCCTTAATATAACTTTACAAAACTATATAGCCATTCATGCCCGACTTAAATTTAACATTTAAATACGTTTGCACAGATTATTTTTATAAATTTGTTTTGAAAATGTTGAGTATAGATTGGCTGCACAGATTCCACGGTCAAAAACATCCAAATTAAACACAATTGATCAAAATACAAAATCATCGATAACGTCAATTGCAAAAGGAAATACACAAGGCCCCATGGCATTCATCGTAAAATGCCTGCATTAACATTGTTGACCTATATATTCTAATCAAATGTGAAAACTTCAACATAATCAACCGCTAACGAATCTATGCAATGTCTATACCCAACCTAAATTTCATCATTTAAAATTTAAACAATAAATAATTTATACAATAAGAAAAAAAAAATGGAAATGATTTTTATCAATCGGAAAATATATAAAATTAAACATTATTAATTTGATTTTAAACTTAAAAAAGTCAGATAGAAGTTCATAAGCTTGAATGAAAGTTCTTAATTATTTTTAAATTTAGAGTTCATATCAATATAGCTTACGGTAGAAGAGTCCAGGTTTCTGCTTTTAATTCCCACAACACCTCCATTGGAAGATAATGTTCTGGAGATGGCAATAGCTGGTTCAAGTTATCACAGTCTTTTCATTTTTTTATAGAGAGTGTGGTATGTGCGTCCTACCACATCTCTCAAACACAAAACACTGGAACTCTAGAAAAAACTGTATTTCCCTTTTTATATTATCGACACGGATTCAATCAACAAAACATCACTAATCCATCACTTTCATTAGGATATGAGCCAAGGCTTAGTGCTTCCATTGGTCAAGCTAATTTTTCTTTATTTTCTTATCTATCTTTCATCAGATCATTTTAATTATACAAGAGCCCAAGGCTAGCTTGCTTTTCAAACAATTTATAAACAATCATTTCCATTTACAGATTACAAGAATTAATTAATACCTGTTTTTATTTTTAAATCTTGTACTTTTTTTTATAAAAAAGTACGTTCAAATACTTATTTATTTGTTTTTTTTTTAAAAAAAAAATTTTAAAGTTTGGCATCTGTGCGAATGTATATACGTTTAACAAACATTTTAATTTTAGCGTTTAGTTTTTTACTTTTATTTGCGAACTTTTAAGTTTTTATTTTAAATTAATGTAACGACATATTTATATATAGTTACAATATATTTCAAAGTTTTAAAAGTATATTCATTTTATAAATGATTTAACTTACTTTACTTAAAAGTTTTACTTGCAAATTCATCACCGAAACGTCAATGCTGATAATGGTCTTTAAACAGTTAAAACACTTCACCAGCTTTCATAACTCTGAATGTAAAATTATAATTAATATACAAATTATCATTAAAGATGTAATAATGTGATAATTTATATGCCATAAAAGCCACAATAATGTAAAATTTTTTAAACAGTTGTCATCTGATCTTAAAGCTGTATTAATCTAATAATTTTTATAAAATATGAATACTAAAACTGAATATTAATTAGTTATTTTAATTGTTCAATATCTTAAAAAAACAATTAGTATTTGCTTTATTTAATTTTTATTAATTTATTTACCAAATATGATTTTATTTTGCATAGAAATTAAATCAACATATTTGTATTGCAATTATATTTATTATTTAAAATATAGTCTTATCTTTTATTTTAAAGAATTTTTGTTTATTTTTAATATTACTAAGACTTCTTGACTAGTTTTGTTGCAGAAAAATGAATTTCAGTTAATACTTTTGATATTGATTTATTGTATACTGTATCACAAACTAAGATTATTGTGGTTCTATTTATTTAATTTTAAGAACAAATGTTGTTATATTAATGTAACTAGGAAGTTGATTATTTTTTATATTAAGAAAGTATTTGATTTTTTCAAAATATTTTTTAAATCTATTTGACAACCATCTTCACTTTTTTAATTGTATGATATTTTTTTACTATTAACATTAATGTAATTTAATAAACAATTGTTAATCTGTGTGGATCATCAAAGATTTGTTTTTGCAATCTACAATTTACTGTAAGCTTTTTTATTATAACTTACATTTTTTTATTGTAAAAGCATTTGATGTTTTACTGATTTTATTCTTTTGTATCATATTATAATAAAATAAATAAATGTTTCTTTAGAGATCACATCTGAGCTCCAGATAAGTCATACTTAGTTCTATTTTTATCATTACAATCATATTTGTAAATTTCAAAAATGTGTTGTCTTGCAATTAATATATAAAATAATGCATTACCTAGTAGCCACATCTTAATAATTAAAAATATAATATAAAATTTAAAAATATTGTTTAAAAGAAACATTGATGTTCTGACTATTGTGTATTATAGTGAAAATAGTAATTTGATAAATGTACTCAAGAGTTTTGTATTTTAAGATTGAATAATCAAAGAACTATAATTGGTAGAGTCACATACAGTTACCTATACGATGTGTGTTTATTGACTTCAATAATGGAAAATTACTGGAGTGCTTTTACACATTGAAAAGGGTAAAAAATTATTCTGGATAAGAATACATATAATACATTACTACTTCTAATGTAGATATGAAAATTAGAGTAAAATTGTCATGTTATACTTTGTTTGAAATATTACTGTCATATGCTAAAAAATTAGCAATTTATTAAAATAGTCTAAAACTGTGTTTTTAAGCTAATAACAGTTAAGTTGCTAGAAACTATAATAAATACTATTTTAAACAAAACATTATATGTATTTTTTTTGTTAATTACTATATTATTTTGTTTTCAATTACTCTGTTTATTATTACTAAAAAAACGCATTACTTTTATCTGTGCATTTGAAATATTTTTTTCAATCATAGTATTAAAATCACACTGCAAATGTATTTTCAATTAAATTTTTATCTCTATACTGGTTTTCTGTAGGGTTTACTTAATCTGCTTTTGTTTTTACATATTATGAATTTATTTGATAATTGTTTGATTTCCAAAATTTTATTTCCACTCATATTTTTTTGCATTCAAACATCATGTCTGATCTTTCAATTTATTTGTCATAAAGTTTGAATAAATTGATTATAATATTTTAGAGTTGTTTTTATTTTTATCATAAAGTTTCCGACTATTAGCAAAACTTAAAAAGAATGTTATTTTTTCTAAGCAATAATTTTATTTATTTTTCTTAGCTATGTATGTTTTTAATACCAAAACACTGACCTATTCATCTTGATTAAAATGATTTTTTTACAAAACATTTTTATGACATTAAAACTGCTTTCTTTGTTGTTGTTGTTGTTGATTTTATCTCAGACTTCAAACCCTTTTATTTATATATTTGAAACGAAAATTCACTATTTATTCCAATAGTTGTCACTGTAATAGTGTAGTATAAATTAAATGATTTCATCATAAATAAATGTAGTAAGTAATTAGAAAAATATGTATTATAATTTATTTGGTATATAACTTTTACTTTCTTCATTAGTTACCCAAATTTAAAAATTTTTAAATAATAAAGTATGTTGACAAATTACTAGCAATCTTGTTTTGAGACTAGAAGCCATTTGTTAGAATTGTTCATTGTACCTTTCAAATTTCAACTATTCATGTATAAAAAGAATATGAGTTTGACATTTCTATTTTGATTTTTTAATATATCATGGATGACTGGCTTGTTTTGAAAAATATATTTTAAGATCATTTTTTAAAAGGAGATATAATAACTTTTTTTAAATTTTGATATTTTTGGTATATAATGGTCGGGGATGATGATGAAGTCTTCAGTCTTACCGCATCTGCCGACAGAGCACCACTAGGCCATTTGGACCTAGAAAATTTATAGAGTCGACAGATACATGCTGTTAAGACCGCGACCGCCAGCCCAAGTCACTAGCTCAAGTAGATGCAGAAACTTAATATATTTATTAAAATATATTTTTAATAATAAAGAATAAAAAAAAAAGCAATCACTGTCAGTATTAACACACACAAAAGATTTTATTTACATATATATTTTATAACACACAAACTCTAAAAAATCAATCTTTATAACACAAGAAGAAATTTACGTTTTATTCTGTTCCATTATTACTTTATTCGTTTTTATTATTTTTAAATTTTAGAATGTTGAGTATAGATGAGCTACCTAGACACACTCACAAATATTCAAATCCCTTCACTCCAGACTAAAAATCTGCAGCCACACCAATACTCGCTTCCAGATACATATCATCAACCAAGGCAATGTGAACATGTTAGCATAGAATCACGTTGACAGGAATGTGCATCTGAACAGCATGATATTATTGGAGAAGACATGGCCTTCATTCTGCAGAAATGTGCATCTGTCAGGCGAATGAAACATGCATATAAAATAATAAAAGAAATGCTATGTATGGATGGGAGAGCAGTATTATCTTGCCGGCTTATTGTCCAAAATCCATAGAGCTGGAATGGGTCAATGGCGCAGGAAATATGTCTGCATCCATTTCAATGGTATGACTGCCGCTTTGGAGTCATGCATTCAGTTGGACTCGTTGCCCTAGGTGCTAACATACTTCACATTACATTGATATAAACATCCATGTATCTCTCTACCAGCATTGACACAACTACAAACAAATAGTCCAAAATCAAAAACCTCTTTAAAGTAACATATTTAAACTAGTCTAGCAGCCATCTACACTCAGCATTTAAATCATTTTATTAATTTAATTCAAAACAAAAATCTTTTGTTTAATTAAGGTTTTAAAATCATTTTTAAGATAACATTTATATTTTAACTTAGTTTTTTACTGCAAATTTATATAACCTACTTTTCTTTTTTAAATTTAATAATGCACTTATAACGATGTGTTTTCTATCTTTATATTCATTTGCAATAGCAAACCCCTGCCCTATTACAAACAAATATTAATTAAACATGAATAAACAAAAATAAAATACAATACATTTTTTTTAAATATTATGTTAACTTTTGATCAGAGTTTTAAAATGGCAAAGTTTATAAAAGATAAAGTTCAGGTTTGTTCAGGAAAGAAAGTTTATAGTTCATTTTTAGAAACAAATAAAGTTCGAAGATCTTAAATTTAAGAGTTTATATTTGATATTTTAATTATTTATAAATTATACTTTCCTTTGTCTGAGCTCGTTCCTTGGTGATGAAGATCTATGAAAACTTATGACGATTTCTGAAGACATTTTGTGAAGACGGTTCCAGTGGTTCGATCCTGGGATCCATAAATAGGAAAGCTATCTTCGGCCAGCCACACCAAAGGAAGCCTGTTGATGCTGACTATATTCTTAGTGACAGTGACAATATCATTTTAAAAATTTTATGCTTTCAACAAAGACAATTGAATTTAAAGTTTTAATTTTCTGATTCTCTCCAACTAATTAATTCTTGTTTTGGATTTTCCTTTTTATAGTCATCGGGTACTTTATCTCTGGAATGCATGGATTCATCAAACATATTTCATTATTTATATTTTATTGGTTAATTCAGTTTGTGGCCAAGTAGATTTTGGGTTTATGGCTATGTAAATTTTTCCTCTGAGGTCTGTGTCCGTATCTTTGGGTGGGAACTCATCTATTTTGTAATCATTTCTTTAATTGTGATTTTGCCTTAAGGATCTGTTTGTTATTTTTTTTATAATTAAAAAAAAAAACTCTTCGCTATTATCAAAATCAAAAGGTTTTTTTATTATATATTTTATTTAAAGATTAGAATTTTTGCTTTGATTCTATAATTTATTTATTTTTTTAAAGCTTATTTTAATATTTAAATCAATCTAACATATTAATAAATTAATAATTCGTTATTTGTGCATTTTGACAGTTAGTTTTTAATTCTATATTAGATAAAAAAATTACTATTAAAATTTGAATGTAATACACACACACATATACATATATATATATATATATATATATATATATATATATATATATATATAGTAACGAGCATAGACGTTCATTACATTGGTTTTTTTTATATTTATTAAACATGAAAGTAAATTAAAAAGTTCGTATTTAAAAATTTTCTTTAAGAATTAAAAATTGAAATTAAATATCATCTAAAACTCGTATATATTAAATCGCACAGATAAAAAAAAATTATTAAAATAAAACTGTATTAAAAATAGAAAAGCTATTTTAAGAACAAAAACTTAAAAAGATTTAGAGATAAAAATATATATTTTTGATTGGGAAAACAGGTTAAGTAATCAGAAATGGAAATGATAAATTTAATTAGTCAAATGTAAACCAGCCTTGGGCATTTAAATGTAAAAACATCGGTCAGATAGGAAAACAATAGAAACTTTTAGCAAATGAAATAAATCCATTGGGAAATCGGACCTCAACAAAAAGGATCATCACATCGATGACGTAATGCCAAGTCAATCCTTCGAATACATATAAAAGGAAAATTTGGAAATCATTAATTAGTGAATGATTAATTACGATGTGAGAGATATGTGGTAGTGCGGAAGTGAAGAAGGGATTGAAACAGACGCACGATTCAATCCCTTCAGTTTTGCTAGGAAAAAAAGAGAAATGAACTATCGTTTTTCTACATTGAGGACCAGTTAAAACAAAAACCTCCGGATGGATAAATAAATCGGCCAACAGAATATCAATCTTAGGACGGCGTGGGAATTCACGTTCATGGCAAGCAACGGATAAAGAGGAACTGTTTTAAACCGTAAGAACTTTATAAATAATGAACATTAAATTAAACTTTCCAAAGTTAAATGATTGCAATATTATCCTATCTGACCAACTTAATTTATTAATAATGTTATTTGATGTATTTCTTTTTTTATATATATTTAAAATAATTTCCATTTATTTATTTACTTTTTTGTTCTTTAAGTTTTATTATGATTTCTGTTTTCCGTTAAGGTAAATTATATAAATGTTAAACTTAAGTCGGGCATGAATGGTTGTATAGATTTGTAAAGTTATATTAGGGGAGGATAATATTAGGTTATTTGTTTTGTTGTGAAATTGGGTCAATGGATTGGATACATTGATGTAGTTAGTAGATGTAGTTGGAGATTCGCTACTGGCAGAATCGCTTCATACGCCGCAATCTCCCGATTTGCCTATGGAAGGAATTATAAGACGCAGAGCGCAGTTCCTTTCTATGGAGTTTTTTTTTATTGTTCTTCTCTTTAGATAGAAGTAATATTCCTATCTGAGGAGAGTCAATATCTTCTCTTAATCTTTTTGGTGCTGCCGTATTCCGTATTACATTGAATACATCGATGTATCAGATGAATTGATGCCAGTTTGACTGCAAATTTTAGCCTAAGGATAAATAGGGATAGAATATTTTATTTTCAAATGCAAATCTATGTAATCTATTCATGCTCGACCCTAAATAAAAATGCATTAAATTTAAGTTGTTTATGGATGCTTGCATGGATTGGTTATCGGTTAAGTATGTTTTGGGTTTTCATATTTGATCAAAATATATAGATATTCGATAAATAATGATACCTTACGGTGAGTATCTAAAATGTATTTATTCAGATGTCTTTTAAATCATTGGTGACAATGCAAGTATCTTATGGTGAATACTACTAGGTTACTTATAAATTTCCCTCTGCAATTTCCAGTATCAATGATTTTATCTTTTGATCGTTTCTGTTTACTTTGAAATGTTTTTAACCGTGTAATTTATGTAACCGATCTATAGCAACATATTAAAACAAGCTTTTATAATCCCATCTGTGCGAACTTAATTAAAATGTAAACTTATAATATAATAGAAATTAAAATGAAAATTAAAATCTAAGGTAAAGTTAAAAATAATGTTAAATTTTGAAATGTAAAACTAATACTAAAATAATTTTAAATCTTATATATATGTGTATATAAATATGTATGTAATATACGGTGGCTTATTTTATTCTTATATATATATATATATATGTGATATATATATATATATATATATATATATATATATATATGTATATATATATATATTATATATATATATATATTCTTATATTATTTTTTAAATCTCTGCTATTCCACTGAGCTAGTGACATGGGCTAATGACCGGATGCAAAAAGGGAAAAAAAAAATTTTTTTTGTACGTATGTATCTGCCTACTCTATAAATTTTTCTATGTTCAAATGCCTAGATGGCGCCCTGTTGTGCAGATTATGTTAAGTCACATTCTCCGGATCGTTACAACTGGCTTTCCCAATCTGGGGCCGATCTTTAATAAACCACATATACCCTGAGCAAATTTTATCAAAATGAAATATTTTTATCTGTTTACATATAGTCGTATACTTTAAATCTTATAAAAGCTCTGCCAGAGTGAAATAGCACATATATTAAACACTAGAAAGTATAAATAATTTTAAACTGTATTTCGTTAAAAAGAAAGTCAAAAGGTTGCGATTGATATTTTGTTGTCAATATAAATTATGCTTTAATGTGTATAGGAGCGCACAGCCGCGCAAGTTTATGATGGTAAATGTGGTACCTTACGGAGAGTACCATTGGGAATTTACTTCAGTGTAATCCTGTTTAAGCATTTTTATCAGTCATAAATAAGTTGGTGGTATTTATAATTGTGTTGCAAATATACACGTATAAATCCATTATCTTTCAAAATATATTTACTTCAATGCAACCTTCTTAAATAAATAATTTATAAAATAACTTGCTTGTCATGCCGTGTGTAAAAATAAAATGTATAAAATAAAATAGAACTCTTGTGGGTGGGGGGTGTAAACGTAAATGGTTCTTAGGTAAGCGATAGTCAACATTTTCTTTTTCTTTTTGTATATAGTCTTTTTGTAAAATTATTAACCGGATGTTTTGTAAATGTCTTCGTCAATCGTGTACCGTAATTACTAACCCTAAGTAAATTTTTTTTTTTTGATCATTTTTTTAAGCAACTTTACTGATATGTAACGAGCATAGACGTTCGTTACATTGTTTTTTTTTTTATATTTATTAAACATGAAAGTAAATTAAAATGTTCGTATTTAAAAATTTTCTT
Source organism: Epiperipatus broadwayi (assembly GCA_028023455.1). Classification (NCBI taxonomy): domain Eukaryota; kingdom Metazoa; phylum Onychophora; class Udeonychophora; order Euonychophora; family Peripatidae; genus Epiperipatus; species Epiperipatus broadwayi. The sequence goes on along the minus strand of JAQFVV010000067.1, from coordinate 3,154,453 downwards.
TAAGAATTAAAAATTGAAATTAAATATCATCTAAAACTCGTATATATTAAATCGCACAGATAAAAAAAAATATTAAAATAAAACTGTATTAAAAATAGAAAAGCTATTTTAAAAACAAAAACTTAAAAAGATTTAGAGATAAAAAATATATTTTTGATTTGGAAAACAGGTTAATTAATCAGAAATGGAAATGATAAATTTAATTAGTCAAATGTAAACCTACATTGGGCATTTAAATGTAAAAACATCGGTCAGATAGGAAAACAATAGAAACTTTTAGCAAATGAAATAAATCCATTGGGAAATCGGACCTCAACGAAAAGGATCATCACATCGATGATGTAATGCCAAGTCAATCCTTCAAATACGTATAAAAGAAAAATTTGGAAATTATTAATTAGTGAATGATTAATTACGATGTGAGAGATATGTGGTAGTGCGGAAGTGAAGAAGGGATTAAAACAGACGCACGATTCAATCCCTTCAGTTTTGCTAGGAAAGAAAGAGAAATGAACTATCGTTTTTCTACATTGAGGACCAGTTAAAACAAAAACCTCCGGATGGATAAATAAATCAGCCAACAGAATATCAATCTTAGGACGGCGTGGGAATTCACATTCATGGCAAGCAACAGATAAAGAGGAACTGTTTTAAACCGTAAGAACTTTATAAATAATGAACATTAAATTAAACTTTCCAGAGTTAAATGATTGCAATATTATCCTATCTGACCAACTTAATTTATTAATAATGTTATTTGATGTATTTCTTTTTTTATATATATTTAAAATCATTTCCATTTATTTATTTACTTTTTTGTTCTTTAAGTTTTATTATGATTTCTGTTTTCCGTTAAGGTAAATTATATAAATGTTAAACTTAAGTCGGGCGTGAATGGTTGTATAGATTTGTAAAGTTATATTAGGGGAGGGTAATCTTAGGTTATTTGTTTCATTGTTGAATTGGGTCAATGGATTGGATACATTGATGTAGTTAGTAGATGTAGTCGGAGATTCGCTACTGGAAGAATCGCTTCATACGCCGCACTCTCCCGTTTTGCCTATGGAAGGAATTATAAGATGCAGAGCGCAGTTCCTTTCTATGGAGTTTTTTTTTATTGTTCTTCTCTTTAGATAGAAGTAATATTCCTATCTGAGGAGAGTCAATATCTTCTCTTAATCTTTTTGGTGCTGCCGTATTCCATATTACATTGAATACATCGATGTATCAGATGAATTGATGCCAGTTTGACTGCAAATTTTAGCCTAAGGTTAAATAGGGGTAGAATATTTTATTTTCAAATGCAAATCTATGTAATCTATTCATGCTCGACCCTAAATAAAAATGCATTAAATTTAAGTTGTTTATGGACGCTTGCATGGATTGGTTATCGGTTAAGTATGTTTTGGGTTTTCATATTTGATCAAAATATATAGATATTCGATAAATAATGATACCTTACGGTGAGTATCTAAAATGTATTTATTCGGATGTCTTTTAAATCATTGGTGACAATGCAAGTATCTTATGGTGAATACTACTGGGTTACTTATAAATTTCCCTCTGCAATTGCCAGTATCAATGATTTTATCTTTTGATCGTTTCTGTTTACTTTGAAATGTTTTTAACCGTGTAATCTATGTAACCGATCTATAGCAACATATTAAAACAAGCTTTTATAATCCCATCTGTGTGAACTTAATTAAAATGTAAACTGATAATATAATAGAAATTAAAATGTAAATTAAAATCTAAGGTAAAGTTAAAAATAATGTTAAATTTTGAAATGTAAAACTAATGCTAAATTATATATATATATATATATATATATATATATATATATATATATATATATATATATATATATATATATATATATATATATATATATGTGCATAAATAAATGTTTGTATGTTAATTACTGGCAGTGGCTTATTTTATTCCTCTTATATATATATATTCTTATATTATTTTTTATATCTCTGCTATTCCACTGAGCTAGTGACATGGGCTAACGACCGGATGCAAAAAGAAAAAAAATTTTTTTTTTTGTACTTACGTATCTGCCTACTCTATACATTTTTCTAGGTTCAAATGCCTAGATGGCGCTCTGTAGTGCAGATTACGTTAAGTGTCATTCTCCGGATCGTTACAATATATATATATATATCCGTTACAGGTAGAATATAAAATTTTGACTAGTTTAACTCCTACTCTATATAGAAATAATTTTATAAAACTGGATAAAATATGGCTGAAAATAGTTTATAAAACAGTATGAAACTCTCTAGGCAGTAATACCATCTTGTGCACGCCATAGTTATCAATGGATTTTAGAAGGATTATACATAAAATTCCTATATATTCATTCAATATACCCTGATAAATTTTTGGTTCGGGGCTTTTATCAGTGAGGTATCTTGGATATGAGAGCACTGCACATAGACTGGAAGATTTAATGTAACTCTCTAAAAGCCATCATATAGTTATTTAATTAATTGTAAATATATAAGCCCAAGATAAAAACATAATAATATTTTCAATCCAAGCTAACTTGGTTGTATAATCATACAGATGTAACCCCAATTCAAAATCTACACATATTGGTCTTTGTTTTTTTAATAACCAGAGTCACCATTTTACTACAACCAGGATTAGCATAAAATAATTAAAACATCACATGATCACAATTTCATCTGCTTATAAACAAAAATTTAAAACAATAGTAAACACTTCAGATAGGCATTTTATGCACCAACTTCCCAAATCTATTAATCACTATGACTTGCAATGGGTGACATTATTAAACAGAGAATCTGATATTGTTTCAACAGTTTGTGTAATCACATGAAATTGTGATTATATGATGTTTTAATGATTTAAAAAAAAAAAAACTTTATATTTAAAGTTTATATGTGCAAATATATATATATATATATATATATATATATGCATATAATGCTCATATATATATATATATATCATATATATATATATATATATATATAATGAGATTATTTGTAGTGACCACTTTTGGAGAGTGTATAAAATTGTAGACCTTTTTTTATCACATCACAAATTTTAAAAATGGCATCCTGAGAAGGTTCATATGGAAAGGAAAATTGATTAGATGATATTAAATTAGGTTGTATATCAATGAATTGTGTATTGTTTTTATTTAATTATAATTCATCAATTGATTAAGAAAAGTTAAATGAAATATATACATTGAGATATAATAGTTCATTTTTTCTTTCATTCCTAAACTACAATTTTTGTGTGTTTTTCCATCAATTGGTTGTTAATTTAATATAAAAAAGAATTATCCAGTTTATTTTATATTTATTTGAAATTTTATTAAAAACATTAAATTAAATGATGAAGTTAGTACATCAAATAGAATACCAACTTTTCAAATAAAAATAAAGTTAAAAACATAAGCAAGAATCAAAGCAAAAGAACCTGTTTTAATATTCAGTAATTTAAACAAATTCTGTGAAAGCATAAATTTAAATAATGAAAATATTATTTGAAATATTAATATTCAACTTTTACTTACAGAAAAAGTAACAATAAAATTACTTATAGTAAGAATGTTCTATTTGACAGTGATTAATTTTCAATTTACCCATTTTATTGTAAAAAAGTTAATAAATATAATGTCATTATAATAATGTTCTTATGGAAAAATCAATAATCAATAATTTTACAAATAATTAGGGTAAAAAATTAGGAGCAAAAGTATTTTTCTTTTTCTTTATTTTCAACAAAATCCTATGTTGTACAATAGCAAAAATATTTATTTATATTTTGCTCATGTATAGAATCATTGCATGCTATTTATTCTCATTTAATTTATTTTTTTAAAATCAAAAATAAATTCTGATATCAATATATTTTTATTATAATTAAGTTCCTATTAGTAATAATGATTAAATTTGTTGACAACTTTTTTTAAAAAAAAATAATGTTTTTACTGTCAACTAATTGACATGAATTCCTATCATAGAAAAAATACTACTCACAGTATGAGGTATCAATAACCATGAAAATAAATTAAAGGGATAGCAGAATTAATATTTTTTATGTTCATTTATCATTAGTCCCATCATTTCTTTAAATATTTTTGACAAAACAGATTAAAATCATGATGTTAATATTAAAATACATTTATCATTGCATGTTTTAAAATGTTCTGTATAAAATAGTGAAGATCTGATTTTTTAGCAGATTAAGTATTATTTTTTATTGTTTCCATATTTATTCTTAAACTAATTTTATGAAAAAGATTATTGCTTATGCTTACTTCCTTAGTCAAAACTACGTTTGTTATAAACAATTGATGTAATTCATTATCTAATATTCCCCATAACAGTTAGCTGGATATTTGATTAAATTTACTCTTTTTGTAAAATTATATTTTCAGTAATTTCAAATTATATATTAAAAATATATATCTATAAATAAAAATTATTGTGAAAAATATTATTTCAATTTAATCAATATTGAAAATAATATTAAACTGAAATACATAATAAGGATAATAAAATGTTAACTTTTTTCTTGATAAATAATTAGATTTAAGAAATTGAATGTTTAACTTTATAAAACCTGTTATGTATTGATCTAACTAGCACAATAAAAAATTAGAACAAGAATACATATAGTTATTTATTTTTAATAATGAGCATTAATTTATACAACTAGAATTGATAGAATTTTTATATATTATAGCAATTAGTTACATGTACTTATAATACATTATATTAGAGATAAACAATTATTATAGTAATCATTAGTAACAATTACAAAAAATATAATATAGACCAGGGTGGCCTCTTTCATACCTAAATAACCTTTGTTGACCTTCAGTAGGGATTCTACTAGGTTGTTGTCTACTCAGCTTCTGGATGCATGTTAACACCAATATAAAAGTTACATAATAATTAACTAACATTTATTTATAGAACATGTATAATCCTTAGAACAAACTTCTATTCTTCTATTATTAGTTAGTTCATTGATTATCATCAAAATCTGTTTTCTATTACTCAGTTTACTTGTCTTCTTTAACAAATTAACACTTTCTGTTTGATGTACACACATAAAGGAAATATTATTCAGATTACTTAAAACGAATAAAATTCTTGTGAAATTTTAAAATTCTATTTATATATTTTTTAAATTGACCAAAAAAAGTCTGCAATAGTTGCAGTGATATGTTTTGATTTGCATTCTTGCTAAATATTTTTTATATGAAATCATAATCTAGAGTAATAAATATTACACACATATTTGGTAAAGAATATCATCAATATGTATCATAAACTACAAAAATATACATTTTCAAAACATAACCAAAAGAATAATACAGAAATAAATAACTACCAAACATCATAGTTGTAGCTGTCCACTATTAATATGCAGCAGGATTCTTTGAACAATCAAAATATATTGAGGTTTTGTAAGTAATAAAAAAAGATTATTTTAGATCAAGATTTTGCTATCAAATGAACACAAAAACAAAAATGTAGCATTAAAAATTAACTTCAAAAATACAAATTAAGACCGATTTGATACACAACACCTTCATACACTCCATTCAACAGATGGGAAAATCACTTATAATATTAAAATATTATTTGTTGATGTTTGCAAATTCAAATATTGTTGCTCTTTAAAAGATCTAAAACATTAATATGAGTTTCAAAGGCAATTTTCAAATTTATAAATAAACTTTTGAAAATCTATCTATTTTAAATATGGAATATGTTACCGGCTTAAATTAAAATATTTTTTTCCCTTTCTGTTTAATAAAAGTTCATAAGTACAATCTACTTTATTTTTAGAATAAATATATACTATTATTTCTTATCCCGTGTCCATTCTCTAATACATTATTTATAAAAAGTGTATCATTTTTTTTAGAAGTGATAATTTTGTCAATTGCTATTATTAATTTAATAATAATGAACCCTTACCCTCCACTGATATTTTATATATTGTAATACGATATTTTCAATAAAAATTTAGATAGAAATCTTGACTATGTGGAGTAATCCATTTAAATAAACTTAATTAGAAATCTCTTAACCTATAATAACTGCTCCAAACCAAGAGTCAAAGAAAACTGACAGAGTGATGCATCCAAAAGGAGAATTGAGCTATTAACATTCTTAATCTGTAGTCAATGCATCCCCCTTAACAATAAAGGTGCTATCACCTTTATCTATGGAATGATATATTTATTTAGACATTACAATGGTAATCTTTATTATGTATATATAGACATTAAAGTTGCATGCACTAGAGTCCCTATAAACATATGAGATCATTAAAAGTGGTAACACCTTTATTATTAAAAAAGGTTGACATGATTACAGGTTGAAGTTGTTAATAGCTTAAGTATTTATTGTTATCATCTATATTTATAAACCTATTAAATTCTTGAGTAATTGGCCTTATGCCTTATTATGAATTTATGTCATTTCTGTATGATAAAATGATGATTCATTACCAAAAACAAAATAGTTTTGTCATTATTTAATTTAAAAAAAATCAGACAAAACATATTAAAAAAATGAATGAAAATAAGTACATTTGCTAAGAAGAATTTACATGTCTAATGTTAAGTTAACATTACCATAGTAATAAATATTACACTTTATCCAATGATGTTTATTGTAAGTGCAAATATTCTAATTTGCACAAAAAATTTAAGTTGCATTCATTATATTTAAAAAAAGAAACATTTGAATTCATACAGTAATAACTTGCATGAAAAAATCAAACAAACTAAAAATGTGTGTGTTGATTAAAGTGTAGTTTTTAATTAATAACTTCTTAATAATCCAAACTGAAAATCATTTAGAAAACATATCCCTTATTGCAATAGCAAATAAATACATATTTTTGTTGTGTAATTTAAACAAAGCAAAAGAAAAAAAAAGATCACTTATCAAAGTAACAATTAGAGGAAGCATAAATGTAAAAATGTGTACCTACATAAATTTGTCAATTTTTTTTTATTTAATTACACTCTATATTGCTAATAGAGAATACAATTACTACATTAAATAAAATATCGCATCACAGTTTCAAAATATAAACTATTAAAAGTTTTATTTATTAGATAATTTAATACATACAAACATTCATTACAACTATAAATAATTTCCCTTTTTTATGAGCACATAAAAGTTAGTTTTTTTAAAAAAAATATACAGTTGTATTAATGCACAGCATGCTGACATAAGAGTTTTTAGCATTAATGTATAAGAATTAATTAGCTTTTCAAAATATTCAAATTTATTTAAATGGTCCATTTCTTTGATAGTGGTAAGCTTGTGTCTATTATATTGATTGAAAAATGATTACTTGCTACTATTGGCCAAGTCTCCCAATATTTTGCCATCCATACTCTCTTTCCATGCATAATATTTTTGCTTTTGGTACAACACATAGATTGAAAATAAGATGTACTCATCGGTATTAATTAACCATGTGCTTAGGGTTGCCCACAGGTTTGAATTGTCAACGGCAAAAATTGAATGGAGAGAAAGAATGGAAGATGGAAATTTGGGGAGGCCTGGGAAAAAAGTGGGCAATTTAAAAAATAATAATATTTTGAATAGTTTAATAGTTACTACTTATATATCAATACCAATAACTCTTAAGATATTTTACTATAAGTCAGGAATATGATATACATCTTATCTTGAACACATGCTAGCAGTAATAAATTTGAATGTTTTTTTTAAAAAATAACTGCCTTTTTTGTGAAGGTTTTTATTAAGAGTCATGTAAAACATTCATTACATAATACATAAAATGTACCAAACAAAACAGAACAAAGCAAAACAAAACAAAAAACCAAATGGATAAACTACATTAGGTTAACTTATCAATTACTTAATTTTTTATATTTTAATTTAATGAATTATGATTTCTGTTCAAATTCATGACAATATGTTACAGCATTTGATAAAATTTTACAATTTTCATTAAAGTTATTGTTAATATTAAACAGTTTATATATTATACTTTCATTTAAGTTAATATTTTTGTTATAATACAATTAGTAAAATATCCATTTCTTAATTATTATTGTTACTTTTATATTATTTTTCAAAGAAATATTTATACTTTATGATCAAATGTGTCATTTTGATAATGAATTGTTTAAACCAGTGGTATTCAATCTCTGGGTCACGATCCCAAATGGGGTCACAAAAAATTACCTTGGGGTTGCAAGATGGATGAAAAAATTATAAAGAAATTTAATTGATTACAAATACATCATTGACAAAAATTTTTGAGAAAAAATATTAATTTTTAAAATGTGAAATTGCATTAAATTCTTGATTATTCTATTTTAAAAATGATGACTTCAAAGAGATAGAGTTTTGGATATGTCTTGGACAACATCATATAATAGTGATTTCAGCCAATCACATGACTTGACAAACAAGTGATCACACCATATATTCTATTTACATCATTGTCATGGCACATTTGTGACTTTAATTATTATTTTAGTGTAAATTTTCTTTTTTAACTTAGTATTTGTGATAAACGGACTGCTTTTAAAGTTATAAATTTTATGAACCTTCATGGATAAGTGGCTAAAAACTGGTAGGATAATTGAAAAAAACAGACAATGAAGAAACAAATGACAAGAAGAGTGCTTCGATGTTCGCTGTTTTAACTTCTGACACTGACCAAATATATTTCAAAGCTTCTGCTTCTATAGAGTCGAGACATATAAGAGAAAAGCAAACAAATGAGTTTGTAAGTTTGACAATGAGTTTATAAAATATGGTTTTGTATGCACTGAAGATGATAAACCAAGGACTAGATGCCTTATGGGTCTAAAAGTACTGTCAAATGAGTCACTGATACCAAATAAACTGCAGAGGCACCTACACACCAAACTTCCACAATCCAAAGATAAAACCATTGATTTTTGTCAGAAAAAAAAATAGGGCATTTGATTTATAAGCAAAACTTTATGTATACTTTTACCGATATTAACAAAAAGTATTGGAGGCTTCTTACCGATTAAACTATCATATAGATAAATCTAGAAAGCTGTATATAAATGTTGAAGAGTTAATTGTTCCAACAGATCAATATATAGTAGACATTATGTTTGGTAAGAAGGAAAAGCAACAGGTATATTAAATATCATTCTCTGATACAACAATTACTTGCAGAATTGTCAAAATGGCAGATAATGTGGAAAGCAAACTTATAATCAGAATTCAAAAAACTACAATTCAGTCTTCAGCTGGATGAATCCACTGATTGCCAAAACACAACACAACTAGTTTGTTTTGCAAAATATGAATACAAAAATTAAGTTGAAAAAATCTTGTTTTTTTTTGCAAGGAACTATAAAGGAATATAGAAGAAATATTTAAAGTGCTACATTCTTATATCATGGAAAACAATATTTTTTTAAGAAAATTTTGTGGGATGTGCTGTAATGGCGCTTGTGCCATGGTTTGAAAACAGTGGACTTTCTATCCCAAATCAAAGAAATCTCAACTAATGTAACATGGGTTCACTGTATAATTCATAGAGAAGCACTTGTATCAAAAAACATGCCACTGAATTTAATGTTTGTCTTAGATACTGGAGTTAAAATCATAAATATTATAAAGATGCATACTCTGAACTCAAGAATTTTTTTGCATATATGCAGAGAAATGGGCAGTGAACATCAGCAGCTTCATTTACATTCAGAGGCACATTGACTTTTGAAAGATAGGGTCCTAATGAGACTATTTGGACTTAAAGATGAGGTGTTTGGGTTTTTAAATGACAATAATGAAGATAAAAAAAATATACACTTTTTAACTGATGAAGAATGACTATGTAGGTAAGCTTACTTAAGTGATTTTTTTCTAAATTGAACAAGTTGAATTTAAGTCTTTAAGGTGAACAATTAAATATATTTATGGTCAATGATAAAATCAAAGCCTTTATAAAAAAAAAATAGATTTGTGATGTTCATACTGCCAAGAAATAAATTTTGCAGCATTTCCTACTTTAGAAAGTTTTGTTATAGAAAGCAAACTAAAAGTTATTCAATCAGCTATTAAAGATATAACAACTCACTTGACAGATCTTAAATATCAATTTAATACTTATCTTCCAGAAGATTTTTCTGATTCTGAATGGATTCAAAATCCCTTACAGTGTGTATTACCCAAAAATTTATCGTTTCATTTAAGCAAAAAACTGAGTTATCATCTGATGGAGAATTAAAATTTGTTTTCAAACAGCTTGAATTGAGTAATTTGGGGGTTAAAGTTAGAAATGAATATACATAACTATCTGATGTAGCTCTAAAGGTATTATTACCATTTGCCTCATATTATATGTGTGAGATGGGAATTTCCCAATTTCTCTACCTAAAATCTAAATACCAAAACAAATTAGCAATAGAGCCACCTTTAAGACTGAAATTGAACAAAATAGAGCCAGAGATATCTCTACTTGTAAACAAGAAACAGGCTCATAAATGTCATTAAATATTTTCCTTTTGTAGTTTATTTAAACTGATTTTTTTTAAAAAATTCCTACTTGTGATACATGCCATATTTTAATTTAACTAGTTATAAATGATTAATACTAGTCGATTTTTCAGCCTAATATTTTGGTAACTATAGAGTTGATTTTCAGTTTATTGTACTTGTATTGACACTTATGTTTATTTTGTATGAAATAAAAAATAAATTAACATCTTCCTAATTTTAATATTACCTAGTCCTAGTTTTTTAGCAATTAGAATTAGATTGATTTTTTTACATTTTGGGTCTGCATGTTACCTCGATGTCCTATGCGGAGTCGTATTGCTAAAATGTTTGAATACCACTGGTTTAAACTATACTAAACAATTATAAATGTAATTTTATGCAGGATTTTTGATTTTTATAAACTGTTTATCCTTGTTATTTAATTAGCTTTCTTTTTTTGTTGTAATAATATTGTTTGTTATTGAAATTATGAAAGTTATTATTTAATATTTCTGATTATTTAAAATTGTTTTTTTTAACTGCGTGTTTCTATAAAAAATATTAATCCTCAATAAATTTTAACATTTTCACAAAAAATATCTATATCAATATTTTTAATCGAAAGCATTTACAATAGTAAGTTGAAGTGTAAATTTCATGATTTTCTTGCTATTATTTTAACTAACTTACATACAACGGAATGAATTATGCAATCAATCTTTCACTTTATTTTCATGTATAACAATACTTTTCTTATATATATATATATATATATATATATATATATATATATATATATATATATATATATATATATATATTGATATTTCATAATAAATGCATGAACTTTATTAATTTGCAATAAATGTCTCTCAAAAGTCACATGTCGTTTTTCTATAAATAAATTTTGTGTGATGCCAAATATAAATTGAAATTGCAATAAATTATTTAAAAAAAACAACACAGTAATATGCAGCATATATTTTTAATAATTTTTTTAAAGGAATCCAATCTTAAAGCTGTTCCTTTTAAATTATATTCCTTTGTGATATCTCTATGTTAATAAATGAAAACTGGAAAAAAATCATTTTTTCTCAAGTGACCGAAAGTAATAATATTAATAAGATTGGTTTAAAACTGCACAAGCAAATCAAGACAATTTTAAAATAAAAATTGTAAATTATGATTAAAAAAAAAAAATTAAAATATTAATAATAATAATAATAATAATAATAATAATAATAATAATAATAATAATAATAATAATAATAATAATAATAATAATAATAATAATAATAATAATAATAATAATAAAGTACATTATTTTGAATAATAAAATATAACTATATACATCGTATAATGCATAAGCAAATATCAATATAACATTATTAATTAGACTTAAGAACAAAATCATTGTTATGCATACTCTGTAAGGGTTTGCAAATGTATATAAAGATATTTTAACTACATAATATATATAATATAAATAAAAACTGTTCTGCGCTAATGTCATTTACACATGTGTATGTAATATGAACTGAAAGAAAAAACAGTTAAGTTTAATTTAATCCCATCTTGTTTTAAAAATAAATTACATTTTTTTACATCTTATACAAAGATATAAGCAGTTAGTTTTATGAGTAAAAATTATAACTTTTAATATTGTATTTATTGCATGCAATGCTATTAAATGTAATAATTATTATTTGTCAAGCATTGGTGGTCGAGAGGGCAGCGACAGCTGCTTTACAAGCAGTTGTCCCGGGTTAGCAGGTTCCCTTCTGGCTGATGCTATGACACAATAGAAAAAAATATATATTAAATGCTTTTTTTGATTTTGGAAAAGTGATTTGTTTGTTAACTTCTGATTTTTTCAAGTTAGAATGAAATTTTAAAATTGAGATTTAATATATTTAAATTCAACAGAATTGCTTGAAAATTGATATATAACTAAGTTATACTAGCATTTGAAAACCTCATCTTTTTAGTATGTCAACTAGTTTGATAGATATGGAACATGTCTGGGGAAAATATGATAAATATATAATAACTTCACATTAAAATTTATTTTTACGAATTTCATTTGAGAGGGCATTATTTTTTTTCACTTTAATAACATTTTAATTTACTTAGAATAATACTGACAAAAACAAAATGCAAATTTAAGCAATATGCATTCAAGGGATACATATATTTAATTTGGCAGTTTGTTTCAATTTATTGTTTTGATTAAAACTCAAATTAAAATTTAAAATAAATATGTATTATATTTAATAAAAACATAACTTACAAGTGCAGATTTTATTAGAAAGTAGAGGGACATGAAACTTGACAAAAAGTTAGAGTAATTACTTTAAAAAATAAAAAGCAGTGGACATATGAAATTTCACTTTTTTGATGCCAAATATATCAAAAAATTATAATGTTTTAAGCAATATATATATACAAGGAATATTTATATTTCATTTCATAGTTTGTTTCAATTTAACTATTTGATTAAAATTTAAACTTATGTAAATAAGCATTTATTTTTATAGCGCTGTTTTATAAATTGTAATACATTAAAGATCAGCCTTCTCAAGCTATTGTGGATGCACTTTTTATGAGTGTTAATAATAAATGAATACTTTAATTTCCAACACAAGATATAGTATTTATGAAAGAATAAAATGAATCCACTTATTCTTTCCAACCCAAATGCTTATATATGGGCAAATCTTAAGTACTGGAAATGAAAGCGTGAGGATAGACCACTCACTTTAAATTACTGTTTACGATGTCTGAATGAATGACATCAGCAAAATTATCTAGAATTTACTAAATGTCATTCTCAAATGAAACTTAAATATATATGTAAATAATGCTGTAAAAATAAATGCTTATTTACATATGTTTAAGTTTCATTTGAGAGTGACATTTAGTAAATTATAGATAATTTTGCTGATGTCATTCATTCAGACATCATAAACAGTAATTTAAAGTGAGTGGTCTATCCTCACACTTTCATTTCAGTACTTAATATTTGCTCATATATAAGCATTTGGGTTGGAAATAATAAGTGGATTCATTTTATTCTTTCATAAATACTATGTCTTGTGTTGTAAATGAAAGTATTCATTTATTAATAACACTCGTAAAAAGTGCATGCACAATAGCTTGAGAAGGTTGATCTTTAATGTATTACAATTTATAAAACATAGTGCTATAAAAATAAATGCTTATTTACATATGTTTAAGTTTCATTTGAGAGTGCCATTTAGTAAATTCTAGATAATTTCACTGACGTCATTCATTCAGACATCATAAACAGTAATTTAAAGTGAGTGGTCTATCCTCATGCTTTCATTTCCAGTACTTAAGATTTGCCCATATATAAGCATTTGGGTTGGAAAGAATAAGTGGATTCATTTTATTCTTTCATATTCATTTATTATTAACACCCATAAAAAGTGCAAGCACAATAGCTTGAGAAGGCTGATCTTTAATGTATTAAAATTTAAATAAAATATAAAATAAACTTTTTTATATTTAATAAAAACATAAGTTACAGAGTTTTCATTAGTTAGAAGTTAGATATGAAATTTGAAAAAAACAAAGTAATTATTTTTAGAAATAAAGAGCAGTGGGCAGATGAAATTTCACTCATTTTGATGTCAAATTCTCTGAAGTTTAGAAGTAAAAATAAATGAAACACAAATTTTCACTTTACAAAGGCAAACATCAGTTGATATAATCAGTAAATAAATAAACATGACATTTAAAATAGATTTTCTGCTATCTTTTGACTAATGAAAAATTCTAAAATGGTCCCTTCTTAGACATATAAAATATTAAACACATTGTGGAATGTGTGCAAATCCTTTTTCATATTCTCATTTTCTATCCATAAGAACATCATTGTGTTTTTATATGCAAAGTGGGTTCAGTATGATATATCCCAAATCTTTTGTAACTTGTAGCCAAAATGTATATTACAACACTTATTAATCCAATAATTAACACAACACCCCTCCAATATAATTGCTTGTATCAATTTCATATACTAAACAATCATTGTTTCGCATATTTTGTCATTGAACATATGAATTGCTTAGACTAGTATAACATCAAATCACTTTGGGGTATATTATTTAAATATTTAAATAAGATAGCAGTCATCTAGAATGTATGAACAACACTGTCAAATTGTAAAAGCTTTGTGCTACTCAATCATGATTTTTTTTTCCAATTTATTATAGAGTACAATTCCAATGAAAATGTATCTTAATGAACAATTCAAGATAAATATTGAACCTAAATGTTTTGTATTATAACTATCCAGAATAAATACTACACCCTTTTCAGTGTAGACCATATTTTTCATCTCTATGCCTATTCATGTTTCATAAATGTAAAATCAAATTTAAGCAATTGCTTATAGCCCTATATTGCATCTGCAATTAATCTTAAACTTAGAATCATGTGGATTGCATGCTACTCCATAATATTTGACAATAAAAACTAAAAATGTATTCAAGAGAAATACCAAGGAATAATTCAGTTCCTACCTATACTCTCTCAAACTTTTACCATATCATGACCAAAACTGGCAATCTGCAGACTACATCAGTTGTGCTTTCTCAAAGCTTAAATCTTTATTTCCATTAGCACTCCTAATCAAATTTCATTCTTGAAAATAAATAACTGAACTCTTTATGAATCACATTTTATTGGAGTTAAAAAAAAAAACTTATAAATATCTGTACCATTATAGTTGTGGTTTCATTATACGTTTTGCTTATAAAATGTAAAATTATTATACTTAAATTATGATTATATTTACATATAATTCATTCTCAATAATGTCTTTATATAAAAAGAAACACTATAAAGCCAATAAAATACATTATATATGATCTTAAATACATATATGAAAGATTCATTTCTTATATGACCTAGAAAATTGATGCTCTTTCCTTCCTCCTGGTGTTCATTAATAATTGATTGCTTAATCTACAATTTACATAGAAAATAAAAATGAATTAAGAATGGTATTTTTTATTAAACAATTATTAGAATGTCTGATAACATGGTATTTCTCAATAAGGAATAGGTTAATATAAAACTCATGCATGGAATTGATACTAATATGCAATTGTTTCTTTGGATATGTTAATTATTAAAAATTTTATGATGCAATGTCATATTCTATATTTGTAGAAATTTAGAATAATTATGTAGAAATAATTTTAAAAGAAATTAAGATATTTTTAAATAATAAAAATGCTAATAATAAAATAAATATTTAAAAAAGCATATACATATAAATAATAAATGGGTTTCACTATTGTATTAAGTTGACATATATACAACATTTTTCAGATGATACAAAAGTAGAATAGAAAAATAATAGATCTTTACTTTAGAAAAATGAATATTAATTACTAAAAATAATGATAATATTATAAGTACATTAGGGATAGTTTATAAAATTGATTGCAATTATTGAAATAAGATTTATTTAGGTTAGTCTACAAAAACTATGAATAAAATAGTTAATACATAAAGCAATTAAAAAAAAGATACAAAATTCAGATCATATATTATTATTATTATTAAATGCAGATTAAAAAATAAATTAGGAAAAAAATATACAAATGCTAATATTTATAAAGAAAAAATATTATAAAACATTGCCTACTTAAGAAAATATGAATAAATACAAAAACATAGCTAATAAAGTAATGCAATTAGGTGGAAAATAGTTATTATAATATGACCTACAGTTGATTTATACAGCACAAAATAGAAAAAAAAAACATTATTTCACATCAACCCTATACATATTTGGAATATTTATATAAAGTTTCTAAAGACATTCAATATTCATATTAAATGATGGAAATATATATATATATATATATATATATATATATATATATATATATATATATGTCAAGGCTAACTGTGTTTATAAATTACTTACACATAATAAAACTTTATAAAGATATCAGTAGAAGTATGCAATGACAACAGTAAGTAAGAGTTCACCATTTTCAAGCACGACTTATTATTTCTGATTGATATAAAATACCATCACATTCATCAAACACATAGTTTGATCCCCAGATGACATGTACATGCAGAATTCTATATATTATTTTAACCAAGGAGAAACATTTATAACCTGATGTTAACATTTACAATAGAGAAATAGAACACAAAATATTATATTTTAAATAAAGTAAATAAAATATATCTTCTTATATAAATTATTTTAAAATTGATGAAGTGCTTCCCTATCGTTTTATAATATTCACATCACATACTCTATTACCATTATTATAAAATATATGACTATTAATCATATACTACTAACGTTTAAATCTATTGCATATTTTATTTATGATTATAATTTGGCCATCTATATAAAATACTTGAATAAAAAATAAATATTAATTTTAAATAAATCAGTTATAAATATTTTAATATAATTATTTATGCCAATAAGTAAAAATTGATACATTATATTTTTATCTATAAACATAATTATATTATCCTGCTATCAATAATTTAATAACTAAGCGCATTTTTGTTTATACTGTTGCTTTATATCTGACTAACATTTTTAAGATTGTACTGGATCTATTCATTACCATATTCTTTCATTTACTAAAAAAAATATTTGACTTAATGAAAACTAAAATTGATTATAATGTGATACCAGATTTTCTCCAAGAAAGGATTATTATTTCACAAGACACACACAAAAAATATCCTAACCTTATAAACAACTAAGTTAATTTTAATCAAATGAAGCAAAGCAGATTTAAACCAAATGGAATACTTCTTTCTAATTTATGACGATACTATAGGTCTTAAATCTTTAGCAATATAAGATCCTTTTTCACCAGCTGAAATTTTAAATAGACAAATAGCTTTTTCAGTAGTCTAACAATTAATAACATAAAATTTCTATAAAAATTATACTTATTTGCGTTTTTAAATTTCATCCTAATTAGATATTTATAAAATAAATTTATAATACTATATATGTTGTATACACTTTGCCTAGTACAATCAACTTCTTTATCTAACAAATATACAATTTTTTTAATTAAAAAGGAAACTTTTATTGTTGAAAATAAAAATAAAAATTGTAGTCAGTTAGAAAACATTAGTTGATGATAAATGGAAATTGAGTAGTTTGTTAATGTTTGCACAAAGATGTAATTTAATTTTCTGCTATGAATATCTTGTGTCTGAGGTTAATTCATTTCCAGGTTTCATGGAATAAAAGGCCTGGAGCCAGAAGTTGGTCTCTATTCCTAATCTTAGAGATCAATTGTGTGAAAACATGACAAATGACATGAGTGGTTTGGGAAAATATTAGCTAACATTTTGTAAATCAAACTGCAAAACAGAGAAAAATGGAAAGTCTGATAATGAAAAAGGTGCCATTTTCTATGGATTTGCTAATGGAAAAAATATCTGTTATTCCAAGTGACACCCTATTAACAATAAAACACATAGTGGAGCTAGAAAAAAGAAAAAAATAGAAGATATGCTAGATCATTTCATTATCAGGCAGGCATAATTGACACTGTGGATTAATCATTGTGAATCTCCTTCTCCAAACCAAAATGTAATTGGCGTGTAGTGAGGAGAGATTGAATTTAAGTATAAAGTCAATACATTTGGGTTTAAAAAGTCAGTTTCTAGCATGCCAAATGATTTGCTTGTTGTTTATTCCCAGTTGAGAATGCAAAATAATTTGGTTTGGATTTATAAGCTTGTATGTCCGCCAATAAGACTTCTCGCTTTGTAGAGTTTGTTCTGTGATGTTAACTAGTCTGTTAGTGTGTTTGAATAAATTGCTAATCCTTTTGTACCAAAAAAGTATTAATCACATAAATGGTTATTGTAAATTTGCCTACTGGCAATACAGTGATTATTATATATTACTTGTTCTTATTAGAATATTTATATTTCAATTCAACTGGTCATTTATTAAGAAAATCCATGGTAGCATATTACCGTTTCTTAAAATTTTGAATAATATATTCAATTTTTAATTGGCATAAAATATAGTTGTCTTATAACAAATAAAACTGTGTTTCTATTTCTTACTCTAAATTATATATTTCCTGTTATACCCATAATGATTTACCCATATTATTATAGCCTTATAAAAAGCTATATTTTCTAAGTTTACAATAACTATGAATCAAAAACATAGAATTAGTTCTACTATCATTAGCTATAGAATGGCATGAGCTGAACCTATTTACTATACATTTCCTTATAGGTATTTTTCAACAACGATATCTTTTGGTATAATAATTTGTCATATTTATATCAAATTTATAAGGTTTGATAATATTGGAAAATATTGCATATTATACCCCATTAAAGTAAATATGTATGATTTTTTACTATGTAAAATAATATCATGTATAGCCACATTTTTTCCACATCATGCAAACATTAAAAAAAATATTAAAGGAAAATAATGTAGTACTATCCATTTTAAAATTTTATTTACTTTGTGATCAAACAAAGTTTCTCTATTTGATCTTTAGATATATATTTTTTATTTATCATTACTTTACTATTTAAATAAGATTTATTATTATTGCCTAAGCTTATGACAAAATTGTCTTTTAAACAAAGTTAATCTATTTTAAATAACTTTATCTTTTTTATTGAAAGAATCAACAATGACAAAATTATAATCTTTGTCAAGCATTGGTGGTTGAGAGGTCAGCGACAGCTGCTTTACAAACTGTTGTCCTGGGTTAGTGGGTTCACTTCCCGTCTGATGCTATGACACATAAGAAAAAAAATTATAATCTTTGCTAAGCTTTTATCAGTAACTAAATCTTTAACATTAAAATTATTGTTCTGTATATTTATTTATTTTTAAAACAACCATTTCTCATTATTTTCAGAAAAATCATTAACATGAAAATCATTGTTTTTACTAAATTGTTGCTTTGAATAATCTTTACTATTTTTTACTGATTATGCTCTGATATTAGCTACATATTTTTCAAATTTAGCACTTAATTATCATTCTTTAACTTTGGATTCTAGTTATATGATAAATTAGAAATTAGATTATTATTATCTTCAGATTTGCCTGACATATTTTTATTAATATCACCAACCATAATACTATTTAAAACTATGTATGAATTACTATAGCAAAACAACAACTAGATAAAAGCAATATTGTAAAAAAAAATCTACACAAAATACTATATATACCAACATTTGCTCAAAGTCCATTTCACCCTTCATTACTATCTTTAAAAAAAAATATCCAACAAAAACATGTATATTATATTTAATGTTTTCACAGTTGTATGATGTAGATAAATGATTTTTTGGGTAAAACCATGTGTTATTTTCTATTATATACTGATATTTTGATGAACTAGCATCTGCCATTGTTAAGGTAAACTCCTGAAAGAAAATTTGTACAATCTCAGACTATATTTTGACTGAGTGTGAGATGAAGCAGAGAATCAGTTTGAAGTAGTTTAGTATTCAGAATATGAGGTTTATCAAAATGTATATTTCTCTTAGTTTTATCACCTATTAATTTAAAGTCAATATTAGAAGACATTGAGATTAAATGAATAGGTGGTAAAACTAAGAGGAATATACATTTTGATAAACCTCATATTCTGAATACTAAACTATTTCAAACTGATTCTCATGCTTCATCTCACACTCAGTCACATTACATTCTGAGATCGAACAAATTTTCTTTCAAGAATTTATCTTGACAATAGTGGATGCTAGTTCATAGAAATATTGGTATATAATAGAAAATAACACACACTTTTACCCAAAAAATCATATATATATATATATATATATGATATTTTGAAAGTGAGGGTACAATATATATATATATATATATATATATATATATATATATATATTGTACCCTCACTTTCAGGAAATATGTAATAATAATAAATTGATCTATCTCAGATAAATAATCATGTTCATCTAAAATGTATCTAATCAATAATAAATATATTCTTTAATACTATAAGTTATTAAATTAGCTTTAATTAATAAATAACAATATGGTTCAGTTTCATCAATTAAATGAATAAATATCTAATAAAATCATGAGACTATGAAGTGAGATTACAAGTTGCAAGATGAATACATTGAGCTAATATGTCATAGGATACTACCTCAATGGCATAATAATACTATCCTCCCATTATCTCTAATAATAAATCTATAGCATTCCTACATCTTCAATAATAATTAATTAAATACAATTATTCCTAATGAATTAATCTTAATATCTCTATCAAAATGATTTAACTCAAATAATCTTAGGTTATTTTAAAATAATTCCAAACAATTATCACTTCTGTAATTAAGCATGATAAGAGATTTAATATCACTCCCAATTAATCTAACTAATACTAATAATAATTAAATAATAATAGTAATAATAATCTTCTTCAATGCATACTTTAATCTCATCTTTTTTCTCATTCTAATATTATCCTGAATAATATAATAATAATAATAATAATAATAATAATAATAATAATAATAATAATAATAATAATAATAATCCTGAATAATAATAATAATAATAATAAAAAAAAAAAAAAAAAAAAAAAAAATAATAATAATAATAATAATAATCTGACACAATCTTTTATTCTTAATATGGCATCTTAAATAATATGTGGTATAATCTTATAATCTGAGAATATGTTGCAATCATTAGTAATATAATTCTGTGAAAATATCTTATAGTTACTATATGACTATAATAATAATATGATAAATGAAGTTTCTTAAAGAACAATCTTATCAAGAAAATATAACTCTTAAATAATAATTTTATTTATGTTGTGCAAATATTATATCTTAATTCAAATTGTCTGTAATTATGTAATTGTGATGTGGAGAAATTGATTCAACACCAAGATTTATAAGAACAAGTTTAACAAATTTTATTAACACATTTAACAATAACTTATGTACATTATTTACAACATCACTAAATTTTATCTAATTACATTTCCTGTACTTTCCAAAACAATAAATTCAATAAAATAAAATATGGAATATGGAACATTGTTTTATATAAGAAAAAAAAAATATTATTAAAAATATTATCATAATAAATATCTGTTACATTCCTATTAAGTCCGTAAGTTTTAAATATAATACAAATTAGCTCGTCTAATATGCATTTATTATTGTTACTTAATTCTTTTTTTTAAAAAAAAAAAACAAAAAAACCTTAATATCATGTAATCATTCCTAAATTAATCATAACATAAATAACTTTAATTAATAACATGGCAATTAAACTAGACTGTTTATTAATTTTTAATTTAATGCCAGTTAAAATGTATGTAGTGGTGTGTTGTTATTATAGTATAACTCTTACAAAACTTATGATTACTTATATTCTTTAAAACACATTTAGTTTTATCCCATTACATGTAAAAATATGCATCATAATTACATTTTTTTAAACTTAATAATTAAATAACATATTTATCAACCCACTTTAATTATCATTTATTCATTTGTACAACAAAAATAATCAATTTCAAATATGAAAAGTTTTATGATTCTTTTACTGACAAACCATATTCTTGTAATCTTTTTTATTTCTTTCTCTACTCTAAATAATATAACCTATCTTATCTTCTTCAATAACAATTCTGCACTTCAAACTTATTCATCATTTCGTATTTTAAACACCGTCCTTCACGATGTAATCCGAAAAATTTTGATAGTAAATAAACAAGTAGGTATATGGAATAAACTAGAGTTCAAACTCAACAGTACTTTTATCAAATAATCATCATGGGAACAGTGTATACGAAATGAGGTATGACTTCTTTGTCTAATAAACTCTACTACTAATTATAATGTCTAGGTTATTTATTCAGTTCTATGGAACATCATCTTCAACAGACAGAAAACACTGCCATGGAAAATATACAAGCTATAGTGCTAAGTTATCTATACTTTCCTAATCATTATTATTGATTATTCTTATTCCAATATAAATAAATCCTGCACCCAATATTGTCTTGGTTGCATATAACTTAATACCAAGCCACTATTTTTATAACTTCATTAAAGATCTATCGCTCTACATCGCTAAAATTCTTCCCTTATTTCTATAACAATAAATAAATTCACGTATAAAGATCAACCTAGCTGCTCAATAAGAAAAGATTACTTCATTGCTTTGATAAATCTTAGATTAAAATATAAATAATCATTATCAATATAACACGTTAACACTTTAAACTCTTAAAATAAATACTAAATTCAGTTAAACTAGAATCATATACTTATATTCCCAACACATTAAAATATGCTTATAATATGAATAAAAGTATGCAATTTTTTTTAAAAATAAATCAACTCCTATAAGCTATGGGTATGCATTGTGTTTTTATATATGTTCTCATACATCCACACTAAAAAATAATAAAAATACATTATAAAATCACTAATATTTTATAATTGTTACCATAAGTAATATATCTCCATTGGTAATTACTTAATTGATGTTCAAGTTCACGAACTAAATAAAACATTATATATTATCATATCACATTTAAAATATTAAGTTTCTTTTAAAATTATTAACATTTTTATAAGAGTCTAATCACTATGTTAGTAAGTGGTTTTAATATTATATGTTCCTTTCCTATTTCTATTCTATGAATAAGCATTAATATTAATTTTTATTACAAAAAAATAATTCCAAATCATATTTACAAAATTCCATCAAAAGCTCCTTGAGATGAAATGTTCTTTTTTCCTCTTTCATATTTCACTTCACAGCGCTGTTGATCACACTTCTGACACCAAAAGTACGCATGCTCTGATAGTTTCACTTTTAACAAAATGTACTACAATTCCAAAACAAAAATATGGTAAGTTAACTTTATAATATCCAGATTAATTTAAATAACCATTGCTTTGCTTCTAAAAGTTTTTTTTTAAAAATAATTCATAAATTCCATTCTTCACTAAATAAAATATTGAAATTACTTCTAATATTATGCAATGAAATAATTTTAAAGTTTTTGCTACTTTTATCCAGATTTCCCGATAGTCTATGTTCTCTGATACAACAAATAAGATTCAGCATTCCTGGATACTTATGTATTTTTTTAAAATATTTCCATAACTAATTTTCACAATCTTCTGTATGTCCAGCATACACTAATTACCTTACTTTTAAAATTCCTTCTGAATACGATATAAAGCGTTTTGTTCATGATCTTAATTTTTATATATTTTTTTAAATTATAGCTTTAAAATAAATTATAAATATTTCTTCATAAAAATATTTCAAAAAGAATTATTTTGCCTAGTTAAAAGTTTCTTTTTTTAAAATTTACTATCTTATTTTAAATCAGCTTTTTAAATAAAATATTTCATATTTATTTTTAATTTCCATTTTTGGCGAATTTTCTTATTTTTTTTCGTGATGTCCAACTTACTAATCTCCATAGCAAATAAAGATTATTTATTATGATAGGAAACATTCTATGCCTAATGGAAACATCATAATTTTGAAGTTTTCCATATAATTTAAAATTTAATAATAGTTGATTCATGTTTAATGTGACATTAAAAGTTGGCTTGATAAATTGGTTAGTAAGGAATTACTTAGCTATTAGCCTCACATCCCTGTATTACACAATCTTTTAATAATAAATTACTGTACATTTTTTTAGAATTTTAAAATAAATAAAATTGACTATTACTGGTACCCCTGATTTTAAAACTGTAAATTACCAGAGATTCAGTTGTTTAATATAACTTACTCCATCAATAGAAGTTGTAGTCATAGTAATAACAGTAGTAGTGCCTTGAAAAATAATTGTGCACCTGTTTTATACCTAAACAAACTACACATTTGATTGGTTAAATTAAACAATGATCTGCTTATTTCCCTGGCCAAAAACGCAGCATAAAAGTTAAAAAAATAATAATTTGTCTAATATTTTTTGTTTATTATATTATTTAATTCTTAGTTAATTTTCATATTTTATTTACATCTATCAAACACTTTAAAATAACTTTTAATAATCATATTGTAATATTTATTATTACTTTTAACCTTCTTTTAAAACATATTTATTTTTAAAACAAAAATAAAAAATCTAATTTTACTTATTACATTTCATTTTAAAACCCAACTTAGTATTTATAACAGATAATATTATTTTATTCTAGGATAAACAAATAACTATTTTTAAATCTTATGATAGAATTTTAAACAGTTTTGCAACTTTACTAGAAAAATTCCACAAACTCATGTGTGAATATTTACACATCATGTGATCTACAAAGATAAATGAAACGCTCATAATTTAACTGAAAATAAAATAAATGATTTAATTTACAAAATATTACATAAAAATAATATTATAGCAAAATTTAGAATAATTATTTTAATATTAAAAAATCAAATATGCACTTGTCTCCCATATTATCACTTTTAATTAAATGATTTTTTAAGTAGAATTATTAAATAGTCTATTTATTCAACTTTAAACTATTACTTTTAAAATTTACTTTAATCATTTATTTACAAGACTTATTAATGCAGTATTTATTATGGCCAGTTTTCCCAACCATACAATATTAAAATTTATCTTTAGTTAACTGTCTATTAAAATATTAACACAATATTATACAATAAATATTCTTATATATATCTTTAGCTACTATCCCAAAGGAATGTTTTGTTTAAAGCAAATATCATCTTCAATACACATTACACTAAATATTTGAGAAGTGGGAAAAATGTGTGAATTCGAAATGCAATTTTAAACTGCAGAAATGTTTTCATATATTTATACAAATCACTTATCAAGTCAGATGTGATATGTTGGAATATTTCCATCATTTATAAGTGAATGTTGAATGTACAGAAAATTTTAAACTTTATTTCAACTTTCCAAATACAAGCAACCTGTTAGTAATAACACACAAATAGACAATACAGGTTAGTAATTACACAACATTTTGAATAGTATTATTCTCCACTCTTCTTCAGGTGTTTCTGGGCTATATGCACAATGACAAAATTTGCTTAGAAGTTGAACTCACACCTTTAGATTTTTGAATATCAAATTTGAGGCAAACATTCCACCAACTGAGCTATTCTGTCAAAGGCAATATATAGTAGAAATGTGTGGCTTTGGTATGTTGATACATTTGTAGTATGGACACATGGTGAGGTAAAATTACCAACAATCTGGTTGAACATTAATGACATATCTTCTACAATTAAATTCACCATGGAATCAGAACAAGTACAAAAATTCACATTCTTGGATGTTCTTGTGACAAGACTCCCTCAGGGCAAAGTAAAAACAACAGTGTATAGGAAACCAACACTCATATATGTCCAATCATATAAAAACCACTAAACAAGGAATTGTACTACCACTATGGAACAGAGCAAAGAATGTTTGTTCAGAAACCAGTGATTTGGAAAAAGAAAAGATTCACATAGAACAAATGCTTATGAAGAATGGTTATCCATCAGCAGTCATCAGTAAAACCTTCCATAGACAACACAAAATGACACCTAAAAATAAAAAAAATATTGGTATGGTAGTGTATTCATACATACCAGGAATGCAAATTAAAAAGACATTTGCAGTCAATATAACATTACAACTGCTTTCCAAAGCCATGCCACTCTTTGAGGAATGCTTATTTCTACTAAACCTAAACTGGAAATGCTGAAGAACAAAAACTGCATCTATAAAATACCATGTGCATGTGGAAGGAAATACATTGGTGAGAGATGTTGCCTTGTTTAACAATGGTTTAAAGAGCACACACTAATGATTAAAAGAGAAAAACAGATGTGTCTACCATATCAGATTATTTATGTACTAATGACCATGCATTTAATTAGTAAAATACAAAGAAATTGGATACAGAGAAAAAAAGCATAGAAGAAAATTCAAGGAAGCTGCTCATATGACAATGATAAATAATCCTATAAGTCAACCCAGTGTGGCAATACATAATGTATAGAAGTCTCTAATTAAAGTTGTTCTTAGAAAAAAAAAATTAGCCTCACTATAAAAAAGTGAAGGACTCAGGAGGATTTGAACCAACCCGCATATATAAATATATTAAATTTTTACTATACGTTGCCTTCAACAGAAAATAGCTCAGTTAGTAGCGCATTTGCCTTAAATTCGATATTGAAGAATCTAAAGGTGTGATTTCAACTTCTAACCAAATATTGTCACTGTGCATATAGGCCTGCAACACCTGAAGAAGAGTGGAGAATAATACTACTCAAAATGTGGTGTAATTAACTTGTAGTCTTTATCAACTATATAACATTGAATAATCAAAACGATTATTCCATTATTGGAGAAGAGAATAAAAGAACATATGCTTTTATATAATAGAATTCAAAAGGAAAAACAATCAGAAAAATGTAAATCAACCTTCATCATCTGTTATATTTGATCATAATAAATATTGTCAATGTGGATTTAAATTTGATTATAAAAATATAAAAATTATGAAAATAAAACTTTACCACAATAAACATAAAATAAAAAAGGCTATGTTAATTTCAAAAAATCATCAAATGTTAATGAATCGGCAATCATCAAATGTTAAAGTAACAGAATTGTGGGAGAATTAAAATAAATTGAACTATGGGTATTGTGAAAGGATGTCTCGTTTTGATTATTTAATGTTTTATAGTTGATAAAGACTACAAGATATATAGTCGATAGTACTTCTAATAAAATAACTATAATTTATGTGAGTTTTATTTATATATATATTTTATAACGGGTATTGTATTTTTTATATATATATATATATATATATATATATATATATATTATATATATATATATATATATATATATATATATATATATATATATATATATATATATATATATATCTTCCTCTAATGAACCATAACTCATGTTGAAGTTTTTCTATTGAAATAGTCACGATATATACAAGTATTATATGGAATCTTATAATCGTCTATACTTAACATAAGCTCACAAATATATACATATATCATTTATTAAATAAATGTACATACACTTTTTATCAAAATAAATTGCAGAAAATATATATATATATATATATATATATATATATATATATATATATATATATATATATATATATATATATATATATATATATATATATATATATATATTGTGCCCTTATCTATAGGTCATAATAAGGTAGAATGGTCAATTACTAAAAAATTTAAAATTTTAAAATATGTTTGTGTAATATATTGATAATTGTATGATTGATTAGATTTTATAGTACAATTTAAGGCTGAAAATACCTGGTATATAAAAGTGTAATGAATTATTTTAAAGAAACAGTTAAATAAAGCTTAATTATATCCTTGCTTATGGTTGTAAAAGCTGGCCATATAAAATAACACAGCTATAAATAGTTAAAAATATATTAATAATTCGAGTATGATATTTTAAAACTAATAAATTAAATAAATGCTATATGTAGTGTTATAATCATATTTAATAGTCAAAATTAATAGAGTATATTTTGAGATAAACTTTATGATGGTGAGAATTATATTTGGTTCTACATTTTTAAATTATTTTCCAAATTTTTATAAAATATATCAGTTTTGGTAATTTAGACCGAGACGTAAATTAAAAAATCATCTGATAAAGTTAGTAATCATGTGACTGTATATTATATACCTTCACACACATGCTTGTTAGAATATAATAATAAAGTTTGTGAATTATGGAACTAAATGTAATTGCTGTCTATCATTGAAATGAATGTTGAAATATTAAATAGTTATTTTAAATGTTTAAATGATGTAATAATTAAGTAGTGTTTAAAAGTTGAATACAGTTAATAAAAAAAAAAAATATTTTATTTAAATAAAAAAAAAAGATAAATTAAATATTAATATTACAATAGATATTAAATGATATTTTAATAATTGTTTTAAAGTTTAAATGATTTTGATAAAATTATAATTGAGTTAAAAAAATATTATTCTAAATAATATTTAAGACATGACGTCATAAATTCTTTATTTTAAAAAGGTTTAATCTATTATAAAACTAAAATGTGTAAATTTGTTCGCGCTAAAAAAAAGTCATTAACCAATCAACGGAGGTATTTTAGCAGTCAAAATATAAGAATTAGATGGAGCGGGAGAAAGTAATGTGTAAGTGAAGGAGGGAGTAACATATTTTTTTAGCGGTATAATATCGTAAGCTAGAAAAGTGATATAATTTTAAAATTTTATATTTATTTTAAAAGTTTTTTTGAAATATAATATTTTGAACTACCTTTACATGGAGGGCTAATTTTAAAAGTTTTCTTACCAGTAATTTTATTCAAGTTTAGCCAAAACCTTACAGTAAAATGGAAATACTACAGAAAACAGTATATAGAAGTTATGATAAAGGAAAAATATTTGTAAAGTGCCTTGATACAGCTTTATTTATGCTCAACCAGAAACTTATTATTGTAACTCAGAGGAATATAATTTGGACGCTATACAGAAAACTTAAAAGAGAAGTTATTTGCCGTCAGGAAAAATTATGACGCACAAATTTATAAGGCTACTCTGAAGTTATTTTATTCTTCTCTATGGAAAAAATTAAAATACGTATATCATAAAGAAAAAAATTATGTAAAAGTTATAACAGAGAAAGAATGTTTGTCCTTTTTAAAGGAAACATTACAAAGTATATAGTTACCAGAACTTTAAAAGAAAGGAAAAATTACCGAATAATGATATGAAAGAGCTATTGTGTTTTATGAAAAAAAAAAAGAACAGAAAAAACTTTCTCTAAGAGGAATTGGAAAATATTATAAAGTGGTCATTGGAGAAATGCTTGATTTAGAAAATATAAATTTAAGTTACTTAATGAAAATGGATACATGGAAACAGAAAAATTTTATTGAATATTTAAATCAAAGTACCTAGAAGATGCATCATAAAAGTCGCGTGGGAAAATATTAGCAGAAAATATTAGAAGAGAATATGTAGACGTTTTTTTTCTTTACGGGATTAATTGATATCATAATTAATAATTGTATTAAATATTATAAAAAAAACAAGGATTGTCATCTATGAATATTTATTAAACAGAGGAATAATTGTTTTACCTTAAAATAGAACATTAAGTGACTGAAGAAGAAATAATAAACATTTTTTTTTTAGCTTTAATATGAACGGTTTTCAAGAAAATTTGATGAAGGAGTACAGTAAATATAGTTTAAATATTTTTTACTAATTTATTTTAAAATAAAATGTTATGTGAGATTAAGGAAAACATATAAACATAAATTTAGTAATATTAAAATTTAAATATAATAGCTTGATAAAATTATAGAAATATTGTTTAAAAATAAAGTGTATGGATGTGAATCTTATATCTACAAGGATAAAATGGATGGTGAAGCCTACGGAACGCGATCGAGAAGATAAAGGTCGTTTTGGTAATTTTAATAGTTGTTTATAATGCATAATGTATTTTTTTTAGATCGTCTATTGGCCTAAGAATGAAGTGTGAAAGTTTAAATTATATGTACATATTTTATACAACATTTTTAACATATTATGAGATAGGAGTAATTCGGAATATGCATGCAATAATTTATTTAAAGTATATTAATAATATAATTTAACAGAACAATTGTGTGATTCTTTTGAACTTTCATGTGATAAAGTATTCAGATATTCAAATAGTTTGTATATGATTAAATATACAGAAGAAAGTATTAAAAAGATTTTCTTATAGAACAGTGGAATAGTTTTAAAATAAATGAATTTTATTATTGTTAGTAATGCAGATATGTATTTGTCGATGTACAGTTTAGAAAAAATCTTGAGAAATAAGATCGGATAGTGACTTGGAAGTACGAGTGGAGAGGAAACCAAGATGATGTTTTTTTTTTTTTTAAGAAATAGGAAAAATAAAGGATTTGGATCATATTTAGTTTTGTGTGATTTCAGTATAGTTAACTAGGCCCTATGACTGAACACATATAGTTTGGACAGTGTTTTTGCATATCTTTAAACTTTTTGATGTTATAATAAAGCTGAAGAAATAGCTTTAACATCGCTCGTATAATAGAGGTTGGTAGGCAGGTAAAGGTCACTCCTCTATAGTATCTTTTAATTCACTGTGCCATGATTGTCAAGATATATGACGAGTAATATTCTAGTTGTATTGTGATCCTATACATCTATCTTCACTATCCTTATTTTGTGAATCTGCATCGGTCAAAAATATATTTTTAAAGAAATAATGAATAAAATAGAACTGAAGATAAGTTATCGTTTATGTAAGAATAGTTTATTTGCTTGAATGTATAGAATTGTGTAACTTTAAAATTGAAAGTCCAAAATATCATAAAGAGAGAAAGAATCATATAATACATTGTAAAATTAATACAGAAATGAATATAAGATTTTGAAAAGAAATCTAAATAAAGTATTTTAAAAGTGATAATAAAATTTGAATGAATTTTTTTTTTAATAATATTTAGAAAATAAGTATTGCATATTTATTAAGAAAATAGTCCAATAATGTACAATAAACATATACTTGTGCATGGTATAGTAATAGTTATAATTATATCATCCGAAGTAAGGCTTGAATGAGAATATTAGGATTAATAAACATCGGATAATTAACAATAAAAACCTAATACCGAATGTAGAACAATGTTTTGACTTTGTAAGATTCCATACAAACAATATGAAACTAAATTTTGTTGTTTTGTAGAGTTTTATTACGAATGTAAAATTTTGTGAAATAATATAATTTTAATAATATTAGGGATGAAAGGTGTTTGTGATAGTCATATAAGAAATGCATTTTGTAATAAGCTAACCATAATAATAAATCAAGTAATAATACTGTATTTTCTTAAGTGTTAAAAAAATAAGATTTAACTAGGAAAAGTAGATATTATTTTGATTTCATTTTATAAACTAATAAATTAAGTTGAGATATGAAAGTAAGGGATATCCAATGTATATAGTGTAAAAATATTGTTAATTTATTTATGTTGTTAATAAACTTTGTTTTAAATTTGTTCTAAAGTTTTTGTGTCCGAGTTGTTATTTCTCCACATGGATGCATGAAATCACGATACATTTATAAATGAAACAGACATATAAATTTTGCACGAAAGGTAAACATAAAAGTGTTATAATAATTTTGAGAATTTATTGGTATGTTAAAATTAAAAGATCATAATTTTATATTATTTATTGGTCATAAGTCGGTTGCCACAATATTACATTAAATTATATGCTAATGTTGCCACATGTATTCTGTTGTCAGATTATTAAAATACTACCATGTACATATTTATTTATTTTATTTAGGAAGAAATAAAATTATATTATATTATTATTGTTATTATTATTTTATTATTATTAGTTGCTGTGTAGTAGATTATGACATAAAATTCCCTTTTCATATTTTACTACCGTAATTTTAAATTAGTTAGAATACAATTTCTGAAACTGATATTTTATTTATTTTATTTCATTTTATTTAATTGAGCTAGATTCTTGTTATAAAGAAGATTAAGATATGATTATTATTTTAATCGTAGTGAATAGAGCTCAGAAAGTCGTAAGAATACTATGAGTTAGTTATTTGATATAGTAAAAAAAGAGGGGATAGTGTTCTTATACCATTGAGGTAGTATCGTATGGATAATGTCTCAATGTAGTCTATCTCGTTCCCCGTATTGTCACTCCATGTCTCATGAAAATAGTAAATATTTGTTAATTCATTTTAAAATTGAATCGAATTTGTATTTTAAAATTAGAGCTAGTAATCATTTTAATTAATGCTGAATATTTCATTTATTTATTTGTTAACTGAGCTAGAACCCGTAATATTCGTAATAAACAGTATATTTTTGGGGTGAGAACGCGCGGGGGGAGGTTAGAATATATATTATTATCAAAATAAATTGCAGTATATATATATTTAAACGTAATATTAAATTTTTTCATGGCCTAAGTATATGTTTTATAGTAGATTGAAAGCGGATATTGGAAAATTTAAAAGTCATATGTGCAAAGAAAGATATTTCTCTCTTTTCCTCTCGTTTATTTTAAAAAAAAAAATTTTCTAAAAATTATTAAAGCTTGGATTATGGTACATATATTGTAACATCCTGTAGCTAATAAATCAACAAACTAAAAATTGCTCACGCACTCACACACACATTTAGTAAAAATGAAATGCAGTTCAAATATGAGATTTCTATAGAAGTATAATATTTAATTGTTTTGTTCTTGGCTTGCCGTGGATTATATATTTACTTAGTACTTTTTATTCTAGAGATTATTTTAGAATAATATTTTTGGTTTAGGTCTTTATTAAAATATTCAAATTAAAGTGAAGGGAAATCTGTTTAAATAGGTTTTTCATTTTCAAATACGTTAGAATATTTTTAATTGAAACATACTTTATTTTTGAGTGATAAAATATACACAAGAAATATTTGATAAAGCTTTAATCATATTAAACAAACAGAATTATAACACGATGCCACCTTCAATATTTATAAATGGACTTTCATATAGTATTGGGCACTTAATACATTTTACTATGTATATAGATTATTGCTACATTAAGTAGATTGAAAAATGTAATTGTTACAAGCAAAGAAATGGTCATATTATTCTTAAACACTTCAGCAATTAGGTTAAATACAACAGTTTCATTCAGGTAGTCATCTAGGATTGTTATTCTTTACTTTGTTCACTGTAAAATAATTTAGAAAATTTGAATTATAGTATCTCAAACTCTATCACCCTGATAAAATACATGCCAAGTTCATGAACAAATTATAAATAAAAGAAAAAATCTATTAGCTGTAAAACCACATTAGAAAAAATATATACATGCTTACAACTCAAAACAAGATTATTATTTAGTGTTAATAGATAGTATATCCTAATAGCAAATCACCTTAAAAAATAAGAAATTGTCAGTTTTCCCTCTGTAAAAATATATTAAAGTCTGTGTCTCAAAACAGCCAGTTCAAAAAAGAGATCTGTTTGAACTGTAAGCTGAACAGATCTATGAAATGACTAATGTTTAGTATGTCTTTGTGTAAGTATAGTAAACATATTTGTTTAGTAGCAGTTTAAGATCATTTCTTATCAAAATTTCATGTTTTTTGTTTGAATTAGCTTGTCTTTCAATTTTTTATTATTTTTGCAGCTACAGTTCAAAGGATGTTTTTTTTTTTTTTTGAACTGGGTGTTTTAAGATTTAAACTTTAATATATTTATTTATAAATGACATAGGTAAACAGTTTTAACATAATAAAAGTTCACTTTATATTCAAACATAAAAAATATTTTTTCAACTTTTATCTTTCTTTTTTTTTCATTAAGTATAGACTAAACATTTTCATTAAAATTTTGTAAGCTACTTCTTACGTCTGCACTGCTTAATTCAAACAAGGATGCATTCATCACTTGTGACTAATTAATTATCTTTAACAATTTATAAAATATTTCTATCAGCTTTAAATATTTATTTCCAGGAATTTTTAATCTGTTTTTCACATTCTATCTATTATTAAGAAAAACCCTTAATTTAACAAAGATAAATGAATATTGTTTTTTTTTTTTTTTACATTCTGTGAAATATATAGTTGTCTTTCCTTTTTTATGGTTATCATGGGCTAAATTAAAATTAACAATTGCATTTTTCAAACTTCTTGGGTATTATATTGGCTAGAATTAGACAATCAGAACTGATAACCAGATCATAATGAAGATCAATTTACTTAGTCCATGGTATTATTAATTACTTTTAAAATCTTTTATTTATTTAGAATACTTTTAAATACAATTTTTTTTGACTTGTTAAACTTGGAATATTATAACTTTTATAATATTTTACTGACAAAAATATTAAAATAGCCATCTGCCTTTTTAAAGTTTCTTGAATCTCCCCTCCCAGATCGTTTGCTGTGTTTTTTTCTTAAAAACCCTGGGATAATTGACATCAGCAAATTATTCACTTGACTTCTTATTGGTCAATTTCCCAAAACAACTTTTACAAATTTTTAACTTAAAGATTTTTCTGTTTCTCATTAAAAAAATATTAAACTCAATTTATATTTTACAAACAAAATTAATTTCACTCATTTCAAAGTTTTGATTCTAACTGTATTTTTTTATTAAGTGACATTATTAATTTAATTTGAATATGAACTTTACAATAAATATTTATACTTAAAAAGATATTGTTATTACAATAATTTTAAAATGAATTATTGTCTTGTAATCAATAATTGTTATTTCTCTCATCATCTACAATTTTAGATCTTTAGTTTTTAAAGGAACATTGAAATAAAAATAAACATAAAATCAAATTTATATGTAACGATGTTTATTTAAATGGACAAATATTGTATTAAAATTATATAGTAGATTATAATATAAATTATTTATAATTAACACTGATTATTAAGTCTGTCTCGACTTCTCTCTTTAATCTTCATGTATTAAGTCATTTATTACTGTTATACCCATATTTATAGCATTACTATTATAAATTTAAAACCCGAAAAAATGTTTCTTCTTTTCTTTAAAAAATATAGTTCATAAACACCAATATTATCCAATATAGTGTAACGATATATAAATATGTCGTTACAATAATTTAAAATAAAAACTTAAAAGTTCGCAAATAAAAGTAAAAAACTAAACGCTAAAATTAAAATATTGTTAAACGTGTATACATTCGCACAGATGCTAAACTTTAAAAATATTTTTTCATAAAAAAAAAAAAAAAGTATTTGAACGTACTTTTTTTTTAATAAAAAGATACAAGTTGAAATAAAAACAGGTATTAATTAATTCCTGTAATCTATAAATGGAAATTATTGTTTATTAATTATCTAAAAGCTGTTTAATTAAAATGTCAGATGGAAAGTTAGATAAGAGAAGAAAGAAATTTTAGCTTGACCAATGGAAGCACAAAGCCTTGGCTCGGACCATAATGAAAAAACAGATAGATTAGTGACGTTTTGTTCAGTGAATCCTTGTGGATGATATAAAAAGAAAAAAATATTGAGTTGAAGAAGCTTTTTCAACTTGGTTGGGTGAGACGAGCGATAAAGACGCACTTTATCGTTCTCTCTCACTTATCTCTGAAATGAAATGACTGATACCATGAACCAGCAAATGCCACCTCCTGAACATTAGATTGATGTTGCAATTAAAGACTCCGTGGACATTGACACCAGGAACCGGGAGCTCTGCTACCGTAAGCTATAGGAAATGAACAATTATTAAAATCAATCAAGAACTTTCGTCAAGTTGTACAATGTAATAAACAAGCCAACTTATTTAAAATAGACTCTTATCTGACTTTTGGAAGTTTTAAATCAAATTAATAATGGTTAATTTTATATCGTTCCCGATTGTTAAAAGAATCATTTCCCTTTTAATATTTTTATTTGTAGTAATATTTTATTGTAGAAATTATTAAATGCATTATATTTAAGTTGTCTATAGACGCTTGCATGGATTTGTTTGCGGTTAATTGGATTTTGGTTTTCATATTTGATCAAAATATATAGACATTCAATAAATAATGATACCTTACGGTGAGTATCTAAAAATGTATTTATTCGGATGTCTTTTAAGTTATTGGTGACAATGCAAGTATCTTATGGTGAATACTATTGGGTTACTTATAAGTTTCCCTCTGTGATTGTCGGTATCAATAATTTTGTATTTTGATCGTTTATGTTTATTTTGAAATGTTTTTGACCGTGGAATCTGTGTAATCGATCTATACCCAACATTTTTAAACAAATCTGTGCGAACATATATAAATGTTAAAATTAAGTCGGGCGTGAATGGCTATATAGTTTTGTAAAGTTGTATTAAGGGAGGGTAATCTTAGGTTATTCATTTCGTAGTTGAATTGGTTCAATGGATTGGATATATTTGTGTAATTAGTAGATGTAGTATGAGGTTCACTACGGGCAGGATTATAGATATACGCCACACACCCTCTGTTTGCCTATGGATGGGTTTGTAAGTCGGCAGAAGACCGCAGTCCATTCCTATGGAGTTTTTAGTTTATTGATCTACTTGCCAACAGATGTCACATTCCTGTTGGTGGAGAGTCAATTGCTTCTCTATTTCTACTTATTGTTCAGATGTACATTCCTGACAATATAGTATTTTGTGTTGTCGTATCATGCTACATTGAATACATGAATGTATCAGATGGATTGGCGCCAGTTGATTGCGAAATTTGTTGCCTAAGGTTAAATCAGGGAAGAATATTTTCCTTTCAAATGCAGACCTATGTAGTCCATTCATACTCGATCCTCTAAATAAATAGTAAACTCATTATTTGCAATCTACTTAAATTTAGAATTAAAGATCAATATAAAATTATAAACGTTAAATTTATTCCTCAAAATTTAAATATTATTTTATATGTGCGTAAATAAATATTTTTATGTGTTAATTTCTGGCAGTGGCTTTTATTCTTTTATATTTAAGATATAAAATTTATAGATTTTTGTCTCTGCGTCTCCGCTGAGCTAGTGACTTGGGCTAACGATCGGAATATTTAAATAAAGTGGAATCTTAACAGCGCATATCTGCCTACTTTATAAATTTTTCTAGGCTCAAATGCCTAGATGGCTCCCTTGGTAGTGCAGTGCGGTGCGATGCGATCTCCCACTTCATTTCGATCGTTATAATTGGCATCCCAAGTGTGGCCTTACCTTAGAGATTGACCCTGAGAAGGGGAATTGATGACGATGAAATTTTCGATCTTTAATAAACACGAGTGCCCTGAGAATTTTAAAAGTGAATCATGCAAATAACATTTGGTGTTTTTTCTGAAATAAGTACATTTTTGTACTAACGTAAAGTTATAGCCATATGTTTAATAAACCACTAATACTTTTGAAAATAAATCATGCTCGTAATTTTTTTTTCTGAAATTGTATAAATATATTTGTTTGTATTGATGTGGAGTTGCAGTTTGAAGTTTTGTTTAAAAAGTGCTGCCAGTAAGAAAAATTGTGCACATGTAAAGATAAATTTGAGGAATAAAAACTAATAAATAAAACGTAATAATAATTATAAATCATAATTTTTTAAAAAAAAAAAAGTCTTGTTAAATTAAAATCTAATCGTTCAACTTGCCTAAGTAATAATAGTTAAAGGTAGAAGAAATGAAACTTGGAAGGGAGGGGGCAGAAATTTAGCTGGTAGTAAGGAATCATCAGTCAACTTTTTTTTTATCATTATAATTGTAATTACCGTTTTGTCTTTTAAAAAACAAAAGTTTTGTCCTTTTGAAATTTCATATATAACAAATTTGTATAACGTAATTACTAACACTAAGTAACGTCTTTTTTTTTTTTAAATGTTTTATGTTTTTTGAGGAAGTTTACTGATATGTAACGATATATAAATATGTCGTTACATTAATTTAAAATAAAAACTTAAAAGTTCGCAAATAAAAGTAAAAAACTAAATGCTAAAATTAAAATATTGTTAAACATGTATACATTCGCACAGATGCTAAACTTTAAAAATATTTTTTCATAAAAAAAAAAAAAGTATTTGAACGTATTTTTTTTAATAAAAAGATACAAGTTGAAATAAAAACAGGTATTAATTAATTCATGTAATCTATAAATGAAAATGATTGTTTATTAATTATCTAAAAGCTGTTTAATTAAAAAGTCAGATGGAAAGTTAGATAAGAGAAGAAAGAAATTTTAGCTTGACCAATGGAAGCACTAAGCCTTGGCTCGGACCATAATGAAAAAACAGATAGATTAGTGGCGTTTTGTTCAGTGAATCCTTGTGGATGATATAAAAAGAAAAAAAATATTGAGTTGAAGAAGCTTTTTCAACTTGGTTGGGTGAGACGAGCGATAAAGACGCACTTTATCGTTCTCTCTCACTTATCTCTGAAATGAAATGACTGATACCATGAACCAGCAAATGCCACCTCCTGAACATTAGATTGATCTTGCAATTAAAGTCTCCGTGGACATTGACACCAGGAACTGGGAGCTCTGCTACCATAAGCTATAGGAAATGAACAATTATTAAAATCAATCAAGAACTTTCGTCAAGTTGTACAATGTAATAAACAAGCCAACTTATTTAAAATGGACTTTTATCTGACTTTTGTAAGTTTTAAATCAAATTAATAATGGTTAATTTTATATCGTTCCCGATTGTTAAAAGAATCATTTCCCTTTTAATATTTTTATTTGTAGTAATATTTTATTGTAGAAATTATTAAATGCATTACATTTAAGTTGTCTATAGAAGCTTGCATGGATTCGTTTGCGGTTAATTGGATTTTGGTTTTCATATTTGATCAAAATATATAGACATTCGATAAATAATGATACCTTACGGTGAGTATCTAAAAATGTATTTATTCGGATGTCTTTTAAGTTATTGGTGACAATGCAAGTATCTTATGGTGAATACTATTGGGTTACTTATAAGTTTCCCTCTGCGATTGTCGGTATCAATAATTTTGTATTTTGATCATTTATGTTTATTTTGAAATGTTTTTGACCGTGGAATCTGTGTAATCGATCTATACCCAACATTTTTAAACAAATCTGTGCAAACATATATAAATGTTAAAATTAAGTCAGGCGTGAATGGCTATATAGTTTTGTAAAGTTGTATTAAGGGAGGGTAATCTTAGGTTATTCATTTCGTAGTTGAATTGGTTCAATGGATTGGATATATTTGTGTAATTAGTAGATGTAGTATGAGGTCCGCTATGGGCAGGATTATAGATATACGTCACACACCCTCTGTTTGCCTATGGATGGGTTTGTAAGTCGGCAGAAGACCGCAGTCCATTCCTATGGAGTTTTTAGTTTATTGATGTACTTGCCAACAGATGTCACATTCCTGTTGGTGGAGAGTCAATATCTTCTCTATTTCTACTTATTGTTCAGATGTACATTCCTGACAATATAGTATTTTGTGTTGTCGTATCATGCTACATTGAATACATGAATGTATCAGATGGATTGGCGCCAGTTGATTGCGAAATTTGTTGCCTAAGGTTAAATCAGGGAAGAATATTTTCCTTTCAAATGCAGACCTATGTAGTCCATTCATACTCGACCCTCTAAATAAATAGTAAACTCATTATTTGAAATCTACTTAAATTTAGAATTAAAGATCAATATAAAATTATAAACAAAATTTATTCCTCAAAATTTAAATATTATTTTATATGTGCGTAAATAAATATTTTTATGTGTTAATTTCTGGCAGTGGCTTTTATTCTTTTATATTTAAGATATAAAATGTATAGATTTTTATCTCTGCATCTCCGCTGAGCTAGTGACTTGGGCTGACGATCTAAATATGTAGATAAAGTGGAATCTTAACAGCGCGTATCTGCCTACTTTATAAATTTTTCTAGGCTCAAATGCCTAGATGGCGGTGCGGTGCGATGCGATCTCCCACTTTCGTTTGGATCGTTATAATAGATTCACCAACCAATTTCTTTAAAAAAACTTGTTCTTTATTTAACTATATAAAAATTTTTACATTCAATAAGTCATAATTACATTTTATTTGCCATTCTTACCATGGATATAAACATAAAAAAAAACATAAAGCTAATCTAGTCAATAAATAATCAAAATCATCCCAAATTCACAACTTAACCAGACTAGCAAAGGAAAATAAACTCTAAAACCCAACCAATGACTTCACAGCTACAAGCTGAATTTTCATGTTAAAGTATTACAAAATAACAACATACTTAAACTAAAACATTACCCACAATTCCACTTACTTTCCATCCACCCTTAATATTAAAAGTACTTTTAAATAAGTTAACTGCTTCAGAATTATAAGTTTTTAACAATAAAGATTTTTTAATTCTTTTTTTAATTTCATTTCTCACTAAAAAGCAAACTTAGTTTCATCAAAATTAATAATATGGCCTGTATCTCATGTATCTTTTACATGGATATATAAGGCAGAATTAATAAGAAATTTATTTGTAGCCCTACTTTTATGCACCTTTATTATTTCATTTAAACTCAAACTATTTTGAACTATGTATACTTTCTTACA
Source organism: Epiperipatus broadwayi (assembly GCA_028023455.1). NCBI lineage: Eukaryota > Metazoa > Onychophora > Udeonychophora > Euonychophora > Peripatidae > Epiperipatus > Epiperipatus broadwayi. The sequence goes on along the minus strand of JAQFVV010000067.1, from coordinate 3,113,737 downwards.
AAAACAAGGAATACTATACACTATGCCAGGAATAGTCTTTCCATCAAAAATTTCTTTTGTATTATTTAATAAATTATTTTTTTGGAAAAGGGGCATTACTTAGAATAATTTATTAAATAATATAAAAAAACTTTTGTTAGAAAGATTATTACTGGGGTAGTGTATATTCTTCATTTTTGTAAGAAGGTATACATATGTCAGAGTACTTTGACTTTAAATGGAAGAATAAAAGTTCATAAAAGTTGGGTTAAAAATAACTATCTTAGTTTTGCCTTATATATCCATGCAAAAATGCAGGCCATATTATTAATTTTGATGAAGTTAAGGTTGTCTTCTTTGTGTAACAGGATGGGGATCAAACCCTGTCCCAAAAAAAGGAAGTTTTGTATTCATGTGTTTGCCTGTATTTGATTTTTTTTATGTTTTCTTCAAATAGCTAAATAAAGAGTTAAAACAGCCATGAGCAGGGGGGGGTTGTGCTCATTTATTTTGTTAATACATGTGTGTGTATATATTGTTGTATAGGAAAGTGAATGGAAGGAATTGTTTAAAAGAAACATATGATATACATATTATTTTCATGATGAAATTCATTGTATTTCAATTTTAATAAAATGAAAATATATTTTTAATGAAAATAAAAAAAAGAATAAAGAAAACTACACATATGGTTATCTGTGGAATGCCATTTAATGAAGGCATTATTTTAAGTTAATTTCAAAAAAATAACTTAAATGTCTTCAATGGAATTTTTGGTTAGGACAAAAAAAGAAAAGGTGATAATAGCTTTGCTTTTGTTTAAAATAGAAGCTGAATTTTGGATACTATGAGCTTAGAAACTAAAAAAAAAAAAACTGAAATTCTTGCAATTGGAGCTTTCTAGAATATAAGATAAAAGAGACTATAAAAGGGAATGGAAAGATCAAGAGTTAGTTTGTGAGATATTTTGAGTGAAATTTAAAGAAAAAAGAAATATTACCTAAGTCCATCTGTTCATGTTATTATTTTTTTATGTTGAAGATTATGGAAACTTATTGGGATCAGCAAATATATTCACCAGTTATGAATAGCCTAGGGTAAAAGCTTAAAACTCACTGGGCTTTTGTCCCCCATACCATGAAAATACACGAACTGCTACAATATCAAACAACCACTTTAACCTGAAGAAATCTGCTCCTGACAATCTGTATTAGAGTTAACATCCAAATTAATAGAGATTTAAGAAACCATCACATCCATAATGAGCAACTTTAATGGCCATAGCATTGAATGAAATTATTATCATTACCAATCTGAATCTGTTATTTTCCCTGGGGAATTCCAGGTAATATTTCCCTTTTGTAAAATGTATTTTTTTCTTTTCATATTAGTGCACATTTTATATAGATGTTTAAAGACTTTTATATGAAGATATTATGATCAACTCTTATCACTGTTAAAATTATATTTCACATCTCAATTGATTGAACATTAGTTTTTCTTTTTGTTATTTAATTTGCTTGTCTGTACAATGTATGTGTAAGCTTGTGTTTTATAAAAATATTCGAACACAAATAATTTCTTTATTATTATTTATTTGTTATTTTAAATATTACATTTCAATGAAGTATTTCTGTTGTTTTATTATCTTGAATTTCTTGTAGGTAGCTCAAGAAAAAAAATAGATAGGTATATTAATTATTTAGTTAAATTAATTGAATATATGATTATTATGGTACCCTGTATTTTTCTCTCAGTCTAAGTATCATCTGTCCTAAGTGAGCTAGCCAGTGGACAGACTTTCTAATTATCACTTATAAAAATCCTATCTCTTCCAGCAGAATTCTTATGTAAATAAGATTAACACTGGAATCAGAAAACTGACATCCATAAATATGCTGGACAAGGATTATGATTAAATATTATGTAGTGTTTTTAGAGAAACATAGAAGTACCTCAATAAAGAAATATATTGCATCCTCATGTATATTAAATTAGCTATATTGTCATGTGTAAGAAGGCTTGTTTCATTTCCATTGAAAAATTATTACTATTATGTAGAGATTTAGATAAGTGTCAAATTACCACAATAAAGAGATATATTGTGACCTCATATATGTTAAAATAGTTATATAGGTATGAGTAAAAACCCGATTCCATTACATTTGAGAGAAATGAAATTAAAAGAAGAATTAAATAAACTTTATTTTTTAAAAATGTATGATTCAGAAACAGTTAACTTATTTAAAAATTCTTTTAATATTAAGGGTACATAGGAGGTCAGTGGAATTGTGGGTAATGTTTTAGTTTGAATATGTTATTTTGTAGCTCTTTACATTTGAAAGAAGGATACTTGTAGCAGTGAAACCATTGGTAATGTTTTAGCATTTATTTTTCCATGGCTACCCTGGATGAGTTGTGAATTTGGGGTAATATATATATATATATATATTATATATATATATATATATATATATATATATATATATATATATATATATATATATATATATATATATATATATATATATATAATGCCCTTTTCTATAGGTCAGTAATAGTTCATAACAGTCAATTACAAAAAATTTTAAATTTAGAATATGTTCTTTTAATATGGTAATTGTATTAAGTCAATTATATCTTTAAAGTACAATTTGAAGCTAAAGAGAATACGTAGTATATAAAATCTTTTAAAAAATAGTTATATAAAGCTTTAAATATTGTTGCATATGGTTGTAAAAGCTGGCCATATTAAATAACACAGCTATAAATATTAAAAGTATATTTAAAATTCGATTTTAATAGTTTAAAACTGATAATTTAATAAATGCTATGTTTAAATTTATAATCATATTTAATAGTCAAAATTAATATAATATATTTTAAAAATAAACTTTGTGATGGTGAGAATTGTATTTAATTCTATATTTTCTAAATTGTTCTTCCAAATTTTATAATTATATTATATAATATAATAAGTGTATCAATTTTATTAGTCTAGGCAGAAAAATAGATTGAAAATCATCTGTCAAAGTTATTGATCATGTGACCTGTATATTACATATGTTCACACACATGCTTGTTTGAGTTAATAATAAAGTTTAAGTATTTTAAAAGTTATATTATAGAATTGGATAGAATTATTGCCTATCATAAAAGTAAATAGTATTAAACATTAAGTTAACTATGGTATGTAATGTTTTAAGTAATGTAATCAAGATGAATTCAAGATATAATAAAAATTAAATATTTTGTTTAAATAAAAATAGATAAATGGAATAGGTTATTAAAGTTATTTTAAATGTTATTTTAAATGTTTAAATAGTTTTAATAAAATAATAATTTATTTAAAAGTAATATTTTAAATAATATTTTTTAAATTTTATTACATCATAATTTCTAATTTTGAAATACAATTCTACTTCAAATTGAAAATATGTAAATTTGTTCTCAAGCTAAAGTAAGAATTAACCAATAGGAATAGGTATTCTTACATACTATAAATATGAATTGCATGGAGGTATAGGGGGAGAATAATAATGTATTGAAACCAGAGAAAGATAAATTATAATTATCAAAAAGATAGTATATTTAAAAAATTTTATTTAGTCAATTTTTTTTGGTACTTTCTTATCATTTATTTTGCAAAAAGTAATTGATAATTTTAAAAAAGTATTTTGTAAAAGGAAAGTTTTAAAAAATTATATATCTAGAAACTTCGTGGAAATGATTTTCTAATTTTTAAAGTACTTGCCAGTCGTATTTTATCTAAAAAAAATTAACCTAAACTTCGCAATAAAGGATGGATATACTACAAAGTAAAATGGATATAAGTTGTAATGCTGAAAAAATGTTTGGAATATTTATTGATACAGCTTTATTAATAATTCACCGGAGAACTGTTTTGGTACATAAAAAAAACCACAGCTCAGACATTATACGGTCTAAAAATGTATTGAAACGTATTATTTATAAGCTGATCCAAGATTTATTTTTAAAATAGTAATAAGACAATTATATTTCATGAATTATTTTATATAATATGATATTCAAAGGAGTAAAATGTTATATTCTTTCGGAAGGTAACATTTTTTTTATTTTAAAAGAGATTTATAAAAATACCAAATGAAAGTTTAAATGTATCAAGAAGGAAACATATATAAAAAAGTGAACACATAGTTAATAAAAGATGGATCCATGGAAATACAAATAGTACTTAAAAGTTTATCAAATATTTTAAAGTTAAATTAGATGGATTGATGCATCAGATATGCAGAAAATATTGGTAGAGAAGATTAAAAAGCTTCACGGGATTAATTAATATTATGATTTAATAATTATCGTCTTAAATACTAAAACCAAGGATTATTTTCTATAAATTTTACTAAATGGATTAATAATTATTTTTATTTTAAACTTTAACATGCTTGGAGGAGAACATTTTTAAAAACTCTAGAGAAAATAATAAACATTTTGGACTTATCAGGAACTATCGTCAAGAAAATATGTAATTATAGTTTTGATTCTTTTTATTTTGTTAACCTAGTTTAAATCTAAATTTTTATATAAGATTAGGAAAAAAACATAAAAACATTAATTTATTAATATTAAAATTTTATAATATAACAATCTAATAATTTAGCTAAAATATTTTAATATAAAGTGTATGGGTATGAATTTTTTTTTTATATCTGCAATGCTCAAGTGGATAGATAAAGGTTATTGGTAATAATAATAACTATTGATAATTTATAATGTATATATTTTTTGTTTTCTTTAGATCATCCATAAATTGGAAGAATGAAGTGTAAAAGATTTTTACTTATATGTACCCCATTTCATACAACATTTTAAAAAACATTATGAGATAGGATTGATTTGGAAATATGCATACAATGATTATTTTTTTTTATTAGTGATATACTCCAACATAACAAATAATTGTGATTCTTTTAAAATTTTCATGTTATGGGATATTCAAATATTGTCTAAGTAGATTGTATATGATTAGATATATATAATAATGAAGTAAACAGACTTTTCTTGTGAAACAGCTAGATTGTTTAACTATTAATGGATTTTATTTATTGTTTTGTGTAAATGCAGATAGTTATTTATCGATGTAAGATGTGGAAAATCTTAAGAAATAATCTTGAGATAGTAGCTTGGAAGTACTTAGTGAACAGGAAACCAAGATGATGTTTTAAGAAATAGAATGTTATAAGGAATGGAAATACTATTTAGTCTTTATGTGAATATCAGCATAGTTAACAAAGCCCTATGACTGATACACAGTTTATTTGGACAGTGTTTATATTTCTTTAAATATTTGATGTTCTAATAAAGCTGAAGAAATAGCTTTAACATCATCCCTGTACTAGAGGATATTAGGCAGGTAAATGTCATAACTCTTAGCACTGTGCCCTGATTTTGAAATATATTTTGAGTAATACTCTAGCTTTCTTCCTTAATCCTATGCATCTGTTTTCGCTATCTTTATTTCATGTAACTGCATCGTTTAGTAAGACATTTTAAAAGAAATGATAAATAATTTAGAACTAAGGTTATGCTATTGTTTTTGGATAAGATTAGTTTATTTGCTTATAAGAAGCAGAATATTATAACTTAAAATTGAAGATCCAAAGTATCATAAGGAAAGAAAAGAATCATCGAATATATTTTGAATTTTATTTCAGAAATGAAATGTAAACTTTTTTAAAATAAAGTATCTAAACAAAGATATTTTCTTTAAAGTGATAATAATTTTAAATGCTTTATTATTATTTTTTTAAGAGAAAATAAGTATTGCATATTTTTAAAATACAATAGTACAAAGTAAATTATGTAAACAATATGCATAGTATATTTTTTGTTTATTGATTAACAGAAATATATTGATGATTACACTTATATCATACTAAAGTAAGGCTTAAAGAAGAATATATTATGATTAGTAAACATTGTATGATAAATACTAAAATCTAGTACTGAATTTTTGGATAATATTTTGTGTAACATCTTTGACTTTGCAAGATGAAATTTTTTTTGATATTTTGAGAAATCCATACTCATTATAAAATTTTGTTTTCTATAGAATGTTTTCTAAGTATGAATTTTTAAAATAAGATAGTTTAATAATATTAAGGAGAAAATGCTTTTGCTAATAAAGTAGATAAATATACTTGTAATAAGTTAACCATAATGAGAAACTAAATAGTAACATTTTTTTTTTAAATTTTGTCCTAAATCTAAATAAAGATACAATTGAAATATAAATTATTTTTTTTTATAACCTGGTAGATCAAACTGTAAAGTAAAAAAATTGTTAAGGATATTCACTGTAAATAGTGTAAATAAATTGTTTATTTATTTGTTGTTGGTAATAAACTTTGTTAAATTTTGTTATTTCAAAAATTTTGTGTCCGAGTTATTTATTTCTCCACATCGCTGCATGAAATCACGATATATGCATAATAATTGAAACAAATATATAATTTTGCACAAAAGATAAATAGAGAATTATTTTAAGAATTTTAAATATTTTATTGGTATTCATTATAATTAAATAATCATAATCTTACATTATTTTATTGGTCATAAATCAGTTATCACAATATTATGTTAAATTATATGCTATCAGTTGCCACACATATTTTGTTTATCAGATTATCAAAATGCTACCACATATTTATTATATCATTACATGAAGATATAAGATCATATTATATTATTTCATTATTTTATTATGGTAATAAAATTATAGTAAAAAAAGAAAAGATATACAGAATTAGTTAAACAATGAATAATATTATTACTATTATTTATTATAATTAGTTTCAGTGTAGTAGATTATGACATAAAATCCCTTCTCATATTTTACTACCGTATTTTTAAATTAACTTAGAATAAACTTTATGAACCTAAGATTATTTTATTGAGCTAGATGATTAAATAGAAGATTAAGATTTAATTATTGGTTCAATCTTAGTGAGTAGAAGTTATTAAAGTCATAAGAATACTATGAGTTTGTTATTTAAAATAGTAATAAGGGGGGATAGTGTTATTATGCCATTGAGGTAGTATCCTGTGGGATATTGGCTCAATGTAATCTATCTTGTCACCTGTATTTTCACTTCAAGTCTTATGAAAATATTAAATATTTATTTAATTTATTTTATAAACTGAACCTTATACGTATTTTTAAATTTGAGCTAGAGAAACATTTTAATTTTAATGCTGAATATTTTAGTTATTAATTATTAACTGAGATAGAACCGGTTATATTTTATATCATATACTATTCTGAATTGAGGATGCATGAGAGCAAGGTTAGATTATATATATATATATATATGGGTGTGTGTGTAAAATATCAAGTTATCCACTAAAATTTAATTAAAATTATATTAATAATAGACAATAGCAATGTATATAACGAACAGAAGTACATGCATATATTTTAGTTCAGTTGATAATGATTAGAACATAATTGAAAGTACTTACATGCTTTGTGCATAAAATCCGCCATCTAGTGCCTAATCATTCAATATCTCCAGACCAGTTGCTGGCTTGTGGTATTTATTAGTGAGGAGCCTTGGATCTGAGAGCACTGCACCTAGATCTTAGGATCTAATGCAACTCTCCAGCAACCCCCTTTTATCTCTACTTTATTACAAAACTATGAGTCTTAAATTGAAAACATCTTAATATTTTCAATTCAAGCTCTTTGTCTTATTTAGCCACATAGGTGTGAACTCAGTTCAGTACCTATACATTTTGGTGGCTTTGTTTCTTTAATAACTGTAGTCATCCTTATCCTATTAGTAAAAAATGGTTCTAAGCCAATAAACATCACATGATGATCATTCCTTATGCTTGCTTATAACTCTTATTAAAACAGGCAAATGTACAACATGTATTGCTACTCACTACAATCTAAATTAATCAACGGATGCCAGAAGGTTTCTGCTTAAAATCCCCATCTAGTGTTTAGTCGTCCAATATCATCAGACTAGTATCTGACTTTTAGCCTTCATCAGTGAGGAGCTTTGATCTGAGAGCACTGTACCTACATCTTAGAATCTAATGCAACCCTCCAGCAGCCATCTTTTATATCTACTTAACTACAAAACTATGAGTCTTAAATTGAAACCACCTGTCTAATAGGATAATTAATGTATATGGTTATTAAAGACACAAAGACACCAAAATATATAGGTAATGAACTGAGTTCAGACCTATATGACTATATAAGCTAATAAGCTTGGAATGAAAATATTAAGGTGTTTTCAATTTAAGAGTCATAGTGTGGTAGTCAATTAGAAATAAAAGGTAGCTGCTGGAGGGCTGCATTAGATCCTAAGATCTAGCTGCACTGCTCTCAGATCCAAAACTCCTCACTGATGAAGGTGACAAGCCAGAAACTAGTCTGGTGATATTGGAAGAGTAGGCACTAGATAGAGATTTTTGGCACAAGCCTTTAGACATCTATTGATTACTCTAGCTTGCAGTGAGTGGCAATACATATAGTCAGTTTTGCCTGTTTATTATTATTATTATTATTATTATTATTATTATTATTATTATTATTATTATTATTATTATTATTATTATTATTATTATTATTATTATTATTATTATTATTATTATTATTATTATTATTATTATTATTATTATTATTATTATTATTATTATGGTGATGATGGATGATGATTATTATTATTATTATTAGTAGTAGTAGTAGTAATAGTAGTAGTTGTAGTAGTAGTAATAATAGTAGTTGTAGTAGTAGTAGTATATGACGATGATGATGACATTTCAAATCAAACTTTATTGTTCATAAATAATTACATTATTAAAAATATATTGTTGAAAACTACATAACTTCAGAACAAACAAATAAATATTATTGGTACAGTTCAAAAGAAATTGTTATGCCGGTGTGTGATAAATGAAACTTGTAAACTGTGTATTTGCCTATGGTTATATTTTTATTGTCTGAGGATTTAGTGCATCAATTTAAAAATATTTTTGATTGAATACAATATATCTTTTGGATTATTCAATACACAAATGTAGTAGGTCTGTCTCAAATTTTTAATAGTGATCATATAGTAGTAAAAATATATGGGTTCAATCTTGTTAGAGTATGTGATTGGGTGACTTCTGGTATTGTTTCTAAGGAAGAAAGTGCATCAGATGCACCACAAAGTAAATAAACAAAAAGTTGTTGTTTAATTCACTGCCAGGATTGAGCTTTTTTTGCATGTTTCTGTTAGGTTACCAAGTGTGGTGTTATTTTACCTATATGTGGTAATCATAATCTCTTGGGTATTTGTCCAAGCTGTGAAAGTGCATGATAGGTGCTGTTATATTTGTTCTTCTGTGTTGCACTAGAAACAAAAAAGATTAAATTATTTTTAAATAACAGAAAAGGCAAGACAGTACATATTAATGTTTCTTTTACTAAATAAAATCTTGTATATTTATATATTATAGCGGCTTAAAGTATTATTTGTCTAAATTATGGCATTCAAACAAGAGTAATTTATTTTAAAGCAGTAAATCTTATTCCATCTCATTAGTGACATTAATCCATACTGCATTACTGACATTTGGCTTTTTTTTGTGAATTCATAAATATATCACAGGCTTCTAATCTGGGGATTGTGATAAGATTGAACGGATAGTTGAGATTCCTAGAACCACTTTCTTCATATAAAAAGCCTCTTCATGTCGGTGATGTCCACAGCATAACTAATCCACTTTTCTATAAGCACTGCTCCACAATGGGGTTCTTAGGCTTTGTTTTTGTCCAGAAGCATGACCTTCTCTTATTTCTTAACCATTGTCAGTACCATCACTTCTTTGTTTATTATTTCTTTTGTTTCATGAACCAGATTTAATGCTCTAATATTAATATTGTGCTTTGCTTATATATATATATATATATATGGCTGCAGAAAGGAGATTGCTATTAACTGTAAGGAGACCATTTGATTCCTCTTGGAGACCTTAAAGGAACCGAACTGAGCAGGGTAAATTCCTAATGTCCACTCCATACGTTCTTGCCATTGCACCTGTTATAATTATGTGATTATTCATATAGTATACGAACATGGATGGGCTGCTCACCAACATGCATTAGCCAGCATGGTGAATTTATTGGCTTTTTACCTCTGAGATTAAGATCAAGAAACACCATGGTCTTTCTTCTCAGTGCCTGATAAGGCAGAATGAATGTTTGTGTAAATGATAAATATTTTTCCAATACACATATATACAATTATGACAGACAAAATTAAAGCATGGCCCTTATTCCCAGGAGGCTGTAAAGTCATCAACAAAGGCAGCGATTGGTGGCCGAAGGCGGAGGGTGCTAAGAATCCCCTGATTGCGGACCCAGGCTGCCATTTGATGACGACTTTTTATTTAGGTACTTACAACTGCAGATCACTTTCAAGTGAAGGAAGATTGCAAGAATTAGAAGAAGAACTTTCTAATATTAAATGGGACATTATTGGACTTTGTGAAGTTAGAAGAAAAGGTGAAGAAAACAACTGATTTAAAAAGTGGACATATACTCTATTATAAAGGTACAAATATTGGAAATACAAGTGGAGTAGGATTCATTATAAATAAAAAGTGGAAGAACAATATTGTGGAGATTGATGGTGTATCAGGCAGAGTGGCAAGATTAATTATACAACTTAATAGCAGATATCAAATGCAGATAATTCAGGTTTATGCCCCAACAAGTTCTCATAGTGATGAAGTAGTAGAAGATTTTTATATGGATGTACAAAAGGCTTTTGATCAGAGTAAACAACATTTTAAAATCGTTATGGGAGACTTTAATGCTAGAATTGGTAAACAAATGAAAGATTAAAGTGTTGTAGGTAATTTTGGTTATGGTAATAGAAATGAGAGGGGACATAGACTTGTGGAGTTTTCAGAAAAAAAACAACAAATTTATATTATGAATTTTTTTTGAGAAAAATGTTAAAAGGAAATGGACATAGAAGCATCCAAATGAAGGTATAGCAGAATTGGATTATATTTTGACTAATAGAAAATACATATTTCAAGATTGTAATGTTCTTAATAAATTTAAGACAGGTAAGTGATCATTGACTAGTAAGGTGTAAGATACATGTTAATGTGAAACTAGAGAGACAGAAATTATTAAGAAAAACAATATTTACAGTTGATATTCCTAATATTCAGAAACATTCTAATGAATTTAAATTAGAACTTAGAAGTCGGTTTCAAGTATTAGTAGATTTTGAGCATAATTCAGATTTGAATGAAATTAATATGAAAATAACTGATACACTTTTAAAAACTGCAACAAAAATAGCTGGTAGAATAAAGCAGCAATTGACCAATAAAATTTCTACTGAGTCTAGAGAATTTATGAAGAAAAGAAGGAATATGAAGATATACAAAAATGATGCATTAAAAAGAATTGAATATCTCGAATTTGTAAAATGGTATGGAAAAAATTTGAAAATGATATAAGAAAGTTTAATTGTGAACTAGCAAGAAAAGCTGTAGAAGAAAATAGAAGTCTTAAGAATGTAAAACAACATTTTGGTATTGGTAGAAAATATATATCTGCAATAAGAAAAAAAAGATGGAATTGTTACTAAAAACAGAGATGACATCATGAAATTGGTAGAAGATTTTTATCAAGACTTATATAGTAATATAGAACAAGTACCTCCTATATCTATTACATCTTCCGAATTGCCAGAATTTTAAATGAAGAAGTGAGACACACAATTAAATGTATAAAGAAGGGAAAGGCTCTGGGTAATGATGGAATTATAATTGATATATTAAAAGAAGCAGGTGAAGAAATAAAAAAATATTTTAGCAAAGTTATATACCAAATGTCTAAATGATAAAGATGTACTGGATGATTGAAGAATACAGTAATAATATTCATATTTAGAAAAGGTGATAAAGAAAATATTAGAAATTACAGACCTATCAACCTTTTATCAGTTTTATATAAAATTTTTACCAAGATAATTACAACTCGTCTGCAGAGAACATTGGATTTCCACCAACCAAGAGAACAAGCTGCATTTAAAAGTGGTTTTAGTACAGTATATCATATCCTGGTGTTGAGAGAAGTTATAGGAAGGTCAAATGAATAAGAGTTGTCATTATGTTTTGGATTTGTAGATGATGAAACGGCATTTGATTCTATAAACATTTCTTCAGTGATTAAAGCATTGGATCATCAAGGTATAGATCCAGGATATTGTCATAATTTGAAGAATATTTATAAAAATGCAACAGCAACAATTAGATTACATATTGATACTGGGAAAGTCAACATTGAGAAAGGTGTAAGACAAGGTGATTCCATATCTCCAAAACTTTTTACACCAGTGCTGCAAGAAGTATTTTGTGGATTAAAATGGGAAACTAAAGGAGTGAAAGTAAATGGAGATTATTTCAGTCATTTAGATTTCGCAGATGATGTAGTTGCTTTTGCAAATAATGCTTCAGAGCTGCAGGATATGTTGCAGGAATTAATAGATGAAAGTAGGAAAGTAGGACTAAAGATAAATGTTAAAAAGACTAAAGTAATGTTTAATCGATTTGCTCAAAATATGAAAATAAAGATTGATTATGATGAATTAGAAGAAGTTAACAGTTACAAATACCTTGGTCAGATTATTAATACAGATGGAAACATAATGGAAGATATTAATCATAGAATTAAACTTGGTTGGAGTGCTTTTGGTAGAAATAACTTGATACTAAAAGGAAATATGCCTATGTGTTTGAAAAAGAAGGTTTTTAAAAAATGCATTTTACCAGTTCTTACTTATGGATCTGAGACTTGGACACTTAATAGAAGAGCAATACAGAGACTTCAGACCACTCAAAGAAGTATGGAGAGATGTATGTTGGGAGTAACAAGAAGATATCGAAAATGCAATGTATGGGTAAGAGAACAAACGGGTGTTGCTGACCTCATTGAAAAAAATAAAAGATTGAAATGGAGTTGGGCTGGACATATTGCTAGAAGAGATGATAATAGATGGACAATTGAAATTTAAACTGGATTCCAATAGATTGTAAAAGACCCAGAAAGAGACCACATGTGAGAAGGATGGATGAAATAAGAAAGTGTGCAGGGGTGACGTGGAGAAGAGAAGCTGGAGATCGGAGAAGATGGATTAAACTTGGAGAGACCTTCATCCTGCAGTGGATTGATAATGGTTGATAATGATATATATATATATATATATATATATATATATATATATATATATATATATATATATATATATATATATATATATATATATATATATATAATGCTGAATATTGCTTGTTTTATTAATTAAAATGTTATTTCAGTTATATTACACAATCCTACCATTATAATTTGTTTCTGTATTTAACAGTATCTATATGCCTTGGGGGAGAATAAAGCATTCTTCTTACTAGTGGTAATCAAAAGAATTTTCAATAAATATTTGTCATATAACTAAATGTAATTTTCAAATGTGTTTTACTTATTTTCATGACCGTAATGGTATGAAAATAGTTTTTATTATATCTGTAATGAATCCCGGAATGCTCCCCGAAATTATATGTTAGTCATCATATTTCAGAATCATAAATCAAAGTGTAAATAGCAATCTTATGTAATCTTTTAACAATTGATTGCCATCTTAATACTATACCCTATAAAGATGTGTGTTAATATATATATATATATATATATATATACATATATATATATATATATATATATATAAATATATATATATATATATATATATATATATATATATATATATATATATATAATATTTAGTTATTAAAAGAGCATATGAGAACCCTTAGCATGAATTTCACTATGTAATTATCTATCATTTGGTAGACCGCTTGCTCATTCACACACACATAAATGTATATAAATAATTTGTCATTATATTAAACTATTTTTATTATCTAAACTTATTTGAGTCGTTTGAATCCATTTTCTCTTCTTCCACACATACAACTATGTGTATTCATATTTTAGTTAAATTATAATGGAATTAATATTGAGTTTCATTGTCTTCTCTGCTCTGCTAGTGTGGTCTAGATTTGCAAAAAATTCTCATGTGCTACCATTATTATGTGTTTGATCTGGGGCTTAAGGAGTGGGTTCAAATTCAGGTTGGTCCCTTATCTAAATCTTGGGTGACTGGGTTTGAAGTATATATTTATTGAGTTCCAGCTCATGTTAGATGGATCAACATGTTTTGATTTGTACCGTATACACCAAGAAAACTTAAACTATTGGTTAGGTGAAGCAATATAGAGACTTTTCAGTGTCATCGTTTCTGCATTGCATAAAAGCAAATCATTAAATATTAATATAAGCCAAAAATTAGACATATGTAGAACACATCATTTAAAATTGTATGTGCCTTTATAAAATTATTTATATAATATTATATTTAAAATAAATAAAAATAAAAATAAATATTAATTTCTTATATTTCATTTGTAGCATTTTATATGTAAGATTAATTATATTTAAAATATTGTAAATTAAATACCAAGCAATTAATTTCAAAATTTAGTTAAATTAAAATAAATTAATTATTATGTAATTAATTTTGTAACCAGTTACTTTATAAAAGATTAAGTTATTTATCAAACAAAATGATCAGGATGATACTCATACTTATGTAATAAAAAAATCAACATCTTAATATATTACCTTTAAAATTCATAATTGTGAAATACAAAAACAGAAAAGTATTCAAAGTAATATTGCACATGGTGAGGAATATTTGCATTTACGTTTTGAGAAATCATTTGAAAAAACCATTAAGCAACTCGTTATTGGAGTTGAACTAGTTCTAATAAAATATTCATAAGATTTTGCAGGAGCAATCATGAGGAAATTTCTGTTTATTATTATAAATCTTTTATAATCAAAAGCCATGAAATTCTTTAAATTATTCCCATTATGTCTAACAAAATAAGCAGCTTGGTAAACTTTTTCTGGGTCGTTTATCTTTCCAACATTTTTTGGCAACTAACTAATTAACAAGTGGCAATGTATGCAGTATAAATAATTTTTGAAAAACTGCCAAGATAAAATAATAATATCTAAAAAAGAATGTGTTGAGTAAAAAGTTATAAATTATAAACTTTAAAATAATTAAGACTGTCACATTGTAAAATAGTTCAGAAATTCAAAGAAACTATTAAACAGGAGTATTTAAAGATTTATGTGTATATATTATAACTAAAAAAAAATTAGTTATTATCTAGAAAATACCTCATTTAAAAAAAAAAAAATCACTGGCATAATTCTTTTAAGATTTAGAGTATGCTCGCAATAAAATATACTAGCCATTGTAACTATATAAATAAATATTAGTTATGGCAACTGAATAAAAAATGATAGTAAAATCAACATAGTGAAATTACTCTTATCTCTAATAATAGATTCTTCAACAAAGAATCATCCCTTTTCCACATACATAAAACATGTTCATAATCGCACACTGGCGCTATTTGCAACTAATTAAAAATATCAAAATAAATATATCAAGATTGGAAACAAAAACTATTATTTCTTTGTTATTCAGTTTTAATTATTGTTTACCTGGGCGCTACTAATCTATATAAATCTAGATAAAGTTATATCATATTCTTACTTATTCAATGTGCCTGGTTCAAATCCACTTGGTACATTCTTTACAACACATGCACTTGGATAAATGTGAAATGGCATCCTTATATTTTAGTTATTTCAATAAAACTATAAGATCCCAATATCACATATTTTCACTTAACACTTTCATAGGTGTTACCAGTTCAGTTGTAAGTATAATAGATTTATAGATTTAATACACGTGTCATGGTAGTCATGTCTCTTCTCTTGCTAATGGCTCACAAATAAACATAGTGAGAACCATTAATCATATGGCCATTAAATACTACTTTTTAATCTATTTATCAATAATAATATAATGATGATGATGATGATGATTCCATCCACAGATTTTGCAACTGACTCACAACAACAAATTTAGCCTTTCATAAACCTATAATTATTTACCTAAACATTATATTTAAATTGTGACTTAACCATTAATATTCACCAGTGATGATGATGGTCATAACTAGTCTCACAACATAAAATTTAGCTTTATATAAATCTATAATTACTTACCCAAAACATTGTTATATTAAATTATGACCCAATGCTTACCATTTATTAGAGATGATAAATGATCATAATTAAATGGTAAAATTAAAAATAACACAAAATTCAAATATTATATAATTATATTTATTAAGATTCTTTCCTTTTAATAAAACAAATTTCTAATCATCCAAATGACTTTAATTATTATATTCATCATAATAATACATTATTAAAACAAAATTCTGTATGTGTATCTGAACAAGAAAATTAAATATATGTATATGCTCCTACTCATTTAAGATATGCTGGTTTAAAATGAAGCATTAAAAAACAATACCTGTAATGCTTATTCAATATTTTCCCCTGCTTTATTATATATGTTATAAATGTAATACAAAATTCATTCACACAATGTGTGTGTGTGTTCACTTTCATACATGTGAATCCATACTCTATTAATTTGATCCCTAAAAAAACTATTAAGCAATAAGATTTTAGTCTAACATATTTTGACTTATCTTAATTGATGCATGTCTGTATAAGCAGTCACCCACACACACACTTATGATATGTTAGCATATATATCATGTTAAAAAAAATTTCCTTCATATTATTCATTTACAAATAAATCATATATATATATTCATATATATTCATTTACAAATAAATCATATATATATATTATTTAACTCTTGAGCAAATCAACATTCATATCAAATTTAAATATGCAAAACAAATAAAAAACATTACAAAATATATATTGACTGATTGCTCAAGTACTGTTGGTTAACTCAATAAATGGCAATCATAAATAAAAACATTTTAAATTGTAATAAAACAAAATTCAAAGATAAGAAACATTAAAATGTATTTGTGATATTGTTACTCATAATGATAATTAACAACATAAAATAAAAAAAATAAAAAAACTTTTAATGTTTATGTATTTAAAAAAAACAATGTTTGACCCATAGAAGGAGTTTCAAATAATTACTTTAAATAAATAAAAAAAATATTAATAAAATTTCAAAGTTACCAATTCATTTTTCAGTTCTTAAAATGTCAAAGTTGAGACAATGGACTGCTCCCTTTTCTATAGCTTTGAGCTGAGATGGCTGAGCTCTGGCACTTCACCCTTTTCCTTCTTTTTACCATTTCAAATTTATTTCTGGCACTCTTAATGACAATAAAATAAAACTTTAAAAAAACTGATTAATATATTAGTTAAGGCTGGATGTGTGGATTATATACATCTTCCTTCTTTTCTTCTTCTCCCTCTTTTTAAAGATGATGATACTTTAATAGGCCATGGGATGAAAAAGTGATTTTGGCTTGATTGTCTTAAAATGTGGCCATTCTTTGGATCTTAAATATATGCATGAGTGTGATCCTGGTAGAAAATAGTGGAAGGTAACATGGCATTCTAATTTTTTATGCTAAAAAAATATATAAACACTGAGTTCATTTTGTTCCAAAACAGCAATTTATATACTCTCCTTAGAACACCATTTTTTTTACTTTTCAGCTTCTTTTTAAGGACTGAATCTTTATTGATTCTGGTGGAGATTTACTGCTTGCTTTCACTAAGTTTATTTTCTAAAACTTTTTTAATAATTCAGATGTATATAGTTCTGTCTGTAATAACTTAACTGCAATAGTGTTCAGATATCAACACTCCTTCATTCACAGTATATAAAGTAGTACCTCAGCATTTTGTTCCTTGAAAATTAAATTCATTTTTCCTCCCTTTACCTCCACTGAGAAGAACTGGAAAAAATAAAACTACTGTCCATTGCTGAACTGAACTGACTTGAACTGAACTCACGTCCCTCTTTCTCACCAAGCTTTTTATATTATAGTTTTCATAATTTATCTGACTTTGGGATAGGTCAAAGTATCTTCATCAGCCATCCCAAAGATGGTTTCACACAACTCAAACTGATGACACTTGATGATTAAGTAACAAAAAGAAAAAAATATTTTCTTCCTTCAGTTCTCAAAATATCATCTTTTTTGACAATTTAAAATTCAAACAACAAAAGAAAAAAAAGGCAAATCAAATTTTATGTGTAATTAAAAGTATGTCTATGTCTATGATCTGCACATTTACATTTGACTCCAGACAACATGTGTTCCTTGCAGGCTATTAATATTTTGACCTTTAGATATGACCCTAAACCATCTAGTATAGCCTGTTTTATTTTAAAGAAAATTAAATTATATAATGAAATTGCTATATATAATATAAGAATTTAATACAGGGGTAGTTAACCTTTTTATACCCACTGCCAATTTTTGTATCTCTGTTAGTAATAAAATTTTCTAACTGCCCACCGGTTCCACAATAATTGTTATTTATAAAGTAGGGGAGTAACTTTTCTTTATAAAATTTATAAAGCAGAGTTACAGCAAGCTAAAGCATATAATAATAATTACTTACCGATTACTTTACATTGGACTTTCACTAAGTTTAGCAGAATAAATCTTTATAAAACAACTGACTGTAGTTAAATCTATCATTTTATTAATACTTTGTATAAATAGAAGCAAGAAGTCTGATGAAATTACATTTTATTAATTAAATTATTAATGAGATCCCTGAGGCTGATACTGCAAAACTAAATACTGGATATCTGGTTCAAATTTTGTAAGGAACAGACAAAAGCTTCCTCTTTTGAAAATATTCAGGCAGTTTATTTATTTGGTCATAATATGATTAATGACCACTAAAGCCTGATTCCAAAAGATATGAGATAGGGAAAGATATTATTAAACTGAATATCATTTTCCACATATTTGGATATAAGACAAGAATTATTTTATTTTGCCATAAGTTTTCATATCCATCACTATTAAATTTATATTATTATTTTTTCATCATATCTAATTTTTAATGTTTCTTCTTGGAAAGTTGTAGCAGTGTCTTCAATATTTGTGATAAAAAAATATTTCATCTCATCATACACCTTCACTTTCAAAATATCTTCAAGTCATTTTTCAATGTCCAATTTTAATTAATTGAGGTGGCTACTGAATGTGTCAATACCCTCTGGAATTACATCATCTTCTATAGATTATAACAAAGTAGTTCAAATTTGTCAATAAATAATGATGCAATACTTTGGAAACCTATAGGAGTTTTATTAGTTCCTTGAAGCTGCAAATTGACATCATTAAATCTCTTGAAAATATCTGCCAAATAAAAGGCATCATTTTATTTTTAACTGTTGACAGAAATTTGTATCATAATTACTTTCAAAAAATTGTATGAGACTATCATATTATGCTAGATAATGAGCCAAAGATGTGCCCTTTGACAGCCACTGAACTTCTGTGTGCAAAAGTCATGCATTAAAATCTTCATTATTGTCCTAGAAAAGCTCTCGAAACATTCTATCAATTTTGCATTGGATTTGATCTTCTTTATGGCTCAAATTATTATACTTATTGATGAATGGAATACACCACACAATGAATACATAAACCATTTGGCACTTCTTTCTTCAAATAAGCAATAAATCCATGATAACGGTCTACCATTGATGATGTTTCATCAGTAGTACATGCAATAATATTATTCAAATGAATATTATTTTTTGTAAAGTATGATTTCACAGTATTAAATGCAAATAATCCTTTTGTATCTATAATGAGATTTATTGCAAATAGCATTTATTTTTGTAATGTATTGTTTTCATCAAAATAACATACATAAACCATCAATAAAGCATTATTATTTTCAGTGGTAGACTCATCCAATTGTATGGAAAATGATAAAAAAATTTTTTTAACATTAATTGCCATTCCTTCAATTCATTGCTTTACTGTGCTATCACTTAGGGGCAACGTTTTTAAAATTTCAGGTATATTTTGATGCATTACTGTTGAGATAAATTTTTATAGAGGGTATATTACAGTTTTTCCAATAGTATAGATTTTACCCCTTTTTGCCATTAATTGTGAAATGTGTGTTGTTTCTTAAATGATGCAATGTTTATTGAATGATTTTGAAATTTTTTATATATTTCCTGAAAATATTCAATGGGCTTGTCATTATCATTTGCAACAAGATGTTTTCACAAGTGACTTGGTGTCATTGCCTCATTGGATAATGTTTTATGACACAATAACCACATTGGGTGTTATTTATTTACAATAGATTCTATGAAACCCATCTTTAGACACTCTGGTAAATAGCCATGAGTATATTTTTTAAAGTTATAGGCTCACAATATTTCATAATATTTTGTTTGAAGCTGTAGACACATACTCACTCTCACAAATCTGTGTACTGACCAATACCACCACAAACAAAAGAGCCTGTGCTATAAATCATCATCTGTGAATGCTTCTTATGCATCATGGATTGTTTTTTTGGGGGGGATGTGCGAGCTATTTTGGGACAAGGCTCTCTTGTTAGTGGTCACACTATAGCTCCATTTATTTTCACTTATGTAACTTGAACTAAACTTAAGAATGGAAGATATGAATACTATATTTTCAGAAATTTAAATTGACACAGAGAATTTTATGAAAACCTAATGGAAATGTTTTTAAATAATGCTATGAAATTTTTTAAAAAATTCAATTAAATTAAAAAAAAGAAAGAAAATGATTCAGTATCAGACAAAAACCCTACCCACCCACCATGAAGGCTGGACTGCCCACTAGTGGGTGGTGAAGATCAGGTTGACTACCACTAGTCTAATACAAATATTTCTTATAATATTCATTTTTCTCAGTATTACTTACTAATAAATCTTACCTATTAATATGTATAATACACACACAAATAAAGATACATAAATATTTTTTTTTTCAAATTTAGTAATATATATATATATATATATATGAATGGGTTTTTGCTACAATACATACATTATATATATATATATATATATATATATATATATATATATATATATATATATGAATGGGATATTGCTACAATACATACATTAAATAATCAAATATATATCATTAAAAGTCAGTCAAATCTTAGACAATACAATCAACAATTTCAAGCTGTTGTTAAGGCAACCTTTTTTTTAAAAATAAAGAATGAATCCCACCTTTATTAATGGTCTGATATATTTATGTAGACACTAAAGTCTGCAGCTTGTCCACAGAGATTGAAATTATTGCTACAAAAAAGTTTTGATAAACGTCTTTAAAGAGATAAATATAACTTGTTCTGAATGCAGATTCATAATAATCAATTGTAACATTATAAACTGAAATTATACTTTTCAAATTGAACCCATGCATTACTTATATAAAAAGTCTAATAATGTTCAAGACTAAATGGGTTTATATTCTAATAACATCTATATTGAATTGTATATAATGATACTAGACAGGCATATTCAACCATAATATAACTTAATTTATGTATGGTTTATATCAAAATTAATATATCATAAAAATGTTTTTTTAATAATGAATAATAATAATAATAATAATAATAATAATAATAATAATAATAATAATAATAATAATAATAATAATAATAATAATGATGATGATGATGATGATGATGATGAAAATTTTATATTGAATTTTGTTAATCATCCAAAGTTTATATTCCATGATCTATTGATCTATTATGCTGTGATGATCTTTGCACACCATCAGCATAATCTGAATGATATTCAAGTTATTTCTGCACAGATTTTGTACATGCACATATAACAAATATCAGTACATCAAGACAAATAAATGGCCATTATTCCACAAATTATATACACATTCACAAAAAAAATTATCTCATGTTTCTTTTAACTCTATATTAATCCAATGAGTTATCAGACACCATATTCCTTTATTTCTGATTCATCAAAATTTCTTTTGATTCATACAACTTTTTTAATACTTTTGAAGTTAGTTAAATGATTCCTATTTACTAAGGCAATAAATCTAAAGCATGTGCAATTGAAAATGTGAAGGTAGGGACCTCTACAGGTCTTATCCACAAGCTTACACATTGGAAGAAAATGATTCCTTTAATTTCATAGGTACTCACACATTTATTTTGACAGCATTTAATAACTTTAGTAGCTCACTTTTAATACACAATATTATTTATTTATACATTTTTCAATAGCAGTTCAAATAAAACTCTATAATTTAACAAATATTTCATAATTCATTCGTTCCATTCTTTGTAGAAAATATGGTTGACTTATCTGTAATTCTCCCAGATAGAAATTTTTATTCAGGCTTTATCATCTTAAAAGTATCAATTTATGAGTAAGTTTAATCATTTTATTTGCTAAACACTTTCATTTTTCAGTCAATAAACAGTCAACATGTATTATTTCACAACATTTCATTCAAATAAACAGTTTATCTTTAATCATAAAAGATAACAAGCATTTAAAGGTTTTCTAAATCACTTCTTCTAATTCAGTTATAGCATAAGTTCCAAACTGCAGATAACACTACATTTTAAGTCTTTTCTTTTTTCTTTCCTTTCAAACTAGGATTTGAAGCAATTCATATTGAATAATATTTCTAAAAAAATCAGGATATTGTTCAAATAATATCTGTATTATTTCAGGCTTAAACAGCCAAGGGTTCATTCTAGATATATCATCAATTGATATGCTGCAAATAAATTGTTTATCATTGGAATCAAATCTCTTGATTAACGTTAAGGCAAAATGAGTACCTGACTAAAAAATTTTATGTAGACATTCGAACTTTAAAAAAATAACTTATTAAAACTTTTACTTCTTTCAGTTTGAATTTTAAGTTTTTTTGCAACTCTCTGAATTCAATTCTCCTTTCCTTTGTACAAACTTTTAGTACAAATTCTTTAGCTTGTAAATTCTTTAGCATCCCTCAATTCTTTAGCATTTTCTTTCAAATGTGTGCATGGCTTTTTATAATCTCCTTTTGTCAATCATCAAGAAACAAGTTATCCTTGCTTGTTTTTCTCTTCTATGAATATTTTTAAAAACTAATTTAAACTTAATTAAAAATGTTTATCCATTTAATTTACAATCAAATGGTACTAAGAATTATACATAAAATTTTATATTTTTCTCAATAAATAAAATTACATTTACAAGCAAGCAAGCCCTCACAAACACTTAAAATCATTCCAATTTAACTAATTGAAATTACAGTTACTTTTTCTGAAAAAAAATATATTTAACTGTTTTAAATTTAATTATTTAATTAAATAAATCGACTGCTTACTTTTATAACTAAATTTAAATTAAATCTATTAAAACTTGCCTATCTACTTAATCAAATTTATCACACTATTTCATTCAGTTACTGTTAACTACCTATTTTAACACTTATTTCCTTTACTTAGGTCACTCATCTCAACCCCAACATCAACATGACGCATTCAGATCCACTGATTAACAGATTTTTAAACTGTATTCAAACATTTTAGCAAAATTATGAATTAACGTTAAATATTATATATCTAACAGAAGCATTCTGATAATTAACTAGAATTATCTAAACCATGGTCAGTTATAAATATGTTAAATTAATTGAATTTTTTGTGATAATTTTTTTTTCAGTTAATTTTACATCTACAACAAAACAAGCTCTATTTGTCCAAAACCAAAGGTCACAATGAATATGTTTTTTTTTACTAATCAGATATTAATGTTTAATGTTGTTAATATATTCATTTAAAATGTAGATTTAAGTGAAGCTTGATTAAAGTAATACTTACTATCTAGATTATAAACATTTCAATTATATGAAAAAGCTATATAAATTACAAAAATGTTTTCATTGAATAAAAAAATATGTGTGTTCAGAGTAATTTGATACACAAATGCACTAAATCATATACTCTTTTAAGTATAAAATATATAATCTAAATTAATAAAATTTATGCTACATAATAAGGATTTTGTTTTAAAAAATTTTATTGAATAATTTACATTTTATGTTTGTTTTGTTTTTAAATTATTATATTGGCTTTTAAAAGAATAATTCTTATGTAAATGAGACATGTATTTATATAGTGCTATGTTTATAAATTGTAATAAACTAAAGATTAGCCTTTCAAACTAACGTACAGGTACTTTTTATGAATGTTAATAATAATAAATGAATACTTTCATTTCCAACACAAGATAAAGTCTTTGCAAATGAATAAATGAATCCACTTATTCATTCAACCCAAATGCTTATATATGGGCAAATCTTAAGTACTGGATATGAAAGCGTGAGGATAAATCAATCACCTTAAATTACTGTTTACTATGTCTGAATGAGTGACCTTAATGAAATTATCTAGAATTTATAAAATGTCACTCTTAAATAAAACTAAACATATGTAAATGAGGCATTTATTTATATATCACTATGTTTATAAATTGTAATTAACTAAAGATTAGCCTTTCAAGCTAATGTACATGCGCTTTTTATGAATGTTAATAATAATAAATGAATACCTTAATTTTCAACACAAGATAAAGTCTTTGCAAATGAATAAATGAATCCACTTATTAATTCCACCCAAATGCTTATATATGGTCAAATCATTTACATATGTTTAGTTTCATTTAAGAGTGACATTTCTTAAATTCTAGATAATTTCATTGACGTCATTCATTCAGACATAGTAAACAATAATTTAAAGTGACTGATTTATCCTCACACTTTCATATCCAGTACTTAAGATTTGCCCATACATAAGCATTTGGGTTGAATGAATAAGTAAATTCATTTATTCATTCGCAAAGACTTTATCTTATTATTATTATTCTAGGTTAAAATTAAAAACTTGTGTTGGAAATGAAAGTATTCATTTATTATTATTAACATTCGTAAAAAGCACATGTACGTTAGCTTAAACAATTAATCTTTAGTTTATTACAATAATAATTCTTATAAAGGACTAATTCCTCTTTTTAAAGGCAACATTCTACCACAAAAAAAAAGCATGATTGGCTTTTTTTAAAAATCTGCCATTGTTTGGTTTGTAAAAAAAAAAAAAAGTCATACATTTTAAATCCTTTCCATTTAAAACTTAAGTAAAAATAATATTTTATCTACTACATAAAAATGTGGTTTATTAAAATATTTTTTTAAATGGAAAGTAATAAAAATATGATGTAATAAATTTACCCGTTTCTTTATTCAGATGGTAAAATCTATCTATGTCAACATTTTTGTTAAATAATAATTACTATTTATAAAACATAGCTGCAAATTAAACCAATAAATCAACGTAAAATAATAGCTGCAAATGCAATAAAGTTACTAATACTTTTCTTGGAAATATACAATGAATGCTTTTAAATTAAGACAATTTTATTTGAACATATTTTTCTATATACGGATAATATTTCATTTATATACAAGCATAATATCATATAACATTTTCCAAGTCTATTTTACATAATAATTGAACTACTCTCTTTTCAAGCTACCTTCAGCTATTTACTCCACACACATGTGAAAAAGATAAATGATATCCAATATTTGTATTTCATGCTGAACCAGCACTTGGTCAAGATCATCTCCTCCCCACAAATGTATATACTCAGTGCATAGTTTATGGACAAGCTTCCATCTATCTCACCCTCCAACTTTTCAACCATCTATACCATTAAAAATCTGATGCTGGTAAGCCCAAATCCCTTGTTGAAGTGGATATTAGTGTCATGCCATGATGATTTTTAAGTCATTCTGATTCCTCATGTATAGGACCTTATTCATTTAAATACAAATAAGAATGATGGACAAGTTAAAGGCTGAATGTGTAATATTTGATAATGTGCAAGTATAATTTATAAATTTGAAATTTAGATGTACTTAAATAGATAAGGTCTTATACATGAGTATCAAAATGACTTAGAAGTCAATATGGGCAAGATAATAACATTGAAATAAAAAGGGATTTGAGGTTTCTAATATCATATTTTCAGTGGCATATATGGCTGAAGAGTTGGTATATTTGTGATTTTACATATATCATGTGTGTGGAGGATATGATGAACTAGATTAACTGAAGAGTGGTAATTCAGCATGAAATACATATATTGGAGATAATTGATCTTTTTTCACATGTCTATGATTATGTATTTTGGTTGTGTGAAATAGAGCAGGTAGCTGAAAGGATCTTGAAAGTCAGTGTTCAAGTCCCTTGTTACATCTAAACTCCAAGTTTATAAAATATAATTGTATTCAATTAAATATTATATATATATATATATATATATATATATATATATATATAATATATATATATATATATATATATATATATATATATATATATATATATATATATATATATATATATATATATATATATATATCATAGATAATATGTAATAATATATTTTATAAGAGTATATAGTCAATTGTAATAATATCTTAATACGATTTGACAATTTTCATTTTCTTATATATATATATATATATATATATATATATATATATATATATATATATATATATATATATATATATATATATATATATATATCGATGTCTGTATTTCTTCAAAGCAATATACATACATAATCTTATAATTAAATATTAGTAAATACAATAATCAAAAATTTTGAAAAGGACAAAAAATATAATTGTCACTTGGGAGCAATTTAGACTATCGTCATAGTCTTTGTCAATTAATTCTTTGAAAAGTTAACTTTCTCATAATTTCATGGTCTTTCCGTTAGCTGCCTACCTATTGATTAAGTTTTGCTTGTATTAATATATTAGCATTGCCTCTTTATTTTCCTTTTATTGTTATTTCATTCAGTTTGCAATATTTTTACATTATTATAATTGAAATTAAAACCATATATACATGATTTATTATGGTCATAAAAATGGAACCTGATACATTATTATTACTTTTGCAATTTTGTTTTGTATTTTGAACCCTTTTAATAACAGCAAGTGCTCTTTAGTTCTTTTCTCCAACATACATCTCAATTCTCCTATATATCCACTGCCATACCTATATATCCATTTATAAATGATGCAATTTTTATTTATAAGTGAGGTTTTATCTTTAGAATTATCCATTAATTTACTTAATGTAGGAGGTGCATAAAATGCAATGTCACATCTACCTTTTATACGTTTTCCTTATAAAATTTGATTTGAAATATATGGTATTGATATGTAAATTTTTTTATTAGTAGAAGAATCAACTTTAAAATTAATATTATATATATATATATAAATTTAATAGTTGATTATTAGTAGAAGAATCAACTTTAAAATTAATATTATATATATATATATAAATTTAATAGTATAATAAATATGATTGTAAATATAGCCAACATTTAACAATTTATTAGAATACATTTCAATATTTTTGTCTTTATCCAATGAATATTTACAAATATCATTTTTGAATAAGAAGGAATGCAAACCTGCCATTTTATGTGGCATTAGTACTCTTGATTTATGTGAAATAGAGCCTCTTTTCGCTATCGGTTTGATAGTCATATAGTAATCCAGTTTACATCAATCTCTAGTTAACTTAAGATCAAGAAACTGAATGTACATTAAATTTTCATCTGTTTTGATCCATTTTAAGATGTTTATATTATTTAATTCTTTAAACAGATCTTTAATTGTATTTGGCTTGCCGCATACAAAAACATCATAGACATATCAATTATATAAAGTAATATTTTTTTGATAACTTTCCTTTTTCAAATACTTTCTTCATATGTAGAAATTACAAAATTACATATTTGGGCAACTGTAGGGAGACCCATTGGCCAGCTATAACCCATTTTATAAAAAAAAATCTTTCTTAAAAACAGCATAAATATTATTATCAATAAAACTGAACATTTTGACTATAAATTTTATTATTTTCACATTAAAATTTTTAAAATTCAATGTGTCAGATATAATTTCAATAGAAGTCATTCAATTGATTGATCCATACATTTCACTTACATCTAAGGTACATATTGCATCATTAACATCAATAATAATTTCACAAATTTTACTAACAAAATTAAAGATGAACATATTGTACATTTACCAAAACCAGTAATTTCTGGTAGCATGTTCTCAATTAATTGACATGTTTCATAATAAAATGCCACCCCCCCCAATCAACAATTAACCATAATTGTTCATTTTCTTTATGCATTTTTATGTTTGAAAAGATCTTAGGATATATTGCTGTAGAAAAGTAAATCTTATAGTAAGTACAATTGTTAATCATATTATTTTGCACTTTTTAAAAAATATTTTTGGATATATGTCTGCATAAAAAAAATTGTTGTTAACTGAAAGGAGGTATTTTGATTCCTCTTGAAAGCCTTAAAAAACAGAGCATGGCAAATTTCTAATGTCCACTTCATGCACTCTTATCATTGCAGCTGTTATTATTATTGATTATTCATATACTATGTGAACATGGATAGACTGCTTAATAACACACATTAGCCAATGTAGTGAGTGCATTGGCATTTAACTTAAGATTGTAGTGGCTTTTGTTTAAGATCAAAAACATCATGATCTTTCTTTTCTGTTGCATGATATTTCTTAACAGAAATCGGATGAGTTTTCTTGGAGAAAGAATGAGTTTGTGTGTGTGAATAATTTTTTTTTATATAATAGATATTTATAATGCTGACAGATAAAAATAAATCATGGTCCTTAATTCAAAAAGGCTGTTAGATAACAGCCAAGGAGGCAGCCAAAAACTGATGATGCTAAGAATAACCTGATTGCTGGTCCAGACAATCATTTGATAATGCTATTTTATTTAGATACTACTTCCAAGTGAAGGAAGATTTTAAGATTGGAAAGAAAAAAAATCATATTATATGACATTTTATTGGATTTTTGTGAAATGAAAAGGTGAAGAGACAAAAGTGGACATTTACTATACCACATATGAGGGGTAGAATGACTTAAATTTAACGTGGGTATGACAATAATATTGGCATCAATAAGGATTTTGAATGTTTTATACTTGGATTTTCAATGATATGATTAGCTGAATATTTAGATGGTGAGGAGGATTGAAGCTTGTCCAATAAAGGTTGAAGATTTGATATCTTAATATAAACGGAATCTTATTTTATATATGTGTGGGAGATGGTGTTTGGACTTTCTGACAAGTGCTGATTCAATACATAATATGTATATTAAACATTATTTGTCTTTTTCATATGTATTTAGTTATGTGTATCAGTTGTATAGGATGAAGTGGATAGATGTGGTTAGCTTGAAAATGAGTTAAAGTTCTTCTAATTATATTAAGCTTAGTATAAAGATAATGTACATGTATTTAAATATTATATACATATACACAAATGGGAATAAATTACTTTCCCCATGCTATGAGTTAAAGTCAATCTAAATAATGAATAAAAGATCAACAATAGAATCAATCTATCTATTTTTAAGGCTTTTGCATTTTTAAGCATATATTGTTGGCAGTTTAGAGTAAAATTAATTTATCAACCAGATGAAATATAGCAGTTTTGAGTTAATAAATGCATTATCAATGATATGAGACTGGAGATAAAATTCTTTTTTAGCATCTTGGTTATAATAATTGAATAAGATTTAATATATAAACTTGAAATTTAATATAACTTAATGTCATCATCATCATCAACCATTATCAATCCACTGCAGGATAAAGTTCTCTCCAAGTTCAATCCACCTTTTCCTATCTTTAGCTTCTCTTCTCCACATCACCCCTGCATATTTTCTTATTTCATTCATCCATTACACATGTGGTCTCATTCTGGGTCTTTTAAATCTCTTGGAATCCCGTTTAAAATTTCAATTGTCGATCTATTATCATCTCTTCTAACAATAAGTCCAGCCCAATTCCACCTCAGTCTTTTAATTTTTTCAATGAAGTCAGTAACACCTGTTTGTTCTCTTACCCATACATTACGTTTTCGATTCCTTCTTGTTACTCCCAACATGCATCTCTCCATACTACTTTGAGTGGTATGAAGTCTCTGTATTGCTCTTCTATTAAGTGTCCAAGTCTCAGATCCATAAATAAGAACTGGTAAAATGCATTTATTAAAAACATTCCTTTTCAAACACATACACATATTTCCTTTTAGTATCAAGTTATTTCTACCAAAAGCACTCCAACCAAGTTTAATTCTATGATTAATTTAATCCATTATATTTCCAT
Source organism: Epiperipatus broadwayi (assembly GCA_028023455.1). NCBI lineage: Eukaryota > Metazoa > Onychophora > Udeonychophora > Euonychophora > Peripatidae > Epiperipatus > Epiperipatus broadwayi. Next base: position 3,083,438 of record JAQFVV010000067.1, on the reverse strand, counting down.
CTGTATTAATAATCTGACCAAGGTATTTGTAACCGTTAAGTTCTTCTAATTCATCATAATCAATCTTTATTTTCATATTTTGAGCAAATCGATTAAACATTACTTTAGTCTTTTTAACATTTATCTTTAGTCCTACTTTCCTACTTTCATCTGATAATTCCTGCAACATATCCTGCAGCTCTGAAGCATTATTTTCAAAAACAACTACATCATCTGCAAAATCTAAATGACTTAAATAATCTCCATTTACTTTCACTCCTTTAGCTTCCCATTTTCATCCACAAAATACTTCTTGAAGCACTGCTACAAAAAGTTTTGGAGATATGGAGTCACCCGGTCTTACACCCTTTTCAATGTTGATTTTCCTACTACATTATGTAATCTAATTGTTGCTGTCACATTTTTATAAATATTCTTTAAAATATGACAATATCCTGGATCTACACCTTGATGATCCAATGCTTTAATCACTGAAGAAATGTTTGTAGAATCAAATGCCTTTTCATAGTCTACAAATCCTCAGCATAATGGCAACTCATATTCATTTGTCCTTTTTATAATTTCTTTCAAAACCTGTATATGATATACTGTACTAAAACGACTTTTAAATTCAGCTTGTTCTCTTGGTTGTTGGAAATCCAGTGTTTTCTGTAGACGAGTTGTAATTATCTTAGTAAAAAAATTTTATAAAACTGATAAAAGACTGATAGGTCTGTAATTATTAATATCTTCTTTATCACCTTTTTTAAATATTAATATTAATACTGCATTCTTCCAATCATCTGGTACACCTTTATCATTTAGAAATTTGGTATATAATTTTGCTAAAAAAAATATATATTTCTTTACCTGCTTCTTTTAATATATCAATTATAATTCCACCACTACCTAGAGCCATCCCTTTCTTCATAAATTTAATTGCAAACTATATATATATATATATATATATATATATATATATATATATATATATATATATATATATATATATATATATATATATATATATATATATATATATATATATATATATCAAAGCTACCCCAAAAACAAAATTAAACCAGACCAGCATAAAAAATAATATTAAAACACAACCTAAGGTTTCACTGCTACAATATTTATATATATATATATATATATATATATATATATATATATATATATATATATAATATTAAAAACTACCCACAAATCCATTCACTTTCCATCCATCCTTAATATTAAAAGAGCTCTTAAATAAGTTAATTGCTTCAGAGTAATAAATTATCAATAATAAAGACCCTTTAATTCTTCTTTTGATTTCATTTCTCTCAAAGAAGACAATCTTAGCATCATCAAAATCTATAGTGTGGCCTGTATCTTTTTCATGGACATACAAAGCAGAACTAAGATATCTATTTTTAACTCTACTTCTATGAACCTTTATTCTTTCATTTAAACTCAAACTACTCTGACCTATGTAAACGTTCTTACAAAATAAACAAGGGATAAAATATACTACACCAGAAATAGTCTTTCTATCAAAAACTTCTTTTGTATTATTTAATAAATTATTCAATGTAACACCCCTTTTCCAAGCAATTTTCTTATTTCCAAACAATTTACTATTTCTACAAACAATTTTATAAGAAGACTATTTAAATGGCAAAGAAATAAAATCATATTTTTCTTTAACCTTTACATCCTTACAAATATTACTATTAAATAATATACTTTTAACAAATTTATCAGAGTATCCAACACTCAAGTAACCTTTATAAAATTGATATTTCTGAAACAAAGCTAGCCCACTAGAATTATTTAATTTAATAGTCCTATGACAATAATTCCTTAAAGCAGCTACTTTATGAGATACAGACTGATAGCTATCAGGTTTAATTGTAGATCTTAATTCTTTACTTTTAACTAAATGACTACACAATAAACAATTAGTTTCTACATTTCTAATCACCAAAAGATCTAAAAATTGTAACTTACCAAAATCTAACCCCCCTTCTTATAATACAAATTTTGTAGAAGAATCAAAACAATTAAACTCATTTACAAATCCCTTCAATTTATCATTCTCAACTACAAATAAACAATCATCAACATATCTGACAAATAATTTTACATTTAAAAAATTCTTTTGAATAATAATTTCCTATTCCATAAAACTAATAAAAACTGAACATACTAAAGGAGAAATAATATAACCTATTATCCACTCTTCCTTAATCTTATAAAAATTACCTTTATAAGTAAAATACATAGAATCTTACAATAGCAAAAGCAAATCTTTAATTACATTAATTTTAATTTTTGATAAATAACTTTTCTTAATCAATACTGACAAAATAACATCAATACTGCTTAACCTATTAACAGACTGATACATATTTTCAATATCAAAACTTCCAAATACCCAATTACTTTCCATTTTAAAATTATTAATCTTATCAAAAGCCTCAAAAGAAGAAGAAATGGTGTAATTAAAGATTTGCTTTTGTTATTGGAAGATTCTAAGTATTTTACTTGTAAAGGTATTTTTATAAGATTAAGGAAGGGTGGATAATAGGTTATATTATTTATCCTTTAGTATGTTCAGTTTATATTAGTTATATGAAAGATGAAATTATTATTAAAAAAAATTGTTTATATGTAAAATTATTTGTCAGATATGTTGATGATTGTTTATTTGTAGTTGAGAATGAGAAATTGAAGGAATTTGTAAATGAGTTTAATTGTTTTGATCCTTCTATAAAATTTGTGTTAGAAAGAGGGGGGGTAGATTTTGGTAAGTTAAAATTTTTAGATCTTTTGGTGATTAGAAATGTAGAAACTAATTCTTAATTGTGTAGTCATTTAGTTAAAAGTAAAGAATTAAGATCTATAATTAAACCTGATAGCTATTAGTCTGTATCTCATAAAGTAGCTTTTTTAAGGAATTATTGTCATAGGAATATTAAATTAAGTAATTCTAGTGGGGTAGCTTTGTTTCCAAAATATAAATTTTATAAAGATTACTTGAGTGTTGGATACTCTGATAAATTTGTTAAAATTATTTTATTTAATAGTAATATTTGTAAGGATGTAAATGTTAAAGAAAAATATGATTTTATTTCTTGCCATTTAAATTGTCTTCTTATAAAATTGTGTGTAGAAATAGTAAATTGTTTGGAAATAAGAAAATTGCTTGGAAAAGGGGTGTTACATTGAATAATTTATTAAATAATACAAAAGAAATTTTTCACAGAAAGACTACTCCTGATGTAGTATATTTTATCTCTTGTTTATTTAGTAAGAAGGTTTACATAGGTCAGAGTAGTTTGAGTTTAAATGAAAGAATAAAGGTTCATAGAAGTAGAGTTAAAAATAGATATCTTAGTTCTGCTTTGTATGTCCATGAAAAAGATACAGGCCACACTATTGATTTTGATGAAGCTAAGGTTGTCTTCTTTGAAAGAAATGAAATCAAAAAAAAAATTAAAGAGTCTTTATTATTGAAAATTTATTATTCTGAAGCAATTAACTTATTTAAAAGTTCTTTTAATATTAAGGGCGGATGGGAAGTGAATGGATTTGTGGGTAGTTTTTAATATTATATATATTGTGTAGTGTTTGGTAGTTCTTTACACTTAAGAAATCTGCTTGTAGCAGTGAAACCTTAGGTTGTGTTTTAGTATTATTTTTATGCTGGTCTGGTTTAATTTTGGATTTGGGGTAGTTTTGATTTTATATTGACTAGTTTAGCTTTATATATATATATATATATATATATATATATATATATATATATATATATATATATATATATATATATATATATATATATATATATATATATATATATATATATATATATATATATATAACACACAAAAATAATATCATCCTTCACCAGGCTATGTGTGTAAAGCACTGTAAATATTGAACAGTCTTAAGAATAAATGAATCCACCTGTTTTTGAAGATTTTATGTTTATAAACATATCTTTGTTGACATTGTTGATAATTTAGAACAAAATTAATTTGTTAGACAGATGGAATATGACACTTAAGAGGTTTTAAACTCACAATTATTTATAACACTGGAGATAGAAGCACTCCTTGATTGTAATATTTATATGAGAATTAATATATAATCTTTAAATTTAGTTCAATGAATATATAACCATCAGGCTTCTAGAAAAAATGAATTCATTCTGTTTTTGATAATCTCTTCAACATTTAGACCCTTTTTAATTCATAGCCTGGAGGAAGGATGATATTTTCCTTTTGTTTATATATATACACATTGAGGTATATTTAATTTAATATTTATATTCTAAACCTTATTTAGTTATTACAGTCAAAGTGTAAGACAATCTGTCTCCAGCCTTGTATAATTGTTTATAAGTATCATATTTCATTTGTCTAATAAAATTAATTTCATTTTGAGTTAACAAAAATGGAGACCAGGTTATAAATATAAACATCAAAATTCCAAGTATAGATGTTTACATTCCATTCAAGATTTAGAGTGTTTTTTGAATTCAAATCCCGGGGGGGGGTGAATTACTATATTTGTTTACATATACATTAAGCTATGTATATTTTAAAAACTATCACTAGAAAACATGTAATATACATTGAATATAAATCATGTGTTTATTGTGTTTAATATTATATTACTTTTTTTGGAAAGGCTAGAATATAGTATAAATGATCTTTAAATACTATTATAAATTAAAGTGCAGTTTGTGCAAAGTAACTATATTAAATTATTCAACATTGCAAGAAATTAAAAAAAAAAACTGTATATGCCATTTATTTTATAAATTATTGATTATTAAAATTGTCAACTGATATCTAATTTTAGCTTACTATGTAATGTTTTAAAATAAAACAATCTGTAATTCGTTTTTTTAAAATGTTTTAAAAATCATTCATCTGTTTTTTTTTTTTATTATTTTGATAAAAGTGATATGTAAATTTTCTGCATTCAATTTCATATTTTATTACAGAGTTATTAAAAAATGTAAACACATATATTTTAATAGATTTTAGTAGGTGCATGACAGATGGTATTTTCACAAATATGTGTGAATATATGTATGTGTATTTGATTATTGTTTAAATATAAGATTATTATATAAAATTTTAAAATTGTAAATATTTTGAAGGTAATGTTTGCTGTTCAAAAGAAAAATATTATCTGATTTAAAAATAAAGCAATATATTTTTTTTATTTAAAAAAAAACATTAGAGAGACATTGTTGTCATTTTATTTTAAAATGTTTTTATTTTAAAAACTTAAACTTCAAAGAAGACATATTGTCAAAAATCTCAACCTGTGTTCAAGTGATCTCAATAATAACTAAATGAAAAAAAAATGTAGATAAAAAAAAGAAATACAAATAAGCCTATGTAATCAAATTGACACTTATCTCTTACTTATTGTTTATATATATATATATATAATTAAAGATTTAAGTTTGGACTGTGATGATGTTTTAGTGTCATTGGATTTTTCTGAGATGTATGAATCTATTGATAGACTTGATTCAAATTAAGATAATTCATCAAGCTTTATTAGAAAAGAAAGTGGATAATCAATTAATATGTTTTCTGATGAAGGCTTTAAATTTTATTGAACAAAATATCGTTGCATCCTTTAATGGTAAATTTTATAAGATGAGTAAAGGCTGGCCAATGGGATTGCCAATGGTGGCACAGTTATGCAGTTTTGTTTTGTCATATTATGAAGAGAAAATTTTAAATAAATTTATATTTATGGGAAATATTAAGATATATACGAGATATGTGGATGATGTTTTTATATGTGCTTCTTCAGAAATGATTGATAAAATTTTTGATGAATATAATAAAATAAAAGGTCTTATCTGGACCATGGAGAAAGAATATAATAACAGTATTAAATATTTAGATTTGATAATTTCAAGGAACAATAATATGATTGACTATAAATTGTTTATTAAACCTATTGAAACTAGAGGGTATATTCCCTATTTACCTAAAGTGCCACATAATTATAAAATGGCTGGTTTTAGGTCTTTTTTGTATAAGAATAATATTTTGTGTAAATATGCATGTGATAAAAAGAAAAATATTGAAAATTATGTAAGTGAATTATTAAGTGTAGGTTATAATATAAAAGAAATATATCAAGTGGTTTGTCAATTTAGTAAAAAAAAATAATAGAAATACTGGTGATGAAGAAATTAAGAGTAAGAAGTGGATTTCTTTGCCTTTTTATAATAATAATCAAGTAAAATTTATGAAAAAAGTTTATAATGGTATATATAATGTTTCTTTTCATGGATCAGGTAATTTAAATAGAATGGTTAATAATTCAAAAGATAAGTTAGAAAAAAATAACGTGAGTAATATAATTTATAGAATTTTTTGTGGGTGTAACTTATCATATGCAGGGGAATCTAGATGTAATATAGAGAAAAAAATTAAAGAACATAAATTGTTATATAAAAGTTTTGAAAAATGTACAGATATATAATGATAATAGTAATGAAGTCAAGTTATATACTGAATCTGTTTTTTATGATCATGATAGAAATTGTAATTTTAAGTTTAGTTTTGATATAAATAAAATAAAAATTTTAGACCAAGAGAGAGAGAATAAAAAAAGAAAAATTAAAGAGGCAGTTTTTATTAGTAGGTATAAAAATACGATAATAAACAGACAGTCAGCAAATGTTAGGATTAATGAATTGTGGGATATTTAAATTGACATGTGTTTCCAGTTGGTAATACATGATTCCATTTTGAAAGTTGAGTTGAAAATGATTATGAATATAATCGAAAATATTTCTTTATGAGTTTTTATTGATTTTTTATTCATATTGTATTGTAAATTGTTTACCGTTGTTTGAAATATATTTAAGTTTCGTTATATATATATATGATGTACCTCTAATAGTTCAATCAATATAATGTGTTAAGTATTAATTTTATTTTTTAAAAAGAAATGATATGTATATATTAAAAAATGTACATTATAGATAACATTATATATATATATATATATATATATATATATATATATATATATATCTATATATGTATAGATAGATAGATAGATAGATAGATAGATAGAGAAAGAGAGAGAGAGAGAGAGAGAAGTTTGGCATTTATTCCCAGGGCAAAATGTAGATCTTTAAAGAGTTTTAAACAACAGTTTAAATGGGATTTATTATTTGCTGTAGCATTCTAGAAAATTAAAAATTATGCTTATTTGAAGAATTAAAGTAAATATATATATATATTGTAATGATCGGAAAGAAAGTGGAGATCGAATCCAACTGCAATCTGCACTACCAGGGTGCCATCTAGGCATTTGAGCCTAGAAAAATTTATAAAGTAGGCAAATACGCGCTGTTAAGATTCCACTTTATTTAAATACTCAGATCGTTAGCCCAAGTCACTAGCTCAGTGGAACAGCAGAGATTATAAAATATAACTTTATATCTTAAATATAAAAAAATAAAAGCCACTACCAGAAATTAACACATAAAAATATTTATTTACACACATATGAAATCATTCTAATTTGAGGAATAAGTTTAAAATTTTAGTTTTTTATATTAATCTTTAATTTTACATTTAAATAGATTGCAACAATGAATTTAATATTTATTTAGTGAGTCGAGTATGAATAGACTATATAGATTGTATTTCAAAAGAAAAATGTTCTATCCCTTATTTAACTTTAGGCCAGAAAGTTCGCAGTCAAACCAGCGCCAATCCATCTGATACATTTATGTATTCAATGTAGCATGAAAATATGACAACACAAAATACTATTCTGTCAGGAATGTACATTTGAACAGTAAATAGAATTAGAGAAGACATTGTCTCTCCATCAACAGGAATGCTACATCTGTTGGCGAGTAGAACAATAAACAAAAAAACTCCATAGGAATGGACTGCGGCCCTTTGCTGAATTACAAACCCATCCATAGGCAAACAGAAAGTGTGTGGTGTATATTTGCAATCCTGCCCATAGCGGATCTCATACTTCATCTAATAATTACACAAATATATCCAATCCATTGAGCTAATTCAAATACGAAACGAATAACCTAAGATTACCCTCCCTTAAACTATATATATAACTTTACAAATCCATATAGCCATTCACACCCGACTTAAATTTAACCTTTAGATACGTTCGCACAGATGAATTTTATACAATTTGTTTTATAATGTTGAGTATAGATCAGCTGCACAGATTCCATGGTCAAAAACATTTCAAAATAAACACAACTGATCAAAATACAAAATCATTGATAACGTCAATTGCATAGGGAATACAAACAAAAAAACCAATGGCATTCATCGTAAGATGCCGCAGTGACATTGAAGACTTATATATTCCAATCGACTATGAAACAGCAACATAATTAAGCGCTAACAAATCTATGCAATGTCAATACCCAACTTAAATTTCCTCATTTAAAATTTAAACAATAAATATTATTACAAATTCATTAATAAATGGAAATGATTTTTACCAAACATAAGACATATAAAATTAAACATTATTAATTGAGTTGACACATAAGTCAGAGAAAAGTTCTTTTTTTTTTAAATTTAAATTAACTTATCAAATCTTTAAAGTTCTTAATTAATATTATGATTTTAACAATTGTTCAGTTCTATTGTTTTTGGTAGAAGAGTCCAGGTTCCTGTGGGCCATTCCCACAGAGACTTTCCTGGAGGATCAGTCTGATATTTTGGAGGTAACATTAGCTGGTTCTATTCTGGTATCACAGTCTATTCATTTTTAAAATAAGTGAGAGAGCACGACAAGTGCATCTTGTCGTTCGTCTCACCAAATCAAGTTGGAAACTCTCAGGAAAACTGTATTTCTTTTTTTATAGTATCCACACAGATTCAACCAACAAAACATCACTAATCCATCCTTTTCATTCAGGTCTGGCCTGAGGCTTGGTGCTTCCATTGGTCAAACTAATTTCTCTTTATTCTCTTATATAATTTTCATCTGACTTTTTAATTGCACAAGAGCCCAAGGCTAGCTTGCTTTTCCATTAATAACCAATCATTTCCATTTACAGATTATTAGAATTAATTAATACCTGTTTTTATTTTAACTTACATTATTTCTTTATTAAAATATTTTTATATTTAAATCTTGTATTTTTTTATAAAAAAATACATTCAAATACCCTTTTTTTATTTATAAAAAAAATATTTTTAAAGTTTAGCATCTGTATGAATATATACGTTATACAAACATTTTAATTTTGAGCGTTTAGATTTTTTTTTTTTTTTTAATACATTCATTTTTATTTGGGAACTTTTAAGATTTTATTTTAAATTAATATAATGGCATATTTATATACCGTTACAATATATATATATATATATTGTAACGTTTATTTATATACGTTGCAAATATATTGGCATTTGGTAAAAGCTAAAAAAAAAAAAAAAAGTAAATGTAGATTTTTTTTTTTTTTGACTATAATTTTTTTTTTTAAAAAAAAATAACGTACAATGAAAGTTAAATTATTCTTTTGTATTTTTTTTAATGTAATTAGAAATAAAAGTAGAATTGGAGAGAACAAAAGAATTCCAAAAGCAAGTAAAAAGATAAGCTAAAAGAAAAATATTTTGGCTAATTAAAGATGCCCGAAAAACTTGATAAGAAAAGACAACTTTATAATGTAAATTTTATAAAGAATCTACAAGATTATAAACCAAAAAACACCATGATAATAGCATGTGCAGAAGTCTGAAAACTGGACCTCTGATATAAAAAAGAGGGATTCAGTTGGAGGAACATCTTGGTGTGCCTGATATTCTTTTGGTTGGTTTTGGATTAAAGAATCCAGATGACTCTATGATGAAAAAGTTATTCATACTTGAGTAGACCAGAGCTTTAGCTGACATCATTACCGATGGACACCAGAGAAGCTTACACAACTAGCCTATGAAACCAGCACCAAGATCAATCTATAATCAATGGCTGTGAGCTCATGTTAACCCCAAAACACTTTGTATATTTATCTACAACCATCGTGAATTCACTAAAACTTACCGGTAAGACTACTTATTTCTGATTGTGACAAAATTAAGCGTTTGCAAAGAAGTCTTAAAATAATCCAGATAGAGTCTTTCATTTTTTCTGTACCAGAGACTTTTTTTTATACCAGAACTTTTTAATTAATTATTTTATTTTATTGATTGCATCATGTTTGAATTAATGTGTTCTCTCTAATTTGCTTGATTAGGAATTCTCATTTCAACTTAAACAGATTTTTAATCTGTTATAATAAAAAAATATTTCTAATATCAATTTACATTTGTGCATTATTAATAATAGTTATTATTTTTTTTATTAATTTATTATTAGTTTAATAAGATTTAAAACGTAATTTACCTTTGCCAATATGTTTGAATAAGCCCAAGAATAATAATCTTAAAAAAAATTTCTTGTTACGGTATGATGCAATACTGATTAAGTTAAAAATATTTTTTTTATTTTATTCGTGAGATGTTATTTAACTATTTCAGTGGACTCTTTAGAATAAAAGGTCCTGGCACCCATATTAAATAAATTAAAAGCTGATTTTGTCAATATCATAATTCCCAATAGGCTGAGTTGATCAGGAAATATAGCTGTGTTTTTAGAATAGAAATACAGCTTTCTTCTTTTTTGACATAGCTTGATCAACTCGCACACAGTTTATATTAGTGTGTAGAGGCCTAGGTATATGGAAAACGTTATATATATATATATAGTAACGATCCGGAGAAAGGAGACTTAACGTAATCTGCACTACGGGCGCCATCTAGGCATTTGAACCTAGAAAAATTTATAAAGTAGACAAATACGTCAGTCAAAAAAAAAAAAAATTTTTTAAATTTTGATTTCGGTCGTTAGCCCATGTCACTAGATCAGTAGAATAGCAGAGATTAAATAATATAATATCTTATCTAATTAGATTTCAACATTAAAAAATAAATAAAATAAGCCACTGCCAGTAATTAGCATACAAACATTTATTTATGCACATATATATAAGATTTAAAATTATTTTAGTATTAGTTTTACATTTTAACATTTAACATTATTTTTAACTTTGATTTTTGACTTTAATTTACATTTAATTACTATTATATTCTAATTTTACATTTTAATTAAGTTCGCACAGATGGGATTATAAAAGCTTGTTTTAATATGTTGCTATAGATCGGTTACATAGATTACACGGTTAAAAACATTTCAAAGTAAACATAAATGATCAAAATATAAAATCATTGATTACTGACAATTGCGGAGGGAAATTTATACGTAACCCAATAGTATTCACCATAAGATACTTGCATTGTCACCAATAATTTAAAAGACATCCGAATAAATACATTTTAGATACTCACCGTAAGGTATCATTATTTATCAAATGTCTATATATTTTGATCAAATATGGAAATGTAAACATAGTTAACCAATAAACAATCCATGCAAGCGTCTATAAACAACTTAAATTTAATGCATTTTTATTTAGGGTCGAGTATGAATAGACCACATAAATTTGCTTTTGAAAATAAACATTCTATCCCTATTTAACCTTAGGCTAAAATTTGTAGTCAAACTGGCATCAATTCATCTGATATATTGATGTATTCAATGTAATAAAATATGGCAGCACAAAAGGTTAAGAGAAAAAATTGCCTCTTATGAGATAGGAATATTACATCTATCTGCAAAGAAGAGCAATAAAACAAAAAACTTCATAGAAAGGAACTGCTGTATCCGACTTATAATTCCTTCCATAGGCAAATGGAAGTGTGCGGCGTATGAAGCGATTCTGCCCGTAGCGAATCAACTAATCACACCAATATATCCAATCCATTGACCCAATCTAACCACGAAACAAATAACCTAAGATTACCCTCCCCTAATATAACTTTACAAATCTATACAGCCATTCACGCCCGACTTAAGTTTAACATTGATATATTTTAATTCATCGGAAAACAGAAATCATAAATAAACTTAAAGAACAAAGTTAAATAAATGGAAATGATTTTAAATAAATAAATAACAAATACATCAAATAACATTATTAATGAAGAATTTAGTTTGGTCAGATCGGATTCTATTGCATTATTTACTAAAAAGTTTTAAAATTTAGAGTTCTTATTGTTTCAAGTGAATATAAAGTTCTTACGATTTTTAAAACGTCCAATTTTATCCGTTGTTTGTAAGTTTGAACGGGAATTCCCACGCTGTCCTGAAGATATTGGTATACATTTAGCCGATGTTTTATTTATTCATTCGGAGGTTTTTTAATTTAGTTGGTCCTCAATGTAGAAAACAATAGTTTGTTTCTCTTTCTTTCTTTGGCAAAACTGAAGTGATTAAATCGTGCGTCTCTTCAATCGCTTCTCCCGCACCTCCGCACTAGCACCTATCTGTCACATCGTAATAATCATTTCCAGTCACTGATTAATTAACCTATTTTCCAAATCAAATATATATTTTTATCTCTAAATCTTTTTAAGTTTTTGTTTTTAAAATACCTTTTCTATTTTTAATACAGTTTTATTTTAATAATTTTTTTTTATCTGTGCGATTTAATATATACGAGTTTAAGATGATATTTAATTTCAATTTTTAATTCTAAAAGAAAATTTTTAAATGCGAACTTTTTAATTTACTTTCATGTTTAATAAAAAAAACAATGTAACGAACGTCTGTGCTCGTTACAATATATATATATATATATAAAGAGCTTGCTACTGGCTCTAAACAAGCTTATTTTTTATGATAAATGCTACAAGAGAAAATACATGAAGCCTTTATCTATGATGGTCCCCATTTCCAGATCGGTTTTGAGCTATGGCTCTCATCAGTGAGGAGCTAGGACATAAGATTCAAAATATTAACTCAAGCCCAGCATTTATTGAATTTTTAAATATTATGAAAAAAATCCAAATCTTCTGACTGATGAGAGCCATAGCTCAAAACTGGTCTGGTGATGGGGACCATCATAGATAAAGGCTTCATGTATTTTCTCTTGTAGAATTTATTATAAAAAAATAAACTTGTTTAGAGCTAATATCAGACTATATAGGTCATGTGATATATGACTGATTTTTACTATATATATATATATATATATATATATATAGTATATATACGTATGAGTGCCAACAAATACAATTAATAATCTGCCAAGGACTTAAATAATATTAATAAAATAATAGAATAATTATTTTTTTAAAGAATCTTAAAAAGGTTGACTTTCTACTTCCTTTTATATAATGCATTTAATGAACACTCATAGGTATAAAAGCTATTAATAAATTATTGTAACAAAATTATATATAGTCAATAAGCTTAATATCTTTACATATTTTTGAACATAAACTTTCCACAAATTAACAGAAATGTTATTTATGAGTGAATGTTAAGATAAATATATTAATAATTTTTAAATATTATTCCAACATAGATTTTAAGTTATTTTATTAATAAAATACATGCTTAATCTTTGTTCTTTTTCTTCTATTACAGATTTCATTTATTACCTAGTATAGCATTATTAATTTTAGTTTGAATATTTATTTTATTACATATTTGTATTATCTAATTAGTATTATTTTACATTCTAATTTTAATATTTTTAAGGCATTAATAAGAGTTAGTATGTTCATGATTTTGATTGGATGAGAATAAATTTTGTGTTTAAAGCTATAGCATAATAATATTCTTTTATTTCTTTTTTTTTTTATATCACTACAGATATTGTCTCCTCATTTTAGGTTTTTGAACAATCTCCATGTTTTATTTTATATCATTAAAATACATATAATAAAATGAAATGAATAAAAATAAATTTATATGTTCTATATTTATTTTTACTTTACAATGTATAATCAGTATGAATACATTTGTATAAGTGTGTATATGCAAATGTGGACACATCAATATGTATTTTCAAAAAGTATTGAATATGTTCATGCACACATATATAAGCTATTTCCACATAATTATGTATATAATAATTACAGTAAAAAAAGTATAAATGCAATATTTATTAAATGCTATGTTGGGCTTCTGATATGGAGTATCTTTGTCATAGCATGACTGACATAGGAGATTAGAAAGAAAGTGTTGGCATTCCCAATTATATGGAAAATGTTAAAACAGGCAAAACTCACTATATATATTGCCACACACAGTTTACTAGAGTAATCAATGGATGCCAAAAAGCTTGTGCATAAAATCCCCATCTAGTGCCTACTCATCCAATATTCCCAGACTAGTTTCTGGCTTGTGGCCATCGTCATTGAGGAGCCTTGGATCTAAGCGCACTGCACATAGATCCTCACTGACGAAGGCCACAAGACAGAAACTAGTATGGGTCTATTGCATGAGTAGGCACTAGATGGGAATTTTATGCACAAGCCTTCTGGCATCCATTGATCACTCTAAATTGCTGTATGTGGCAATATGTATAGTGAGTTTTGCCTGCTTCAACAACAGTTATACACAAGCATAAGAGGTGGTGGGCATGTGATGTTTATATGTAAAATGGTTATAGATTTTTATAAATTTGCATTTTTGCATGTGTGAAATGTATGTGTGTGTAAATCATGCAGTTAAATTAAATGACCAGTATTTACTAAGAGGGACACTATTCGCCTTTATATTAATCACTTTCACAGAATTAATAATATACCAAGCTTTTTTAACTTTTTGTTTTCTTGCTGTTGCTCTAAAGACAAATGATTTTAGGGTCAGCAGATTTAAAAGAGTGGTCAATGTTATTTTCATGGTCAATGAACATGTAGAAATTTTCAATTTCAATTTAGCATGAGTTTCATCATAGTATCTGCCAGTGAAAAACTGCTGACGGTAAAATCATTTGTTTTGACAGCAACAACAGGAAAAGAAAATTAAAAAAACTTGGCAAATTATAAATTCGATTAATATAAAGAACAATTGTGTTCCCCTTAGTAAATACTGGTTGTTTATTCAGCAGCATGATTGACACATGCATTTATTTTTTTTTCATATGCAAAATGTGTTGATGAGGAAGAAAACCTGGGCTACCTGTTTGGAAAACAGCTATGCTAACCACTAGGTCACCAATGCTTGACTACCTGTATTTTACACATGCAAATGTACAAGTTTATTAAAATTTATAACAATTTTATATATAGTTGGGAACGTCAACACTTTCTTTTTAATCTCTATGTCAGTGACTTTGACAAAGATACCTGTATTGAGAACCTGGATTAGCAGATAATAAATATTATATTCTTACTTAATTTTGCTGTTGTAATTACTATCTACATACTCATGTGGAAATAGCTTTTTATTACATATTGTCTATGATATTAATTGGATTGATAATTTTTAATGATGATGATGATATATACTGTCATAATTATACAATACGAGAACATAATTAATAAAAAGAATACTATTAATAAATAGAAAATCCATCCTTATAAAATCTATCCAATATTGTATCTGACAATACTCAATTAGATAGTGTACATGGACATTAAAGGTAGACTTTATTACCTTATCACCATTTACCTAATTTTATAAAGAAGTAAATACACATCCATATGCATTACATATTTCATTCATATTTTATCACAAACTAGATGCAGATTTTACAGTCTGAATAATTTACCATATCTCAGGATTGATTTTAAAAGAAACTACAACACACACAATATACCTTTTATTTATAGGTTAAAATAATTTACACATAACTTCTGAATAGCACATTTTGTAATATATAATTTTTTAGTAAATTATGGGTTAACCATTTTTAATATAGCTTCATTACTGATGTCAGTAAACTTGTTTATGGCTTCATTAGCCCTAATAAAATTAACTTTTATTTTAATCAATAATTTAAGATCTTAAAATGCTGCACAACATATGTGTGCTAGCAGAACTTGATATACCTTTACATTTATTTATTTTAAGCATTCTTTAGTCAGCAATATTAATGTGATTTCATTAAGTATTTCATTCTAAATCCTAGGCAAGGAGAAAGAAACTTTTATAATCTTTAAAATTAATATTTCATCATATTTTAATAGAAATTGTTTACAAAAGTTATCCTAATACACAAATAATTAGATCTATCATAAATAATATACTTAAATATCAATTGACAATCATCAAATACATGAATTACTTGTAATTTTATATTAACATTGTTTAAACTCGAATGAATATTTTATTCCAAACATATGATTGACTCAGAAATACATAATTTCAAATGATTGCTGCATTTTTACTATTTTTAACTGCAATTAGCATTTCACATACATCATATTTAATTTCAAAATACTACTTCACACTTACTATTATCAAAATAACTTTTATTTTGAAATTTTTATGAATCAATATATATATATATATATATATATATATATATATATATATATATATATATATATATATATATATATATATATATATATATATATATATATATATATATATATTAAAACTAAGTGATATAAGTATTATGCAAATAAATATTTTCTTTATCACTTAATATCAAATCTTATTACTTCTTAATATATTATTAATGTATTTATACAAATCCCATAACAATAGTTTTTTGCTATTGATCCTTACCTAGGAATGAATATACACTGGAGTAATATTTATAAATGTTGTACCCATTTTTATGGATGAATATAAAATAAAGCATTTTATAAAACAACTGTTAAATATTCCACCTGCAATATTAATACAATGATATTAACTCGCCTAAATTATTTTAAGTCACGCTCACTCAAACTCTTACTATGCATGCTTTTTAGCATTTTCTAACCAAAAATGAAATTTCATTTTAACTTATTTTTATTATGCACATATTAGGTAATTTAAATAAATTAATAACATAGTCTAAAATATCCCTGTATGACAGCAATAATATATATAATAATAATCATACATAAAAAATAAAAAAAAACTTTTGGGGACAAATATTATTTTTTGCCCTTTTCAATTTGCTTCAACTAATTTATAATTTGGATCTACATTATATATATATAATTACAACCATTAAATGTCTGTATTTTTAAATTATATAATAATAATTCAAACAAATATATTTAACACAGTATTCAAAATTAAATAATATATTCTTTACCAGAAGTACTTTCAATTGTTTCACTGACAATCTTTATCAACTGTTAATACAAACATACAAAAAATAAAAACTTGCATTACCCATCATTCAATCTATTCAAATTTCCCACAATTCTGTTGTCTTTATATTAGCCGATTGTTTATTCATTAAACCACCTCTATTCCTAGATATCATCATTGCCTCTTTAATTTTACGTTTTTCACTACACCTTTCAATTTGAATAATTTTTATATCTCTATTATTAAATTTAAATTTAGCATTAGTGATTTTATATGTACTAAAATTATGATTGTCTTTTATCTTAAAGTTATGAAATGTTATTAATATGTAACACATTTTTTATTATTATTTTGTTTTAAATAACATTTTTGTTATTATGGGGATAAAACATGCACATACATAATATAATACTTGTTGCATATATGTAATGGTGTGTGAATGTAAAGATTGAAAAATAGGCGGTATTAGAAATATTAGATTTTGTTTTAATTTAAAGTATAGCATTTCTGAGGAGAAAAGGGGGAGGGGAATAATTTAAAACTTGTTTCTAAAACTTGCTCTTTCCAATTTTACTAACATTATTTTTGTCATTCTACTTACATGTTGTGAAAGAGAAAAAAGAGAAAAAAAGAGTGTTTATTTTTTTTGAGACATTTTCTCATGGAGTGAAAATCATGGTCAATGTGACATCCAATTTGAAATACATTTACGGGAAAGGAGGAAGAATTTAAAAATTCATGTTATGATTTTAAAACAGTCAATTATGATTATTGTTTTTATTGTTAATATAACTTTTCATGCAGAAAGATAAATTTTTATGTATATGTTAGAAATGCAGCAATAAATAGTAGTTTATTTTATTGAATGAGGCGTATATATTTCATTAAGAGTAGTCTTTATTAAGTGTGATCATTCATCATCAAGGTGAATATTTGCTATTTAAGTTCCAATTAGATATACTAAAATTAAGCAATAATTATGAATTCTTTATAAAAATTAGGTTTATGATTAGGCTTAGTCCTAAAGCTGTTGTTAACCATTATGGTTATTATTATTATCATCATCATCATCATCACATTTTAATTAATGAACTGTTTAAATGTTTAAAGGCCATAAATAAATATTGATTTCTTATTATTATTATTATTATAATAACCACCATTCTATCATCTATTTCATGCAAGGATGAGTGAATTGCCATCCTAAATTAATAATAAACTTGTAAAGAAAAATATTGAAACATATTTATTATGTTGAGATCTAAGAAGTTATTTCTATCTAATGAATTTATATACTCCACTTTAGTTTAAGGATGTTTTATGTTTAGCTAAATATTATTGCATACAGTAATATGGGTCTAAAAGAAAAATCTTCCATTTTATAAGAAATAAAGTACCAAAAAGGGATTCAAACCTGGTACATGTGAAAAAGTTATAAATATAACTGTGTCTAGGTTTAGATAATCTAGTGGTGCCCTGATAGACCATATTCACTTGTCGTTCATGTAGATATGCACTTGAGACCCAACTAAGAGATAAGAGTGAGTAAAATCTACAGTTGGATATATTGAGAGATATTTGATTGAGTTACCAGTGTACTCACTCACTTGATTTCCATATACCTAAGTTATAATAGTTTGTTCTGAATAATAATTTCTTATAGTTTGATCTACTTGTTTATTGTTGATACAATGCCTGCTTAACCAAGGTTTGAAATAGGCCAGACACCTTAAATGATTAGTCTCCAGCCATTAGTGTTTGTAATTATTGATATTGTGATATCTTGAGAAATGTCATTATAGAAATATGTTTAATTTATTCCTACTCATCATTTTAATATTTATTTACTATTATACTATCCAGGAGTATGTTTCATTTAATCCGACGTTATTTTAAATATTATGATCTTATACATTATAGATTACTCAGATATGGTAATGAATCTTTTGAACCTTTTATTTAAGTTACCATGGCAATATGTTGGAGATAAGCATTTTGATCTTATATTTTTGGCTACAATGCCATTCCCTCATAATAATTTTATTTACCACTTGTTTCATAGCTTATGCTCATGTTAATATAGTTTGAAATCAATTGGATCTCATTTATTTGATTACTGTCACTCAGATAAAAGATTTATTTTATTTGAATTTTTTTTGATCAACACTTTACAATATATATATATATATATATATATATTATATATGTATATATATATATATATATATATATATATATATATATATATATATATATATATATATATATATATATATATATATATATATATATATATATATATATATTGTACTACCTATCTTATTTTATATCTTAATGAAGGGATGCAAACATCTATTTACTTTTACATTTATTTATTCGATCCCTTTCATTTAGTTTCTATGTACTGTGTTGGAAGGCTGCCAGGCTTTCAGGTGGGTAATGACATCACTGGTAGCAAGCTATGAATAACATTATTTTTCTGCTACTAAATTATAACACTGGTCAACCAAGCACTTTATTTATTTTAACGAAAAAACCTTTAGGCACCAGTTAATTACAGGAGTAACCATCATGCTTGCCTAATCAGCTACAAATTTAGTATCTGACCTCCCAGCTAGTTGGACTTTAGTTATTCTCAATTCTCCACCTATTCTACAAATATCTATTCTCAATATTTATGTCACAGCTATTTAACCAATAGAACACACATACATTATTAACTCTATGACATAAATCTCTCCCCTACTTTCAATCTTACTTAACAATAGTTAAAAAGGATTTATTTCACAAATATTTGAACAATAGAATGCACCTACATGATTAACTATATGATGTGAATCCTCCCTTATCTTCAATATTACTTAACAATAATTAAAAATATTTATTTCCAGCTTTGCTTAAATGCTTGTTCTTGCCTTACAATAAATGCATATACACATTATATTAAGTTATACATTTAATATGTTCAAATTACACACATATAACAATAAAATAAAATAAAACACACATTATTATATAATGCACACACACATGACTAATGAGGTCTTTGACTTAAAAGTCTTATAGCAAAAGCTAAGCTGATGCATATAGATAGATCATTAATAGTTCTATATGTGGTTTAAATTAAAATTATAGTTCTTGAAATGTTTAATATTGAAGACAAAATGACTGTTTACCTAGGATTTGAACATGCGAATAAGTCAATATAGCTCTGCTGGTTCTCCTAATTCCAACCGGTTGGGATATATAGGAATTTATTTGAGGATTTTAGCACAACACTCCAATGTTTTCCAGTTTTATATGGACATGTTTTTTTTTCCTCTAACTGACTGTTGATGTTATTGCAGAGAAGTTCAGGCCAGCCCCATGATCCAATGGGTTTGGCAGTGCATTCTAGATGATAGGACACTCATTATGAATAATTAAAATTTTAATGATTTTTTTAATTTTGTGAATGCCTGATTGAATTGAATGAATTGAATAATAAACAATACAATATCTCCCTTTTTATAGCTTGCATTCCTTATCTGAGGATTGATTGAGCAATCTGATTCAATCCTATTTGACCCTCATTCCTTTTATTTAAGTGTTCAAACCTTGTTCTAGTCCTTCTATTGGTTATTTTATTTCAATCAAACAGTAGTCTTAGTTCCTTTTTTTTAAGTGTCATAGCATCGGCAGGGATGCGAACCTGTAACCCAGGCAACAGCCTGCTAGTGCAAGGCAGTCGCGCTGACCTCTCGACCACCAATGCAAGACAAGTTCCTTTGCTTGTTAATTTTTTTATTTCCATTGTTTTGATTTTAATTTTCAGTTCTTTTAACTATATTGCATTAGCTTTCTAAAAAAAAAATCATTTCCTTTTAATTAATGTTTATAGACAAACATATTCCCTATTACAAGACAAAACGAGCGATTTATTTTATTAATTTAAAACTAACAATACTAATCATTTTTTTAAACAGTGAGGATTGCCAATTCCTCTACAAGCTTTATGATTTGGGGAGGGGTTCCTGACAGAGATATTTTAAGTGCTGGCTCTGGCTAAGCATTTATCATAAAGCTTGTAGAGGAATTGGCAATCCTCACTGTTTATAACTTACAAGCTTAAGAGATGGGGTCATGTGATCTATGAATTGATCTATGACTTTTATTTTGACTATTTATAGTCTCTGCCAAAAAGTCTTATGCAATTTTATATTGCTATGACTACTACTATGTGGCATGGCTGAAGATCTATCAGCCCCATATAGCTATTTGAGTTGGATAGCTGGGTTTGAAGACATGTACATGTCTGAAAATTTCAGATTTTCCACTCAATAGATAACTTTTAGCTAAGTGCTTGGCTTTGAGTTGGTATTTTTAGATCT
Source organism: Epiperipatus broadwayi (assembly GCA_028023455.1). Lineage (NCBI taxonomy): Eukaryota > Metazoa > Onychophora > Udeonychophora > Euonychophora > Peripatidae > Epiperipatus > Epiperipatus broadwayi. The sequence continues at coordinate 3,061,902 of JAQFVV010000067.1, read as the reverse complement.
AGTGTCTGAACCTACCCTGATACCTCTCTGAGGAGTGCCAAAGCACGAAACCATGGTCAGGGGTTTGGGGAGGGGTTCCTGACAGAGATATTTTAAGTGCTGGCTCTGGCTAAGCATTTATCATAAAGCTTGTAGAGGAATTGGCAATCCTCACTGTTTATAACTTACAAGCTTAAGAGATAGGGTCATGTGATCTATGAATTGATCTATGACTTTTATTTTGACTAATCCTTTTTTTCTTTCATTTTTATTTATTATCGAAATATTTTCCTCTTCCCCTTCTTTTGTTCGTTTAATTTTTTCAAACTTTCATGAAAACCTTTCCGAAATTTAAACTGACTTGTTTTTCTTTAAATATAAACTGACTTGTTTTTCTTTAAATAACATTTTTTTAGAATTTTCTTTCAATAAAATTCACTCTTGTTAATCTCTTAGAAATATGTAATGACCTACATTGTTACAATATATATATATATATATATATTGTATATATATATATATATATATATTGTAACCTAAATTTAAGAGGGATAGAGGGAGAAATGGAAAAAAGTAGAGGAATCAAAATGTGAGAGTGGAGAGGGAGAAGACGAGAGAATGAGAGAGAGAGAGAAATCATAATGTGCAAGAGGAGAGGAAGGAAAAGAAAGATGAGCCAATTGTAATCTAAAGGAAGAGAAAAATGGAGTAAGAAAGAAGGATGGGAAGGGAGATAATGGAAGGGAGAGAGAGTGTGTTGAGGATGGAGAAGGGAAAAAATAAGAGAGAGTAGACAAAGATGGAGAGAGAGAGAAATCAGAGGAGAGGAAGAGTGAGGGAAAGAAAAATCAGAATTTGAGAGAGGAAAGGAAAGAAGAGAAAGTGAGATGATAAAATAGTGAGAAAGCAAGAGAAAGGAAAGGAAGTGAGAAAGAAAGATGAGAAGAGAAAATAAAATAATCAGAGACTCTTCAGGTAGACATAGCAGTATTACAATAAAAATTACAAAGATGATAGTACACAGATATCTATAACAAGATGAATGAAATATTATACAATACTGCCAAACAATCAGAGTATAATAATAACAATTTAAAATACATTATTGAAAAAAAATTCTACTTTATAAAATATTTATAAGATTCAACCCTTCATCGAATCATATTCTCTGAGCACAACAAATTTTGACTAAAGAAAAAAAAATCTTCTACTAATGTTTTCTATCTCATATTTCAAAATAAACATTGTTTTATCATTGCTTCTCATAGCATAATTTGTATTAAATTAAATGAAACAAATTACCAAACAGTTGTGCTTTTCGAACAAACAATAAATACCCACACATCCTACACTAATAATACTTAATATTGAGATATAAAAAATTAAGTAAATCAATGCAAAAACAACAAGAGTAAGTGATCTCAGGATTCCTACTGTACTCTTATGAAAAACACTAATATGAAGTTGCCTATTAATTAAACGAATAGATAAATGAATAGCTGAATGGCATTCTGGCTGACTATAGGAAGCAAACACTTACTTGAAGTGACAGCATTTTACTACAAGACAACAATATCAATATTATTACAAGGATTTTTACTTAAATATTTAATTGCATAATTGAAATATTCAAAAATAGGACTAATTATGACCTATTACCCAGGACATAACTTGAGATGGAAGAAGGACAAGGGTACTTTTTATATCCCTCCACCTTTCCATAAACAACTTTCATAAGAAACTAAATGTAAACTGGACCTTGACATTAAAATAGTACAATAATGTGCAGTCTAAAATAATATGGGTAATCTTCCAAAACATTAAACCATTTTCACTTTATATTACACAATCTTCTATCTTAGAAGATAACACAGTTTAGAATAATTCTTAAGCAAAAGTTAGTTTTGGTATCTGGACACATAAAATTACCTACCACAAATCACAATTATATGCATAACTTTATCTTATTTTTGTGGATATAAAAGTATTCTGTATGACCTTAATTAAATGAAATAATTAATATTGTGAACCCTATACAATAACATATAAAAAATAAGCAGAAACTAAATTTTTTTAAACAAATACTCAATAAATTTATTTACAATATAATATAATAAAATAAAATAAAATTTACATCAACTTGGAAAGATAGCCAAGATAGCACTGTTAACAAATAGTCATTTGTCTGATAGTATTTAACAAAATATTTTCATCTTACACATAAACTATTATGGTTTCCTTTGAAAAATGAATCATTTACATAAATTACCCTATTTTTTTATTAAAAAAAATTAGATTTATTAATAATAGGTATATACAAATGTTTTCAGTGACAGTTATATATGTTTATATTGTTATAGGTTCTCCAAGAGTTTATTTAACAGTTTACTTAAATGAAAAGTTAAGACTAGCAAATTCTTATACATCTCCAACATAAGTAATCCCTCAACAAATTTTGGGCATTATAAAATTTATATGCTTTACATTGGATTAATTATTAGCTTATTAACTTATCATTTCTCTATTTATTTACTCTAAATTAAAACATTATAAAAATAGAGGCCAAGATTAATTGACCAATTTGCTAATGCTTGATAATATTAGCTAAGTATACATAAGCAATAGCTGGCATATCTAAAATAACTCTCAAATTACAAATAAAGTCTTTCCCATTGTTTAGGATTTTGAACTAATAAATAATTAAGTAAATGAATGAATGAAATGTATGGGACCCTTATCAGAAGTCATTTGTGCACATAAAATTAATAAATTACTTTCCACATAATATAACTTACTAAAATATTAAAAGTAAATGAGTTACACATCCATTGGCAATGTTCTAGATGAATATAGCAGTTACATAGCCTGTATGGATTGCATTTACTGACTATATGCTTACCAATTAAATATTTAAAATTACTAACTGTTTTTGGTTGGTTTGTGTATGATTTTAGCATCATAGCAGCACAAAATAGATTATATTCTTAAGCACTAAAATAACCAAGTGCAACCTGAATAAAGTCAATCCTTCAACCTAGCTTATCTTGTCATCACATATCAAAACACAATAAAATCTCACCTACCATGATGAAAAACTAGCTTTAAATACATCATGGGTTATAGGCCAAACATAGGCTATGAAGAGCAAACTAACATAATCAATAAGTACATCTTAAGAATGGAGGCTTCCAAACACCTCCTTCTGAGACTAAAGAGGATGCCTGGACTTTTGTCATAGAGCATCAGAAAAACACTGAATCAGACACCAAGAACAGGTACTTTCTAAACATGTGATAATAATTACTGAAAATAAGCACTATCACCTCATGGAACAGAATATAATAAGGATGGGAAACATATCCATTCCATCAAATACACTAATAAATATCAGTAGGGCCTTACATTATGAAGCTAAGCAAAACTATAACTAACAATGACAAGATAAAAACATCACTATAACTAACTAGTGCCATATTCAAAATTTTAATCATACTAACAATAAGCAATGACTAATCCAACATTTGGAATTTAAGTTAACTGCCTAAAAAATTAATAAAGAAAATTTTGGCACAAAGTTACAATTCACAAGTATATGGAATATTAAACTTTAAAATTATGATAACCAGTGGATATGAATAATAATATGAATAAAAGTATGAGAATAATATTTTTCAATGCATAAAAAAAATACTAGCGGTTATAATTACTATGGCACTTATGCAAAAATATAAAAGAAAAACTGATAATTGCTTTAGCACATAACTGAGCAGAATATCATACACTTAAAATCCTTGTAAGAGATGAAAATATTCCCTGACTTAAAATAAATAGAATCTAATTTAGCATATCAAGCACGTATCAAATATATAATGAATATTACCTGATAATGTGAAGAATATCTACATATTCTGACAAACTCATTAAAATTTAAAATTACATAAATTAATTACCTGGCACACTTATAATATGAAATAGTACTACATTAATTATAACAAAATTTCAAAGCAAATGTTGCATAAAATATTTTACCACTATTAAAACAAAACCTTAGCTCATAAGTGAGCTTTCTTTACAGAGAAATATCTGTTAAGCACCTATAAGTTTTGCAAAGCTTCTAGTCAAAACTATTATTTCACACAAGGCAAAAGCATTTCCAAAACAAAGCATATACAACAGTTCTTATATCTAATTTAGTTCTAAAAATATAAGCACTTCTAAATATAAGCAGTAAAATAAAAGAAATTAAAATAATAATGAGTCGCAGAGGGGAAATGACAATGTTGGAAAACAATAATTCTTTCAGCAGATAGATAATTTTGGGATCCTGCAGGTTTATTTAATTAATTCTATAGCTTTATTTTTTTTTCTTTTAAAGAACACATTGTAAGTATTTTAAAATTTATTTGTAGGAAATAATGAGATGTTTCCAGATATTACTTAATACATTTGCAAAATATAATTTATAAAGCATTTTGTTAGCATATCAGAATGTCTTTAGAAATACTTTTTCTAACTTCATATTATAGGTTAATAAATTATTATTTTCACATTTATTTTAATGGAAAATGATTTTTTTTCAAAAATTTGAATTAAAAGTTCCAGATTAGCAAAGCTGTAAAATTATTTTAATTTCTCTAGTATATGTTTCTTTTAATATACAAAGAACTATTTTTAAAGCAGGTTAAGTATTTAAACATTTAAAAAATTATTCTTTAAACAGTTCCACTGGCAATTAATAATTTTAGACATTAAATAGGAAGACTAATGTAATGCATTTTAAACTTTAAATATACAGCTTAAATAGTTTATGCATTTTAATTTTCTTCTTTTAAAATTTATACTATTTATGAGATAACTAAGCAAAATAAGAGTTGGGAAATTGTTCTACATAAATTTAGTTATAAAATTCATAAATAAATATAACAACTGCTTAGTATTAAAACTTATTCCATAGTTAATTTTATTGAAATAGTTAGTTATAATGATAACACTTCTTTGAAGCATTTTTATAGTAACTAATAAAGCTTAATTGTAATTCAGATACCAAAAAAATTAGTTACTTATTTCCTCTAGCAAAAATGCATTACAGACATAAAGATGCTTAACTTTAACTTATAACACTTTTAACAGAAAATAATAATAAAAAATAATACTTTAACTTGTGCCAAGGGTTCAAACTAGAAAAATCAGAAAAGAAAGATTTTTTTAAAAATTAGCCAATCATAGGACATGTCAATCAATCAATGACATCATTTTAGTCTACATATTTCAAAAGTGACACATGATTGAATGAACTTAATTTATAAGAAAATTAATAAAGTTTTTCTATACAAAAACAAATATCACAAAAAAAAAAAAAATTGTGAAATATTATTAAACTTATCTCATTTGTCAATTGAACTTCTTTGGAATCTTCATTTACAAAAGTTTAAATTAATAAATATTTTATTCAGTAAAATTATTTTTTAACTAATATTAAAATTGTTTATTTATTCTCTATTTTCAAATTTTTAAACTACCTAAGTTACAATAAATACTTTCCATCCACCCATACAAGCACTCATATGCAAGACTGAAAGGAAATGACATTTTAAACTCTAACCTAATTTATTAACTACCTTTTAAAATAACTAATTATAACTTATAACAATGTTCAAATAAAAATATATAAAGATGCTTAATATTGAAATTACCTTACAAACTTTAAAGCTGATCTATAAAAAACTAATATTTTCACTTTTATTCTATTAGTCTAAGAATCTACAAAAGCTAACTTTGAATTAATTTTCACATTCTCTACTCTATTTTATCATATGAGTTTAACTATAATACTATTAAAAATATCGTCTCTTGGCATAAATAATAACATAATACTATTATTTTAATAATAACCAACATCCCTTCCAAGAAATATAAATTATTATAGCTGTAATAATTACAAAAATATGTCTACTTTGTGCATAAGCTATATTAAAGTGTTATATATAACAAAATTATTAGGTATTTCATATTTCATTTATGCATTAAATATTTTTTTAAATCAAGTAACTATGTAAAATTGTTATGCTAAGATAAACAAGGGGAGCAAGCATGAAATCACTTGGCTACAAAATATATATACTTTCATTTATATTATGTACATATTTGTGTCTGAATGTCAGCACAAAAGATATTACATTTTAACCATATTGTCCTTGTAAAATATATGCATCAAAATATTATTTAAAATGCAGATTGCAATTGAGTAATTGCAATGTTCAACATAGATTATAATTTAATGGATTTTGAAAAAAAAATTATAATTGTTAAACTCAATATTTTTTATTATCTTAATAATTTTGCATATTATTATTAATTAATGCTTCCTTTAATTTTTATTATGAAATAATGATCCACATATTCTATATATTACATTAGTTATAGGATATTAATTAATATAATCCACAAAGAGTCTACAAGATTTAAATCCCCAGGCCTACTTTTGAAGAAACATTCCCTATGGGGAAGAGACTAGATCTGCAAAAAAAGGCACTAGATCTGATGATACACTTACCATACCTAATCACAAGGCAACAAAGTTGAAGAATCCAGAATGAAAAGATGTCCATCCATGTATCTCAATAACATTTAATAAGACTAATTTTAAATAGAAAAAGGAAATATTATGGCTCAAATTACCTTCAAGCAGTAAATATTTCCAGCTTATAACATTATTATGATAGGACTAGGCATTATTCACTATAGTCCAATGAATATAAGTCAGGTAAAATATAACCAATGATGGAAACAGGCCAATAGGTAAAGATATTCAATCAATCCATTTTTTACTATTAATAAAGGAAACCCGATTATAAATTAGTAGCCATTTTGGAGATAGAATCAAAAATCATTGTTTCATATTTTATTTCAAATATGGTAAGGTATGTTTATTATCTAATGAGAACCTGCTATTTACTAAACATAATACATGGCAAACTGATGTATGTCATCTAGAAATATCATCACATCTGGACATAAGACAAGCTGTCTACAATATAGATGAAAGTGTTAGAAACAGATGGTCACCTAATATCACTTGCTTCAATAGGTGTATAGCCACTAGATGTAATACTGCCAAACAGAGTCAACAAAACATATATCAGATGCTTATATAAATTTATATATAAGTTCTCAATAAAATATTTTAACCTTATTGGGTACACATAAACAACATTTATATGTTCATTGTTCTAACATACTAAATTGACTACTCCATTGTTGTGTCTTTGAATCTATTTTATGTAGTAAATTATTATAAACTTATTACTACTCCTACTCATTTATGTCTATTTCTTATGCATTGAAAATGAAATGTTGTATGTAATCTATACAAAATATTAAAATCTGAAAAGTTAAATATTTTTTAATAATTTGTAATTTTTTATGGATTTTGAAACCAAGTATTGTGAGGTATAAATTATACATGATATAGACTATTCTATTCTCTTTATTGAATTAAATATTAAACAAAAACTTGTAATACATTACATAGATCTCAACCATGAAAATATATCAGAATAAAATTTTGATGAGTTGTTTAAAGAAACTTTGTTTCTCAAAAAGCAAATTTTCCAGTAAACATAGACAATGTGTGAAGATTAGTAAAATATTATTTATAATGAAGTATCTAGGAATTTAAAAAAGTTTTTTTTTTGAACTGGCAATCTATAATCATGTTTTATTGGCAAGAAATTTACGTAACTTTAAATCTTACTTTTATCCATAGTTAACCTTTTGAAAACCTTGTGGCCATTGTTAATTTTTAGAAAAAATTACCCTAACTCTAATAACTTATATATTTTGTGTTTGAATGTAATAAATATAAAAAAAAAAACATATATTATAAGAAAGATAATATATAAAAGAATGTAATGAAGCTGTTAAAATAGTCATTTCATAAAGAAAAAATTAAGAAACAAAATATTTTTAATAGTTTTAAGAATGTTTATTTTTACACTGATTCACAAATCCTAAATTTTGAAGTTTAAATGATAAAATGACAATTTCATAAACAGCTTCATCACATCTGTCACAAAATTAAAAAAAGAATGATGTATTGGAAGTCTTATCTGAGGTAATTTTTCACTGAGAAAATTACTAAAACAGCAGCCTCGCTGGGGACCATTTTCATTCTAGAGCCAGATGTGTTCATTTGTGCAAAAGTATCTATAACAATATGAATGGTTTTTAGTGGAGAAAAAAGTAACAGAACAGTGTATTAAAAAAAACTTGTGTATTCAAAAAAAATATGAAACTCATAAAAAATAAAATGAATAAAAATAAATCAATAACAATATTTTTATTTATTTTTAACAATGATTACATATGTGGAAGAAAGATTGGGTTCAAATACAAGGTGCTGTAATACAGACTGGATGGATTGAGGAAGCCAGAAAGTATGTATAAAATATCCTATATTACATGAGATTACAGTTGTGTAGAATAAACTTGTATATAAATTTATTTATTATTTTGCATAAAAGATATGAAGAAAGGCTGAGTTCAAATACATTGCACTGTAACACAGAGTGAATGGATTGAGGAAGCCAGATAGTCTGTATACAATATCCTATATTACTTGCCTAAAATGACACAAATCAATTGTGGGTCATAACTTTAGAAAGTCCGGGATAATGCAATAATTCGTCCATAAATTCAAACTTGGTCACACGTGATACACTATTTATATTTATAATCATGCCAAAAATGCATCAGCTCATGAGGTGACATATTACCCCAATCCTGAACTTTTTTCCATTCTGCAGCAAATTTATTTGTCTCAGCACATATAAAATTTTATAATTTATCAAATAATATTTATCGAACATAATTTATTAAACAATAAATAAAAAAAATAAGTAATAGCATACTCACAGGTGATGGTAAAATATAGCCCAGGAGACCCTTGAATGTTTCCCAGAAACATGATGAGTCCGGTCAAGAAGAAGGCCCAGAATAGCAGACAACTTTGACAGGAAAATCAGAACAATAATCTTCGGTAATTGATGCAAGCATTGCGGAATAACTTTTTTACAATATCTAAAATGATAAAAATAAAAAAAATTTTAGGTACCCTTCGCTAAAAAAATTCATAAAAAATCTAAAAATTATCATAGAGGAAAAATTCTTACAGATTCTTGTAGAAAACAAAATAGCGCAAAGAAAGAAGTAAGTCACGTATGTATGACATTTACCAATTACGCGCAAACTCAGCTAAAAGTAGAAATTTCTAGATAGTCATACAGAAGTCATACTGCGGATAATCAGTCCCTCAAAATTCAATAAGGAATATAATTGTTTTTAAAATAAAAGTTATTACATTGTTAAGTTTTATGCATTATCATTAACAGTAACAGGTATTCATAAACCTTTACAGACATTTTAAATCTAGAAAAAAAAAACATAGCAAGTATAAAGAAAAAAGAAAAAAATATATAAAGTAAAAAAAAGGGGGAGAGGGATTAAAATGACTTAAAAATAATGCACAAACACATAATACTCTTATCATAATTAGTACAAACATGATTCTTAGGTTCTTTACAATTGTACACTTTGCTAAAATAGGGGGATAAAAAGAGTTGGCCAGTAGAGACCTTAAGAATAATATGATAATAATTTGAATTTAATGTGATATCAGTTACAGCTTTAAAATTATTGTCCTATCATATTAACTGTTTCAAATGTAGTCAAAAGCCACAAAATGTGTAATTAATTTATATTCACTTTTTATATAAATCATTATGGTATACTAATATTAATGAGGGATGAGAGATGGTCACAGACTTTAGATCTTAACAAATCAAAATTATTTTAACAACCAAAAATATCATCTGACAAAAAAAAAGTTTAAATATAATAAAATAAATGAAGCATTTTGATGTGTGTATATATATATATATATATATATATATATATATATATATATATATATATATATATATATATATATATATATATATATATATATATATATATATATATGCATATAAAATGTAAAATTTCTAATAAGAAAATGTATACACCAATAAAAGTAAATAAATGTTTACAGTATGATTTCTTTCTTAAAACTAATTAAAGGTAATTAATAATAATATTAATAATAATAATAATAATAATAATAATAATAATAATAATAATAATAATAATAATAATAATAATAATAATAATAATAATAATAATAATAATAATAATAATAATAATAATAATAATAATAATAATAATAATAATAATAATAATAAATTGCTTTATAAATTTAATAAAAAATGTATTAACCCTTTTCCCGCCTCTTACGAAGCTCCTCGTCGACATCTGACGTCACTCTAACTCTGCCAGTTCTTATGCTAAAATATTTGTTTGATAGATTTTGAATAGGTTTTTAAAAGTTCTGTAAGATGGTGCCCTCTTCCGAATTATTTTACAAGTAAAAAATAAAAAAAACGCATTTAAACCTAAACAAAGAAAGAACATTGGTTGTAATTGGTTGTTAGTGAGCTCTCAGCTGAAAAAGACATTCTGATTGGCTGGAAAGAACAAAGAAACCGCCTGATCAAAGAAAATAAAGAAAAACACTGAGATTTTTATTTCGAATATAATTTTAAAGAATATTAAGTATATATTCAGTAATTACAAATGATTTTCAGAGAGAATACTAAAAAACAAAATTATTTTCGAAAAATATTGAAGATTTTAGTAAAAATATTAAAGATTTAGTAAATAGAAATATTTACTTTTCTATAATGTAAAAGTCGACCTTTTTGTTTATATTATAGCTTTTATGTTGCCGAAATTGAATATTTTAGAATAAATAAATAGCAATTTATTTTTGAAAGAACTTTCGTTCTCTTCATAACCTGAAAAATTAGTAATATACTTTTTATAAACGTATCTGAGTTGAATTTAATATTATAGGCGAATATGTTTTAACAATAGGCTTTGTCTTCAGTTTGTGAGTTGGCCAATTAAAAAAATTGATTTTTACCTCATACAACCAATAATATAATTAGCGGTTAAAAGGTTAATAAATTTCACAAAAAAAAATCCTCATCCAGATACTTTTTGTTTTTCAACTTTTTCAATCTTTTAGCTTAACCTTTTAACTGAGAGTTACAGAGATACCACATCTTTTGAAAAATTTTTGTCTTTATGCGATGCGATGTGATGTGTTTAATGTTTGCATGCGCCATCTCTTGGTCAATTTTGGTCGCAATTTCTTCATTTTAGACTTATTTGATAGGAAATTCATGCTTTCAATTTTAGTTCTAAAAACATCCGCATATAGCGTTATACTTTTTCAAAAAAATCAATAATTTTGACAGCCTACTTGTTACACCCCTCTGTCTTTGTTCTCTGATTGGATACTACCAAATCTTCTAGGCGTGTTTCTAAATGACAGATTGACAAACGAGCAACACTAACAAAGACAATTCACGTTATACACATTCGTAATGATTTTGTTGTAATAATTACATTTATTGCAATTTTTTATGTTCACAAATAATAAAATATAGTTCTCTATCAAAATATAAAGTTTGACTCGGAAAATTTTAAATATTAGAAGAAAAATACATTTGGAGAAATATCCGTAACAAAAAATAATTATTGCTACATAACGTAATCAGGAAATTCCTAAGGCGTGTTTCTAAATGAAGATTCAGACACGACAACGAAGCTGTGTACGTTCGTAATTGAAGTAAATAATAACATCTATCGTAATTTTTTACATTCATAAATAAGATTTGATGTTACTTTATGGAAATATAAAGTTTGATTTGGAAAATTTTAAATTTTACAAGAGAAATAAGCAAACTGGAAATAAAAAGAGAATTACTCGACCGCTGTTGATCTGAATAACGGCACAATCATTGGTTGAGTTATAATTCTTTTGTTTTACTGCTACCTATTTTTTACACATTTTTCTTATATTTTTCGACAGTTATTAACATTATTTTTATTTTTTCGTTACATTTAACCAATTTGAATCTAAAATTATTCAATTTTTAGAAGCTGAATTAAAAAAATTCTGTGTATTTTAGATTAATATTTTAACAAAAGAACTGATTGCAAATGACACAGACCAATCACATTGTTCTCAGATTTAAGTAGAGGGCCAATAACTAAAAGAATCAGTTTAAGTAGAGGGCCAATAGCTAAAATCATCAGTGAAAGGGTTAAACAAAAAAAATAAATAAACGTATGTGTTATTTTATCAGACTCTTTTGATTATTTCATATTCAATTCAACATTCACTATGATAAGGCAGCTTTTCCTCTTCTTTAAACAAATATATTCATACTTTCTGGGATACTATTCTTTTCGAAATGCAAAACTAGATGCAGCTTTAATAATTACATGCAGTTTGTTGATCCAACATAAAAGTTCAATACAATTCTCTTTGAATTTTACTATTTTAATTTTTTGTTCTTATTTTATATAAGACCATAATATTTATAGTAACTATTTGTTGTTGGTTAATATTGTCTATATGTGAGAAATGCATGCAAAATTCAGGCATAGTTATTCAGCAGTTTTAGCAATCATTTATTATGAAGAGACATTCATTTCTGCTGCTTTCAAATCTACATTCTAACAGACCAGCATAGCTCGTACATTTGTTTAGGCAAAATATACATTCTTAAATTTCCAAAGGCATAGTGAATAGTATTAATAATTGCCTTGTGCAGTAATATTTCTTGTTTTTTTTTCTTTACTTCAATTTGCTTTGGTATTTATTTGTTGTGATTTATGTTCTTGTCAATTTAATTGACAACTGGAATATACAAATAATTAGTCTGATCTGCTTTTTAAAAAAAAATACGGGTTAAATACATTTCTCAACATATGATAGAATAATATCAAACAACAAATACCTGATTTTTAAAAACATTTAATTTTACTGCAATTTGCTACTTTAAAAGAATCATTAAATTAAACTTTAATTAATTTACAAATATTAAAAACATAAATTTATAAACAAGATAAAAAAAAAAACTATTACAGATCAAAAATATGACTGTCTTATTTTTTTTTTCACTTTTAAATATTATGTTATTTGATATACATGTTGTTTTAATAAAGAAAATGCTCTCTCTTTTTTTGGGAATTACATTGTTGATTTAATCTGTGATATTTGGTTTTAAATAATTTATAAAATTGTCACCAAAATGTATGGATGCTAAATTGAGTTCAGATCTGTATGATTATATAGGTGAATAAGCTTGAATTGAAAAAAAAAATATTATTTTGGTTTTCAATTTTAACTCAAAGTTTTATATAGCTAAAAAGATAAAAGGTGTCTGCTGGAGAGTTGCATTAGATCCTATGATCTAGGTGCAGTGCTTTCAGATCCAAACCATCTCACTAATGAAAGCCACAAACTAAAATCTAGTCTAGAATATTGGATGAGTATGCACTAGATAGGGATTTTATGAATAAGCCTTTCTGCATCCATTGATGACTCTAGCTTGCACTGAGTGGCACACCTACATGGATAATTTTGCCTATGTATAATATTGATTAATAATATTATTTAATCTTTATTTTCAAATAAATATATGAGGGTGGTTTATCTGTGTTTATTTCTGCTTTTCTGTTTTAAGCTTTGGATATATGTGCTTATACAATGTTGTGTGTCATGATATCAATCCATTCCAATGTATGATTTTCTTGGATAATTACTTATCATTAATAATTTGATAAAAAAATATAGTATATTCTTTTTTTGATGAATAATAAAGTGAATAAATTCGAAATTTCATCAGCAATATAAAAATTTAAAGATGGATAATAAATCTTTTAAAAATCATTAAGAGTAATTAGTGCAATAAACTTACATAAATTAGTCACTATTATAATCACTTTTTTTTTTTTTTTGATAGAAGTATTATATAGCCCTTTTTTTTAAATAAATTAATGATATTTTAATGACAAGGAGGAATTTTGTTTATCTTTTAAATAGTTTTACAAATTTTCAATTCACTAAATTTTATGATATTATATTCTACTTTGACAAAATTATTTATATAGATGATATTAAACCAGCTTAAAATTATTTTGTTATGAAATTAAGGGTTATATATAAGTTTCAAGTTCTTGGAATCATAAAACAAAATACACATTTGTAAAGTATTGACCTGTGAATTAAAAACTGTTTCATTGTTTTAATTTATAAAAAAAAAAAATAGTGCTACGATTATATAAAATGTTATTATTGTACTTATTTGTCATTTTTATGACAATTGAAGTAATATAGTATACAGTTGATGGTAATATTTTGATTCTAAGCCTATTAAATATAATAATAACTCTTATCTTCTTGAGAATCTACATGTACTATGTTCTGATAACAGATTACTTTTTCCACTTCCAACGGTTATTTATAGAATCTTTGAAATAACGAACAATGTATATAGGCAATGGCAAATTTCAAATGTATTTTCATTAACTGATCAAAGAAGTGTCTTCAGATAGTTTTAGTTTAGATAGTCATTGGCTTCAGAATGTGAATTAGTTTAGATATCTAAACAGGTTTTTAGATAGCAAACAATGTAAAAAATAAAATATTTCATCATATTAGAATAACTACTTTAACAAAAGTATCTATATAAAATTATTTTGATATATTTATTATGTATAACTATTCCCGCGGGCATCATGGTGCCCACAGACCATTTTATGTGTGCCCACCGCTATCCTAGTACGATAAAAAATTATTTATCTGATACAAATAAATTTAACTTTTTAAATTTCTTATAAATTATTGTATTATATTGTAATCAAACTGTAGGGCATACTATACTTTATTTTTGAAATAAATATTTTTTTTGTACATTATGTGTATTATTAACAATATCCAACTATAAATTTACATTGAAAAATAAATGGTGCTCGCCATCTGGCCGGTATTATAGAATGTGCTGTTAAGTGCAAAAAGATTGGGGAACCCTGCATTAAGATATAAAATGTATATAACCGTAACAAAATGACAATGATAATACAATTTTTAAAGAGTCTTTATAATATTCTAACATGAAATGCTATAAACTGTTTTCGTGTATTAATAATTGATGTAATATTGCAAAGACATATTTTATTTCTATTAGAAATTTGAAATGAATGACTATTACTAGACTTACCTAAAAAGTATTTAATTGCTGAGAAGACCGTAATTTTTATGGCGAATGCAGAACTTTTCATGAAATAAAATCATCTAAAAAAAAAAAAAAATTAAAAGATAGCATTATAAACTAAACAAATTGAAAAAAAGCATTTAATATATTTGTAGCTTGAAATTTAATTGAGATACATATTCTACAATCTTAACATGATTTTTTAATTTTTTTTTTTTTTATGCATCAAATTTATTTCTATAGTTACAATAGTGACAATAGTTGACTATAGTCTGCCATTTATGACCACTAATTACATTTTAAAAAATTTAAGTGTTATTTTGCCCTAATAATTAAAATTATTTTTTTTAAAAAATACTTTGGTTTTGTGACGATTTACAGAGATATTTTTAGTACGATGAATTTTATGTCGCTATAATTTAAATATATAATATCTAAATACTTATTATTATTTACTTAATAAAAATAAGTCAAAACATTACTGAGAATTTATTTATTAGCATTTATGATTTTATTGACTAATAAAGATAGAAAGAAAATTTATGTTAAGAACTTCTAATAAATCATTGCACAGCTTGTGCTTTTTAAGATTATCATAAATATGAAGTGTTTACGTTAAACCATCTAATTAAAATTAATGACAATCTTAGCTAATATTGTTTTAAAGCCAAACTATTAAAAATATATGCAATAATTTAATAAATTCTTAGTTTATAAAATGTTGTAATGGTAAAAACAAGCTCTAACTAATAATAATTGAAAACATTCACTCTAAAAGAGAGAAAAAAATCGACGTTTGGTATAGGCACGAAAAATTAAAATTTGGGAGAAATTCATTTTTAGTCATATCCTCCCTTCTCTTAACAAAAACGTTACCATCATTTTGTTAATATAATCATTATGAAGTAATATATATATATTTAAAAAAAACAAAAACATTTTGAATTAACCAATGTAAAAGATTAAAAATGATTAAGTTCATGAGAAAATAACATTTTTTTGAATGTTATTACTGTTAATGCTTTTGCTATATTATGGACATAATAATAAATATAATGTTAACCAGAGATTTCTATAAAAATATAAACCATTTAAGTGAAAAACTGATCATAAATATCTAGCTACATCAATATCTGGTTGATTAATGTCTCATGATTACAGAATTAGGGTTGGAACATAAAAAAAGCACACAATGAGTATTTGAAAAAGTGAGAGAGAAAATAATTTTTAATTAAATGGTTTTTATAAGATATATAAATTAAATATGCTTTTATGTAATAGAAAACAACTGTAACTGAATGGTTATTTGTTCTCCGAAATCATGCAAGGTTATGTGTATGCATTATTCAATAATTTTAAAATTAAATCCCCCCCCCCTTTTTTTTTTTTAAACAAATAAAACTTAATATAAAAATTACTTAACTGAATTTAATATTTAATATAATATTATTTTAAATTATTTAAATACAGAACTACAAAAAGCAAAATCAAATGTATGAAAAAATGTAAAAATGATCGACACAAGTTATATAATTTTCCCATAGTTTTAATTTCTAATAGAATAGAGTCATTTTTTTCTACCTTTTTTTTTACTTTATTTCTCACTTTTTTTTTCTTCTTCATTTTTTGCACCTTCCTATATATTCACTTTTTATCTCTTCCTCTCAAATAAAGAATGTATATGTCAGCAGTGTGAAATTTATGTGCATATGTGTGTATTAATCTGTGTACTGCTTTTCCAAAACAATTACATTAACTTATATTAAAGTTTTATAATAATGAAAGTTTTTTTTATTCACAGTACACATTAATTTAGCTATGTATGAATTGTATACTTATATATTGTATATAATAAGGTATTGCTAATTTATGTTAAATCCTATAGTTATTATTTTTTTCAGATTAACCAATACACTATATGTTTGGTAAATATGTTAAGAGCATATTTCATTTATTATTTGGACATTTTTTTTCCAAATGTATTATATCCATTGTTGATTATATTATCTTAATTTATTGATTTTATCTAAATTTTCTTTTAAAAATATATGTGTTTTTAATAATACAACCTACAGTCACATTCCAAAGCAACCATGGATATATGATAGATAAACTGTGATTTTTGAATTATTTAATAAATATTTTCCAATAGAATTACCTTTATTTCTAGATAAAGTATTGTGCAAATATTTTAGAAGTTTGCTACCAACTTATTTTATATTTAATTTAAAATTATAAAAATATTTTTATTTATTTATTTATCAAATTAGTTTATGGGAACAATATTTTTGCATAATTCAATACTATTGTTATTTCATTCTTACTTAACTATTATAGAAGAAAGTAAAAATGCAAGTTTAGAATATACATGGTTATCCCAATGGCTATTCTTTTTTAATTTGATGTTAGTAATATTTTTTTATTAATAAAGTTTAAACATTTTTATTTGTATGTCTTAACATTGCAAACTACAGTTTCCATGTTAGGGTTTGGTCTATGTATTTATTTATATATTTTTTATTAAGATCTACATTATTAAGCAAATGAAATAATCCATTTATGGGTAATCTTCAAATGTTTAATATTTTTCTACAGATATAAAAGATGAAAAAAAGTACATTCACCATGTCCTAGGATATAACTTATCATATCAAAATGCTACAGGCTGCATAACCCTGGTCAAAAAATAAATATTTTATTATCAGAGTTATTTTATTATAAAAGCAGAAGATCATTATAAATAAGCCTTACAATATTTGAAGATAAATGATGTCTTTGGATATTATAAACAAAAAATGATATCTGCATTTTTGGCTTCAAATCTACTTTAGAATTTTGGATGTGACACTATTCATTGATTATTCAAGTCTCCGAACCTTGTTTTCAGATCATTTCAATATAGACATTTTTTTTATAATATTACAGTATGATTTAGATTGAGGTTATTATTTCACAATATTCAAGTAGTCATGTAAATTTTAAATTAATATTTTTTTTTGATTCAATAGAATATATTGCCTGATAATATTTTTTTTCCTTGATATATTTTATGTAATACAATTATGTTAATACTTTTTTTTTTATTATTAGAGATTAAAGATATTTGTTCTTTTATTGTTATTCCTGTCTAAACATTCTGTAAACATTTATGATCATTAGATTTTCTGGACTTATCAAAGTATTATTGGCATTTGAAACTTAATACACAAAATTAATAAATTTAAAGTGAATAATAATAATAACACATTCAGTTCTCCTTAAAATAAATTAAAAATAATCTAATTACAATACAACTTTTACATACCAACTAATGTAGATGATTTGAACTCAGATTTTCAAGCACTTTTCAACTATCCACATTATCTCATATCACTGATATATGTGACCACACACATGTAGAAAAGATAAATAATCACCAATATGCATATATTTTGCTGAACCAGCACTCATCGGTTGATCCAGATTATCAATTCACAAACACACACACGAACACACACACACACACACACACACATATATATATATATATATATAAACTATATATATATATATATATATATATATATATATATATATATATATATATATAATCACTGCTTAGTTTATATTAAGATAGAAAATATTCATATTTTAATGAACAGGCTTCAATCTACTCCAAACTCTTCAGCCATCCATATCATTGAAAATCGGATGAAGAAAAAGCCCAAATCCTATGCTGATGCCAATGTTGTTGTTATATGCCTATGTTGACCTCAAGTCACTATAACCCCTCATGTATGTATATATATATTATAATGATCGAAATGCAAGTGGAGATCGAATCTAACCACAAACTACGATATCTGCTCTATAAGGTGCCATCTAGGCATTTAAACCTAGAAAAAAATATAGAGTAGGCAGATACGCGCTGTTAAGATTCCACTTTATTTAAATATTCAGATCGTTAGCCCAAGTCACTAGCTCAGTAGAGTAGTAGAGATAATAAAATATAAATTTTATATCTTAAATATAAAAGAGTAAAAGCCACTGCCAGAAATTAACACATAAAAATATTTATTTACGCACATAGAAAATAACATTTACATTTTGAGGAATAAATTCAACATTTTAGATTTTTCTATTAATCTTTTGTTTTACATTTAAGTAAATTACAACCATGAGTTTAATATTTATTTAGTGAGTCAAGTATGAATAGACTACATAGATCTGCATTTGAAAAAAAAAATTTTTCCCTGATTTAACCCTAGGCAACAAATTTCACAATCAAACCGGCGCCAATCTATCTGATACATTTATGTATTCAATGTAGCATGAAAATATGACAACACAAAATACTATACAGTCAGGAATGTACATCTGATCAGTAAGTAGAATTAAAGAACACATGGTCTCTCCACCAACAGGAATGTCACATCTGTTGTCATGTAGAACAATAAACATAAAACTCCATAGGAATGGACTGCGGTCCTTTGCCATCTTACAAACCCACCCATAGGCAAACAGAAGGTGTGTGGCATATATATATATATAATACTGCCCATAGCGGATCTCATACTACATCTACAATTACACAAATATATCCAATCCATTGAACCCATTCTACTACAAAATGAATAACCTAAGATTACCCTCCCTTAATATAACTTTACAAAACTATATAGCCATTCACGCCCGACTTAAATTTAACATTTAAATACGTTCGCACAGATTATTTTTATACAATTTGTTTTATAATGTCGAATATAGATCGGCTGCACAGATTCCACGGTCAAAAACATCCAAATTAAACACAATTGATCAAAATACAAAATCATCGATAACGTCAATTGCAAAGGGAATACACAAGGGCCCATGGCATTCATCGTAAGATGCCCGCATTAACATCGTTGACCTATATATTCTAATCAAATGTGAAAACTTCAACATAATCAACCGCTAACGAATCTATGCAATGTCTATACCCAACCTAACTTTCATCATTTAAAATTTAAACAATAAATAATTTATACAATAAGAAAAAAAAATGGAAATGATGTTTATCAATCGGAAAACATATAAAATTAAACATTATTAATTTGATTTAAAAACTTACAAAAGTCAGGTAAGAGTTTGTTTTAACATTTAAGTTGGCTTGTTTATCAATTTGTAAAACTTGACGAAAGTTCTTAATTGATTTTAATAATTGTTCATTTTATATAGCTTATGGTAGAAGAGTCCAGGTTTCTGTTTTTAATTCCCATGACACCTCCATTGGAAGATAATGTTCTGGAGATGGCAATAGCTGGTTCAAGGTATCACAGTCT
The DNA here is from genome assembly GCA_028023455.1 of Epiperipatus broadwayi. Taxonomy (NCBI): domain Eukaryota; kingdom Metazoa; phylum Onychophora; class Udeonychophora; order Euonychophora; family Peripatidae; genus Epiperipatus; species Epiperipatus broadwayi. The sequence continues at coordinate 3,041,456 of JAQFVV010000067.1, read as the reverse complement.
TTCATTTTTTTTAAATAGAGAGTGTGGTATGTGCATCCTATCACATCTCTCAAACACAAAAAGATGGAACTGTCAGAAAAAACTGTCTTTCTCTTTTTATATCATCCACACGGATTCAATCAACAAAACGTCAATAATCCATCACTTTCATTAGGGTCCGAGCCAAGGCTTGGTGCTTCCATTGGTCAAGCTAATTTCTCTTTATTTTCTTATCTATATTTCATCAGATCATTTTAATTATACAAGAGCCCAAGGGCCAGTTTGGTTTATGATAATTCATAAACAATCATTTCCATTTAAAGATTAATGAATTAATTAATACCTGTTTTTATTTTTAAATCTTGTATTTTTTTTTTATAAAAAAATACTTTCAAATACTTATTTATTTGTTTTTTTTTCAAAAAAAAAATATTTTTAAAGTTTGGCATCTGTGCGAATGTATATACGTTTAACAAACATTTTAATTTTAGCGTTTATTTTTTTACTTTTATTTGCGAACTTTTAAGTTTTTATTTTAAATTAATGTAATGACATATTTATATATTGTTACAATATATATTGTAACCAGTTGGGTTACATCACACACACTGATATAGTGTATGTGCATATATATCCCTAAAATAAAGGAAAAGTAGAAATAAACATAGAATACATTTTTGTAGATATTTATATATATTTTCTAAAATAAAATAATAATCAAAGGGTTAAATAACTCTGGGTTTAAAATAAAATTTCATTATGAAATTAATATTTTAAAAAGGTCTAAATAAACATAAATATTGCATTATTATTAATTATTACTTTGATTTTGAAATTTAAAAACATCCTATTTTGGAATTTTAATTTATTAAACAATTTTTTTATTTATTGGAAATCCCCTGAGTAAAAACATGTATATGTTTACAAAGGGATTAGTGAGATAAAAATAAAAAAATATGTTTTTAATCAAGTGTTGTTAACACCTCAGATGAGGTTATAAAAGACTGATAAAAATATATCAGTTAGTTTTTGCTGGTAGTTTGTAAGAGTTGACCAGAGAAGTCTGCTTGTAGTATTTTAAGCAGTGGCCAACTGGGCCACTGCATAATATGGATAATGATTTTGAAGAGACCAGTATGTCGTTGGATGTAACAGAGAGTTTGCAGAAAAGCTAACATGATCTAATGTTGCTGAAGGCAGGAGCTGCTACTATTTTCCTTCACAGGAGTTTTGGTTTTGTACCTGGGTCACTTCTGAATCAATAGCCAAAAAAAGAGGATAAAATAGCTAGCATTGTTATATAAAGCTCCTATGAAGATCTAAGGGAGTACAGTCCAGTAGCTGCATTATAGTTTACTGCAGAGATTTGATTTATGAAGCCAGAGTCACTTCAAATGGATCAACTAGCTGCTTAAATATGTTCTAGAAGACAGCTTGACAATTGCTTGGACTATAAAAGGAATCTCATGGTATGCCAACAAATTACCGGAATTATATACTTTTATCTGATGATGACAATCACTAAAATCAAACTCATCAAGAAAAATCTCCCAGCTTGCTGAAGAATTAATTACACTATGCTGCGTCAGATAAAGACAAAGAAACACGGATAAACGTATATACAGCTGGTGGTGAGTAGCATTATATATGATAAGGAAGTTTTAAACAATTTCCTTAGTAAAATGACATTTTTATAACTGATAGAAATATATAAAACGATATTAGTTTAAAATCGTTTATTAAAGAAAAAAAAACTATAAAGAAAGTTATAATTAATAATCAAGAAAAAGATTTCCAAAAATCTTTTAGACTAAAAAAAAAAAAAAAAAAGACATTTTAAATCAATTAACTGTCAAAAATTTGATAGTAATTGTTTCAAGAAAAAGACTATTCAGCAAAGAGAATAAAATTGCGAGAGTAATCTGTAATAATTTTATTGTGATAAATACTAATGTTATGTAGATAAATTAATATATCGCACGTCTGTGCAAATTATATATATATATATATATGCGTTTCAGTAAACCTACTATGTAAATGTATTTCATTTAACTGAAACTTTAATCATTTATTATATTTATATATAATTTAAGATTTGGATAATTATTTTGCACCAAGTCAAATAGGTTATTTCACGCACGCACACACATGTATATGTGCGTATGTTATCACTTATAACACATATAAATTTTAATCATTTTTTGTTGTTATTGAATGTCCATTGAAATAGATTAATTGTATATTATAAATCGCGCGTCTGTGGGCCTATATATGTAAACCATAGTAATAACTTGGATTGTAAACTTTAATTTTGTAAATCAATGTAACAATTTAAATTTTGAATAGGAATTATGTAAATTAATGTGAAAACTTGAATTTTGTAGTAATCTTATAAATTACAGAGTGATGACTGTATTATTGTGTACTTTTCATAATCAGAACCCTTATAAGACCTTATTCATTTTTTGTGTTATTAATAAACTTATATTTAATTGTTAAAAATTGTATTCCATCATCTCTTGGTCACATACAGTAACAGAGCCCATTTTCTCTGAGCTAGATTTCGGACACGGATAAATGGGGATGTGCTTAGTGCTTTGGGAATCCAGTGATGATCAATCATCATCCTGGTTGGCACAAAAGAGGATACTCTTTAAAGCCCATGTACTATTATTTTTTTAATTTTACTTTAGTCTTATTAAAAATTTAATTTTATAGTTGGCCAGTACATTAATGGTACTAAGTGGCTAAAGCATTGATGACGATCAGCATGTTTTAAATGTCCCAGCATTGTTGTTTTGATTTCTGATTACTGTGTACTTTTAATGGGTGAGCACTAAACTGGTGCATCCAAGTCATGTTATATAATTGCCCAAGCTGGCAAAAGATCATTAGTTAGCCTGGTCTACAGAAGACCAATTTCCAATCCAGTCACAAGGTTGACTGTTGATTCATATTTTTTATTGTTGAAAACCAGCCACAAGATGGACTGTTGATTTATATGATTACTTCTACTTATTTATACTTACTTTTACTTTATAATGCTGTTTGATGATTAATTACTATAGTTGCTCTTCTGAGTTAGCTTCTGATCTCTCAATGTTCTCAGAGATTCTTTAATCTCATGCTCTTTTACATATAATTATATTATACTTTATAAATTTGATTTTGTATTTTGTAGTGACTTGGGGTTGATGATGATTTTTGACCAACTTCCATTTTTATATCACCCACCCCATCCTGTTACAATATATATGACTGTGTGTGAGAGAGAGAGTTGATAATCTGGACCAACTGATGAGTGCTGGTTCAGCATGAAATAAATGTTGGTGATTATTTATCTTTTTTATATGTGTGTGGTCATGTGTATCAGTGATGTGAGATAGTATGGGTAGTTGAAAGGTGCTTGAAAGTCTGAGTTTAAATCCCTTATATTTACAATTAAACTTCAGGTATATGAAGTGTATCTATATTTAAAATATTATACTAAGTAATAATTTATATTGTCTGAAAAAGTCATGAAAATTCATTTTGATAATATCAACATCAAACCTATTTATAGAACATAACTATTATAATCATGACTACATTTTTACAAGACCTATGATTGCATTTTTAATGTAAAATAAGACTTTCTTATGTTAGAAACTATATAAATTGTATTGTGAATTGGTTTTGGTAAATCTATTTTATTTAAAAACATTTTTTTTTTCTTAAAAGTATAATATAAATCAAAATCCTTATTTTCAAAAGATAAGTCTCACTATTTACAGATAATTGTTCACCTGTGTATCAAAATAACCTTTATATTATATTGTGCATCAGGGTAACAAATAATATAATGACTAGTAATTGTTAGAATAAGTATTATACAAAATAAATAAATACATAAATACGTATGTTAAGTACTTTTTAATCTAGATAAGATCTCAACAAATGTATTGCACTTAAGAATAATTACATTGATGTGAATTAAAAATATATGATTGCTATTAAATCATATTCCTAAATTTGTTATCCTTTATTTTATAAGAATAGTTGTATCAAAAACAGAGTATTAAAAGTAACTAGATAATGTTTTTTTTTATTAAATGAGACAATGAATTTTTTCTCAATGTTTGTTAATAACTATATGATTTGTATATAATAAATCAACTATCAATCTAAGAAATAACCTTATATCATGAAAAAAAAAAGTAATGTATTACAAATACATAGGTCTAAGAATGTTTCGTTAAGGGATTTCATTTTTATAATAGTAGATTACAGATTTATTTGAACCTGTAAAAAATTAAAAAAAACACACACACAATTTGAACATTGTACTAAATAGAATTGAAATCATTGTAAAAGTGAAGCAAAATAATCAAAAAAATCTAATTTAAATAGAAAAATAGTGTGATTCACTATATAAAAAATGTACTATATATATATATATATATATATATATATATATATATAAATATAATATATATATATATATATATATATATATATTATATCTCTAGAAAGATAGCTTATTTATAGCACTTGCTCTGTGATTAATGGTTAACTTTTTCACAATCTAAATAATTAAAATTATTCAAGACTAAATTAAATATATTACTAAAACAATTATGTGCAGAATTAAATGGAGTCATCCTAGAATTTTAAAAACTCTATTACTTTTTTATCAATAATATTTTGAATAATCATTGTATCTGATAAAAATATGGAGGAAATGTTAAAATTCTCCAGAAATACTATATAATATGTATAAGTGATCAATATATTTACAAAGATTTAAATGCTAAATGCAATTGACACAATGCAATATTAATAATTTATTTTTTTGTGTGGTAAAGATAATATTTATATAAATAATGTACTCATTACTAAGTACTTTTTAATGTGATATGATGTCCACACTAAGATAAAACGAATATAATTATTGGACTTTTAAATAAGAGCTATTTAGCCATGATATTGTTAGCATAATTAAAACACAATTTTCAAATAATATTACATAATAAACTTGATATAAACTCTTCTGATTTTCTATTACATACAGCTTGTCATCATTAATGTCATTCAAAGAATTTATTTTATTAATAAATGCTGATTAAAGAAGGTATGAATCTCTATTAAATGTACCATGGTATAATGTTACACCTTCAAGCCAGATTTCACATTTTAATATATTATTAGCATAATATTGATTAAAAGGTATATAAATTGATGAATAATTCTTATTTTGACTTTTTAATTTATAGCACATTGCTGTGCCATTTTACTTTATTTAAATAAGTTTCAAAATCACTTAAAAAAGTATGTATCATAAAACAATGATATTTTATATAATATTTATGTTTTTTTTTTTATTTTTGAATAATGAATGAAAATAATTTTGCAGTTTTTATCATATTTCAGTACATTTTAAATTTACACTATAGCTATATTTAGTTTTATAAACTGTTAGATTTTTTATGTCAATATAGAGCTAAAACATTTTGTTTATTTACATGCACATTTCCTTTATTTATATCTGAAACAAAAACAAATTTTGATTATTAAAATTTCATTTTTATTTGATTATTTTAATAACATGATTGTTTATGTTATCATTTATTATGTAAGGTTTTCCTGGAATATTTTATTTAAATCTATAATAGTTTGAGATTTTCTATTATTAATCCTAGTGACAGTTTTATCAAAGACCGATCTTTAATTTCAGTGTAAATTCATTAATTCTATATTACATCTCAGTAAATTGGACTTTATTTCTTAGAAATTTAATTTTACAAATAACTAATATTGTAAAAAATCATATTTAAACTTGAAAAATATTGAATAGATATTTTTAATAAGAACAAAAGGTGTTTTCATAATTCAATGGTGGACAGAAAAATAATCTAAGTGAGCAATTCCAGAAAATCAATAAAAAGTTCATTGATAAAAATTTATTTTCGAAATATGAATAAATAAATGTCAATCACAAAAATAATCATATTTATTTTTAATTCCATTTTTTTTTTTCAAAATAATCTTGCAAATGCTGTGGAAACAAGATTACAAACAATAAAACCAAACAAAACCTATGGAGACTGGACTAAATTGTCTTTGATTTTTCCCAACTGTATGAAATAAACTAATGTCTTTAGATATATTTTTGAATTAATAAATGAATATTAAGTACAACATGAATTTGGAATTTAAAGAAAACCCTCCAAAAATATCACTACAGATAGTTACTGAAGAACAATTAATACAGCAGAATTATTGCACCATTTCTGAAGTAAAGAGTAATGTTAACTGTTGAACCTTATCTTTGATAAATTAATTATGCATTTATTTTAATCAACCATTAAATAATCACATATTTTCTGAATGTTTGTGATGATGGTATTTTAGTTGCATTTATATATTGGACTATTTTCATCATCTAATATTAAATATTGACGTCTTTAAAAATATTTACTTTTATTCAGATATTTCAATTACATTCAATTTCGTACTAATAGCACACAGGTTAATATATGTATATACTAATCTGTTTCCTATTACGAGCAGTTGAAAGTAATTGAAATATTTAAATAAAGATATATATTTCTAAAGATATTCGACACTTAATATTAGATGATGGAAATACTCCAATATAAAAATACAATCACTTACCTAACTAAAATGTAGATTTATCTCTATTTATAGCTAGATTATAAAAAAAAGCTGATTGATTAAATTATTTTTTTGTAAATTAGCCTACATAATATTTAATAAAAAAGATTTTGTTAATATGTTGTTGCTTTGTTTTCCTATTGTTAAAGACAATTTATAATTTTCTTTATAAATAATAAATTTTAATAATATATTTTATTGAAATAATTTCTCAGGCTACATTTGATAATCTTTAATATGATAATGATTATTCTTCATGGGAGGCTTTTTAAAAGTTAATGTTAGGTTTAATTAAGTTTCTTCCACTTTATCTAATTTTGTAGGGAGTAAGTAAAATGTTTTTTTTTTAAGTCAACATTTTTAGATCTATTGTTTTAAGTTTAATACAATTAATGTGAAAAATGTTTTTACATGGCCCATTTTAAGAAGTAACTTAATTATTATTAATTACTTTGTTGTATTCACCACAATATTTCTTATCCATATTTATGTTTTGGTAAAGATAGCCTCTCATTATGTTTTTCACAACAAATATGACCAAACATTTAAAGATACTTGATTCATTAAAAACCTATGAAGAAATATTGTCTTTCTTTATACCAATACAACCCAGATGAAAGCTTTTGTTACAATTTTAATTAAAAAGAATAAAGTGATGTTTTTCCACAAAAGAGTTTAGGAAAATAAAGCATGCCTTTTCTGTATGTAATATAAAATTTTAAAAAATAAGTAACAAAATGTTGTTTTGTATATAACAAAGCTAAAGACATTGAAGACATTATAAATAAAACTATTAATAAAGATAACAACTATAAAATATCACTATCTATTCTCAGATAATTCAAAATTTATTAATCAATGAATAAATTAAGTATGGCCAGAATGTTATAAAATAACTTTTATTGTCAGAACAAAGTGAATAGTCTATTATATATATATATATATATATATATATATATATATATATATATATATATATATATATATATATATATTTTTTTTTATATATATATATATATATATATATATATATATATATATATATATATATATATTGTAATGGAAACTATATGGTAGCTTACAATTGGATAAGCCAAATATAATGGAACGTCTATTAGGTATTCCATTAAAATTAAAGAATGAAGAAAAACAAAATTATTCCAGTTATATTTAAATAAATTGTTTAAATGCCCTTCCAGCTAGCTATACATAAAACAAATCTAAAATCATGTAAAGCAATGAGACCTATCTTTATAATTTATTTTTAAGGTTGATGTGACTAACTAATCAAATATATATATATATATATCAGAAACAAAGGGACTTTTACTAAATTCAAATATACACATCTAATTATGTAAATTTATGTACCTCTAAATATGTGAATGAATAATAATATGTATAAATGACCTACAAACCAAATAATAAATGAAATATGAAATTATCTTTTATTAAATTGTAAATTCAATTAATTTAATAATAACTTTGGCATTAAAAGAAAATAAGAATAATATAGTATCGCTCTTTTAAATAATTACAAAGGCATTATTTATAAAAACAAATAGTACATCCTTTATTTTATGTTATAGTTCAACTTTAAATAATATTGATGTTTTAAATATAAATACAAAGAATAACTATATGTATATACTTGTAATAAGTATATATAGATTAAATATATAAAGACATATTTTTGCCTAACCATTATAATATCAAGATAACAATTCATATATAACTTCAACCTATAAATTACATTTTAAGATTTTTAAATTATTTAAGATAATTGTCTGAACATCTGTTATACATTTAATATTATTATAAAACAAGATGCTTAAATTGATTATTTATATAACGTTATATTTTATAATGAAAAATAAAATAAACAAACCAAAAATATCGATCTCAAAATATATTTATACATATAAAATTCTTTACTACCTTTAAAAAGTTCCTTAGTTAGTTTTCCTTTAAAAGTTAATTTACTCCATGAGTTATTTCTTTATCCATTTACTATTATTATTATTATTAGAATGCATTCTGTCGAAGGTGTAGAAATTATTATGTTAAAGAAAATTGTTAATTCCTAGACACATGCATATTTTATCCTTTCAAAATTTCCTTCATTGAAAAAAAATAAATAAACAAATTGAAATATTAAATCCAGCATGTCAATTCCAATTACTTCCAAATTATGATTAAATTGACGATTATACATTTAAGATAGCTATATCAAGTTTCAACTCCAGACGCGACGAAATTTATACATTGAATTTTTAGTTGTTCCATTGAAAATTGCCTTGGAATAAATGAATGTGATGACGCAGCTCCTAGCTGCGATATATTTTTCTTAGCAAGCCATAATTTATGTATTTACCATAAGATATATATGTTATTTCAGTATTTTGAAGAATAGTAAATTTTATAGAACTAAAGTACAACAAAATCTTTAATTTTCAGTTGTTTGTTCTATATCTATTTCAATAATAATATATAATAATAATGGCTTCCTTATTGTTGTTGCTGTTGTTCCATGCGCCAGCAGATGCTATTTTAAAACTCATGTTATATATGTTCTCTTTTAAAACAATTAACATTAAAATAAAAATAAAATATCAAGTATATATATATATAAAATATTAAATTGAAAATTTGACATCTTTAAAAATATACATAAATAATTATTTATTGCATTTAATAATCATTATAAATAAAATAATTTTTTTATAATCAATAATTTATATGTCCTTATTTATTTCAATAATTAAATGTTTATAACGATGTACTATCAATATATATAAATAAAATAATAACTTCAAATAATAATTATATTTAATAAACATAAAAGAAAAAATTAAATATTTCATATGTAAACATCAACTTAAAGAGATTTTTTTTTTAATAACAAATGACAATTTAAAAAAATATAATATCGACTTATCGATATTTACAATATATATATATATAAATCTGATACAATAACGATAAATTACAAAATCAATATATTAATAGCAATAATCATACAAGAAGTGATATCAAGATGCATCCATATTTAACTTTTTATTAATATAACAAAAAGCATGAGACATTAAATAATAAAGATACAATCATATACACTTCTTTACAAAAAAAAAATTAAGTAAACAACATGCTAGAATTATAAATTTTCCAAAATTGCAATGAAGAATTGTCCATGAAGAAATATTTTACATAAAAAAAATATAAATACATTTTCATTAATAGAAAAAAAGTTTACTGAACTAAGAGTAATATTAAAATAACAGAACTTGAGGTGGCATGCAGCCATTATTGCTTTTTAAATAATTATAATATCACATTAACTAGTATTCCAAATATTTATATCTGCTTTATATATATATATATATATATATATATATATATATATATATATATATATATGAAGCTAGCTATAGCAAAGAATTTTAATCTTTAATTTTATACAGGCATTTTTAAAATTTTTTTAAAATTTTGTAGTTTTTATTCTAGTGAATATATATATATATATATATATATATATATATATATATATATATATATATATATATATATATATATATATATATATATATATATATATATATATATATATATATACCCCTTTTATTTCCAAAATAAGGTTTATTACATATATTCCAACACTATTAGAGTCATTTATCAACTAATACTTTTAAACCTTATTTCAGTCAAAACTTTTTACTTTTTTTTGCTGTCCAACATTTCATCCAGCTCCTATAGTCATTATCAATAATCTTCTAATTAAAAATCGAGTAATTAAACTATAATTAATAAAAATCTAACATATTTTTTTTTAAAGTATAACTATATAGATATATATATATACGTTTATTATTCAGACTATTATATATTTCTATCATGGATAATATTTATAAATTAAAACACATTCCTTAAAATTAAAGCTTTAAAACTATCACCAACAAACATAATTCTTTTTTTTTTCTCTTCAATTTTAAAATTTATTATTAATTTTATTATCTTTTTCTTACTTAAATTTTATTAACTTTTTTAAATTTTATAATAATTTTTTTATTAATATGTGTATATTAAAAAAATCATTGGATGTCTAAAGGAAAGGTTGATTAATAGTAAATTTATTATTTGTTTTAAAAAAGAATAAAATATAAATAACAAAAAAGAAAAGAGTAATAAAATTTAAAAGTAAAAAAAAAGATCAAAAAGAATTGTGTTTATTTCTAATAGTTTTAAGTTTGAATTTTAAAGTTTTGTTTTTAATCTTGTTGAATCTTGACTTTTTTTTGTTTCAATTGATGAGACTTTTTTAAAATGCTTAGACACTTACTTTTCTATAATGCCTTTATTTCATACTAAAGTCAGTAAGTTGGACTTGACTTCATTTTAATTTAATTTAATAAATAAATATTATTCTAAGAAAATCACACTTGAGCTTTTTAAATATTTAAAAATTATCTTGTAATTAAAATCATTATTCTGAAAAACATCATCAATGATTTTTATCTAAACATTTATTCTGAAAATGAATGCAATCTTTTTTCTGTTATATTTTTTTACATGTGAACAAAGGGATATGTATTTATTATAAAATTATTAAGTTCTGCCTCAAAATGTGATATTTTCTTTATAATTATTACACTTGAAAAAAGTTTAATTTTGAAAGATAATGACATTATACATGTGATTTTTTTTAGAATATATTACAGTCAATCTTATCAACTTGTACTTCTAAAAATAAAAAATAAATAAATTGAAAGAATACATGTGAAATTCTTTTTATTTTAAAAAATAATTTTACCAGTGTGTAAAAATAATTAAAATTATATTTGTATCAAGCAAAAATTCACATTTCTTTTGTTTTAAAAATTTAGCATGATATAGATAGACCAAAAGAAAATAAACACCTTCTGAGCATTTTTTTTTTCTACTAGGAAAAATAAAGTAAAGACTTAGTTCTATGATGTCTGCCATAACATTCTGTTCTTACAAAATCAAATCAGTGTTGCAAAAACTGCTTAAAAATTCTATGCTAATATCAATTACAGTGATAGTAAAACAGAAATGTAAATCTGCAGAACTACCTTTTTTTTTTTTTTTTTGGAAATAACTATCACATTTTCTACTAAATTGCAAACTTATTATGTTCATGTTCTTTTGATAAATTTAATAATTAATATGTATATTTAATATGAATAGCAAATGTTTTTGTAGAATTGTAATTTTTTTAATTAATAAGAAATTTTATGTAGTATATTTTAATTATTGAACTTTTAGTTAGAAGATTCTTAACAATTGTCATGTGAAAAAGTTGAAATTTTTGAGCAGCAAAAACATGTAAACAATATCAGACCTGAAGTTGTAAATATTTTTAACTTTATTTGTGCTTCACCTGCTGCTGATTGAATAATGACTAGCATGGGTCTGAATACAATATATTCATGTGATTAGCACAAACACTTAACAATAGGTGTGGTATCTCTCTCTCTCTCTCTCTCTCTCTCTCTCTCTCTCTCTATATATATATATATATATATATATATATATATATATATATATATATATATATATATATATATATATATATATATATATATATATATATATATATATATATATATCTGAAAGGGAGGTAATCTCTATTAAAATTTAAATAGTTGTGGGAAATTAAATAAGCATCTATTTTGATAAATTATTAAGCAATTTATTGTTTTGTTTTGTTTTTTATCAATCCAATTCGTGTATGTATAGATGTACAGACAAATCAATTTATATTTATATAATTTATACTATTTTGTAAATTATAATATTTTGTATATTTTAAATAATTTTACTAGTGATTTATATGAAGCAAAATAGATATTTACCAGTCACAATATAATCTTTAAATTTTGTGATTTAAGCGTTATTGTCTCATTAAAAAATAAAAAAAAGTATACATTTTTATAGGGACAAAATATTATTTCTTTAAATTCTATTTGGCTAATTGATATTTTTTTTTCATTACCATATATAGAAATGTATTTTCAAAAATGTATAAAACATTATTTATTTAAATTCCACTTGGCTAATTGATCAGTTTTCCATTACCATATATGAAAATGTGTGTCAATTTAAGATGTAACCAGGTATACTGAATTTGAGACAATGGCTGACAAGACTTTAATCAGATTTACATCTAAAGAAAAAAAGGCAAGTGAAACAAAATATATTATGTATAGATAGCTGAAATTTTGGTTATCAGTGGAGTTTCTTTTGATTTTCTTGTTAAAGTGCTAACATCTTGCATGCTAGTTTAATTTTATACATGATGGAATAGAGGAAATATTACTATTACAGGGGGTAATTCTGAGGCATTTGAAATGAAAACTAGGCTGTGTTCATATTCCAACTTTTTCTTCAATTTTTATGACAGTTGTCTTTGGAATTGTTTATAGGCAGCTTAATCTTTACACAGCCTGAAATGTGAAATCACGGTTGTCACCTTTAGATTGCTCTAACTCAGCCAAATTTTTTAGATACGGTGATGAAAAAATACCCATATTAAAGCTTAGAGCAAGGCCTATAAGTTACTGCCCTCTTCTGAATTATTTTACAAGTAAAAAATCAATACTAGGAGGGTTTTAAGTTGAACAAAAAAGAAGACCAGTTTTGATTGGTTGGATAATCTATTCTCAATCTATTCTCAATTCTTATTGGCTGATGATTCCGTTAAATATTTTTTCACCGCTGAAATGAAAATATATGTTTTGAAGTGTTTTTTTTTATTATGTTTTGTAAATATTATAAATAATTTTCATAAAATCTGATAAAAATATAGTTATTTTACAAAAGTAGTAAGGTTTTATTTAAAAATCTATACTTTACAAGATTGTAAATTGAAAAAGAAACCAGCCATAGCAACAATTTTGACATCTTGTCAAGAGTTGAGATTGCTCCAAGCTGTTTATTTGATTTTCAAACAAAGATTAATGTTTTAGAATATTTTTCTGGCATTATAATGTATTTTTGGTGTATTTTTTTAATAATATGCTGAAAGTATAATTATTTTGAGAAAGACATTAAGATTTTTCCTAAAAACTTCTTAAAAAATTCATAATGTGAAATCTGGGAGGGATTTAAATGAAATTTACATTGCTTCTAATTTGCTCGTAATGTTTTCTTTAATTTTTCCACTTTTGAATATTTCTATAAAATACAAATAAAAATATATTTTTGAAATAACTTTCATTTACTTTCCTAACATTACAAATAATTAATATACTTTTTTGAAATGAAACTAAAATTAATATATATTAAAAGATGAAAATATTTGTATCAAAGAGTTTGTCACTTGACCAATTAAAACAAATTAAAAGTTTCAGAGTTTTACTTCATTTGACCTATAACGAAAGTGATCCATGAAAGTGTTAATAGAAGATGGATTAAAATACAATACAGGTTTGATAATGTAATTTTTGACTTTAATCAGTTAAAAGCAAAAACTATAACTTTATCTTCTTGTATTTTGAATTTGTAGTATGCCTATGATTGTATTATTTTTGTCAGTTCAAAAACAGCAACTTTACAGAATTTTTTAATCTTTTAAAGACAGTTTATAATGATCTTGGTCTATTAATTAATGTTAAAAAACTCAAGTTCTTTACTAGACAGTAATGGAGGAAGTATTCTCAGCAACATGCATGTTGGAGGGTTATCAACTTAAGAATCAGTTTAAGTACCTTAGTAGTTTATAAATAGAGAGGCCTGACTCAGCAAAATAACAAATATTATTTTGTGTCAAAAATTTATTATCTTAATAATTGATAATTGCATACATATGCTGGTAAAATTCAACTTATTACACATGCATATATATATTGTAACTTCAATAAATATTTTTAAATGTTTTTAAAATATTCGAAAATAAATAGAATGTTGAAAGTTTTAAAACGTCTTAACAATGGAAAATTTTTGTTATCTTCAGCGTCTATTGTCTTGTGAAATTACTGTCCTTTACTTTGCTCTGAATGGGCTTCTATTTTTTCTTCAAAACTTTTACACATACACACACACATTTAATTGTTTTATTATAAAACAAAATGAAATTCTCTTTATTATTATTTTTTTTATTTTATTACAAACTAATCAAAATAATATTAAATCATTTTATTTATAAAATCGATTTTTTTTTTCTTCTTTAAAATAAAAAGAATCCCACACTCTTTTAAAGCCTTTATTATTTATTTTCTTTAATAAAAAAAAACCCCTACCCTACTCTTTAGTTTTTAATTTTTCTTTTAACTTTTAACTTTTATTCCCACTTTACTTTTTAAAAAGACCAAATTTATGAGATATTACTATTTTCAAATAACTTTACAATTCAATAACAGTATACTTTGGTACAATATATATATATATATATTGTAGCTTATAAAAATGTGCAATAATTAAATTAAAATATACCATCCATCAGCTAGGGGGAAAATATGAGAAATAAAAGAGCTAGTAGTGCTTTTAACAGCAGTTTTATATATGTTTTTCTAAGTGAATATGGTCTATCAGGGTGCCACTAGGCTATCTATACCAAGATAAAGTTACATTATATAGCTACTTATAGATGTATCTGATTTGAACTCATTTGGTACCTTATTTATATCAGGATGTAAAATTTTGTGTTTTAGAACCATATCACCTTTGTACTAACATTAAGGAAAACAAACATCATATGCTTTAGTTGTGAATATAAAATTATCAGACAAATTATTACTTAAGATTTTAATATCATAAGTGCATATTTAACACTTTCATAAATCTTGCTAGCTCATGTTAAAAACTATAGGTTTATCTGTTGTAATTCACTCAACCTTGAATGATATTTGATGATCTTGATGGTAGTCATTATCTTATAATGGCTCATGGATTATACACAAATACAGTGATAACCATTATTTATCTATTGCCATTAAACATATTTATTTAGACTATTGATTAAAACATGATGAAGATGATGATGATAAAGATACTTTCAGCCACAACTTTAGAACTGGCTCACAACATCATATATATATATATATATATATATTATCAACCTATGATTACTTATCTAAAACATTATATTTAAATTATGACTTAATGTCATACTTGATGATAATGGTCATAACTAATCTCAGAACATAAAATTTAGCCTTTTATAAACCTATCATTATTTATCCCAAACATTATTATATTTCAATTGTAACCTAATGATTAATAGTCACCAGGGATGATGATGGTCATAATTAATAAGACAAAGAATAACTCTTAATAAATATATATATATATGCATCTTTTAATAATAATAAAAAAACCAATTAACACTTATTACTGACTGATAAAATTTACATAATATTAAAAAGACATATATGAAATTTTATATAAATAATACTGATAATTTGTTTACACTTTACATAATAATATTAATAATGCTAAAATAATTCCCCCTTTCCCTTAATTAAGAGTAAACTCTGATGTTCATATCATATAGTAAGTCTGTACACTAATTTCTATAATGAATAAGTAAAATTTTTATATAAAAAAATATTTCTTGAAAAATAAACACTCTATGCATGCACACACCAGCCTATTGTGTATGACATATATATTTTCACCTTTGTGAATTTAAACATAATATAAAAAAAGAAATGATTATAGAATGGTTAGTCAGGTTATAGAGAGATAAGAACATTTTAAAAAATAAGATCTAGGTCACTAACCATTTAAAAAAAAAAAAAGATCTCCCCTAATGCTAAAATTCTTTTCCAATTTTTAACACACATACTCAACAAATATACGGGGAAGTAAGCATAATTATATTACTATGTGTGTATATATGTTAATCCTCATTATGAATAAAATATTATTATACTCTCCTGACAGACAATAGAATATAAATCAATATAGTTTTTAATTTCAAATCAATATACAATAACACATTTTATAAAAATAAATAAATATACACATGTAAACATTTGAGAATACATAATTCAACCATAAGGCAATCAATATTACTAATTTTTTTTAATCAGTTTTCATTTTACAATTCAGAGATTTAAAAGATAAAAAACAAATGGATTTGTTATTAAAAATATTTGTTTTAGTTACTGATAGAAAAAAATTTAATTAAAATTCATACTATCTGTTCTTTTTTTACTTTTTTGAGGCATGGGTAGTTTCAAAGATTTTAAATTCAGCTTTTTGACGGTTTATAATTTGACAGCAGCCACACACCTATATGTAATGTGCATAAATTTACCAATTAATTTATAAAATACAGCAGTTTTCTGAAACAGTCCAATTTTTTGCTTGGATTAGGCTTGCAATTCTTTTACTGTGGTGATGATGATGGTGAAAATAACTTGATTCAATAGGGACCAGGAACTTTTAATAGACCATGAATATGTGTGATTTTTCATATATTTAGCATTCTGCTTTGGGTTTAAATTCAGCAAATGGCATAAATGAAATAGCATGGTTTTACAAATTTCAGCATTCAGTAATAAGATGTTTAATACTTTTGGTTCAAAGCCTTCTGAGGTGCTTACATTTCTTGATTGGCATAGTGGAAGCCCATAACATAATATATTTTCTAGAAGATCATGTTAATGTAGAATTTCTCAAAAACAAATCTACTTTATTTCTCTCCAACAATTTACTTTATTTTTTTTCCTAGCAGTCTTATTGTCAGCCTTTTATCCAAGTTAGTCTATATCATGACCTCTGCACTTTTTAGTACAAGAGAACACATGGCTTCCTTAATTAAACCATCTAATCAAAGTCTTTCAAAGTGGATAATTTTTTTTCTAAAATTGATTGTTAATTCTGGTTCCCAATATGATTTTTATATGATTCTTTGTTTTTATTCCACCACATGGTTCTTTTTCAACTCTAAAACTGAACTATATTTTTTTCTCATTAACTTCTGAACTGAAAATGTCTGACAGATCAAGTGAAATTCTAGCCTTTTCAGACAAAATAAAAATAAATTCATTCTTAAATAATATAACTTTTATAAAGCAATTATTAAAAAATGATTTAGAATAAAGCCTTTTTTTCTTTAAATATATTTGTAATTTTAAGTCTATATTTGGAAATATGGGTACACACTCAAATATTCAGACATTCAAAACCTGCCTATTAAAAATAACTTGAATGATTGTAAAGGCTATAACTCCAAAAATCAGAAACTAAGTTAGTAAAATTATTTAGAATTAAAGCATTACTAAAAAAAGAATATTAATATTTATTAAAGATAAATTAAATTTTGAAGGAGGTTAATAATCAAAATCATAAAAAATATTTATTGAGTCCATGTTTACAGAAAACTGTTTATATGTGTTTTAATTCTAACTTTTAAATATTATTATTAAATGATTAAAAGTATATACAACTCTTCTTCTTTTACCAATACAAAAAATAAATAGAGAGAACATAAATATTTCTCCAACTCAGACTGTCCTAGGCTTTAGGGGTCTTTGATTATATAGGGTTTGAACTTGGATGCCCTACAGCTTTTCCTTTCCTATACAAAATGTGATGATGATTTTTTTGTTATTTTATATATAATATTGCAATTTAGTCAAAGGCTAAATTGGAATGTGCAATATATATATATATATATATATATATATATATATATATATATATATATATATATATATATATATATATATATATATATATATATATATATATATATATATATATATATATATATATATATATATTGTAACATCTTCGTGTTTTGCTAGTTCTGGTAGGCCTTCATTTACTCACCATAAATTTAATGAAAGTTAACAAAGCTATGGCTAAGAAAATATCTTGTTAGTATTTATAAAAACCTAGCTACATTTTCTGATTAACTGGCCTTTTAATTATTATGTCAGTAATTGCTGATAAAGTTAGTTTTAATTTATAAGAGTGTGCCATAGTCATTAGACTCCTAACTTCTTCATATCCCTTAATTTTGATGTAACTAAAAGGTCAGGGTTAAGATTCCCTGTAAGTTTATTTATTATTTTAGACAATATTATTGTAGGAGATTAGACAACAAAAATATTGGCAAAGGTAAACTATATACTCAAATCTTAATGAACTAACATTAATCAATTTAATAACTAACAGTAATAACACATAATGAAAAGGTTGATAAAAGCAAAATATTTTTTTCTAACAAATTAAAACATTTTTAAGAAAATTGGTTAAATAAAATTGGAGAGCACACACACTAATACACACACAGATCAAATAATTAGGTAAAGTAATTAAAACAATTTTACAAACAATGTTCACTTCTTAAGTATCTTTGGAAAAGTTCTTTAAATGAAAGTATCTTTAATAAAAAAAAATGATGTCTCTATTCGGATTATTTTAATCTTATTTTTAAGAATTGTTTGCAAATGCTTAATTTAGTCACAATAAAGATATGAATATTCTTAACTTATTGGTAAGTTTAGAGAGTTTACAAAGATTGTTGATTACTATACATAGTTTTTCATGAGGTAGAATAAGTTCATGGTCATTAGTTTTAACTTGTTCTTGATTCTGGTTCTAAAGGCTATTCACGAAAGATTTTCTGGTGTTGACAGTCTTCATGATGTATGATGTCAAAAACTTTGTTCCACACCAGCATGAAGAATTATTTCAGCATAGAGTGGTTCTGGATTTCATCAGCCAGGACAGCCAAAAGAAAAACAGACAAGACCCTGATTATGCAGGTATTCTTCCTTTTAAACTAGAGGTCCGGTTTTCAGACATCTGCACATATTTTCTCTTGTTCTTTTATCAACATACAAGATAATAATCTTGTACATTCCTTCTTAAATTTTAGTTATAAAGACTTCTTTAAAACATAATTCTGCCAACTTTAATCAGAGTTAGAAATATTTTTAATTGAAATATGCATATGGAATTCTTCCTTTTCCTTAGTTTATCTGGATTAATAGTATGTGTGTCTTTTATTCTTTCCAATTTTAACTTTTATTTTTAATCACATAAAAAAATATGAATGAAAAATGTAACTTCATTGTATGTTTGTAAAAAAAATTATACAAACTTGTAAAAATTTTAGTTGAATCTTTTTAATAAGATCAATAAATTTACTTTTTCTTTTAGCTTTTACCAAATGCCAATATATTTGTATCATATGTATGTAAATGGTACAATAACTCTGGGACCAGAAGATGAAAATAAAATAGCAGTTTAAACTAATTTTCTTCTTAAGCTTTAAGTCCTATTCATTTTTTTTTGTATTAGCATGCTGATATATATTTGTAGACTCATTCACAAGTCATATGCAGCTTTAAAGCCCACTTTTAGTTCTAACATGATGGGAATGAGAAACATTTTCACATTCATCTGTGTCATTTCCACTCAAGCATAACATTAACAATAAGAAGTCCATGTTATAAGCACATATGAGCATTATTCATCATTTTGAGTCTTACAGGCTCACAACAATTTGGTCCACCATCCCATTTCTCAAAATCCCTGCTAGAAATAGACTGATGGGCATTTATAGATGGTCTTATGTTACATGCTGTGTACAAGGACTCAGGACTATGATTTTTCCTTTCTCCAGTATCCGCTTACCCAGTCAAATACTTGTGACTTTACATTTACATCAATTGCAATCGAGATTTTTTTAGACATATTTAAAAATATATATTTTTAATTGTATAACCTGGTATAGTTAGTACTAATTCTCCAGTTATTAGTTTTGGGTCATCGTTGTAATGTTCTTTATAACATTACGATGTATCTCAGGTTGTGGATGTTGTATAGAAGTCTCGCATTGGGAAGCCATTGTAACAATATTGCATTTTGCTAGATCTCATAGGCCTTCTTGTACTCATTGTAAATTTAGTGAAAGTTAATCAAGTTATGACTAAGAAAATATCTTGTTTGTATTTCTAAAATCATAGCTATATTTCCTGATTAACTAAAGTACTAATTATTGCGACAGAAATTGTTGACAAAGTTAGTTTTAATTTATAAGAGGGCACCATAATCATTAGACTTCTAAATTCTTCTTATTCCAACATTTTAATGTAAATAAAAGATCGGGTTATATTATACCTTGTAACTTTATTTATTTTTTTAGAGAATATTATTCCTGGAGCTTAGTCAACAAATATTGGCAAAGGTAAATTATATAATCAAATCTTAATGAACTAACATTAATAAATTTAATAACTAACATTAATAAAGCACAATGAAAAGATTTATAAAAACAAAATATTTTATTCTAACAAATTAAACATTTTAAAGATAAATTAATTAAATAAAATTGGAGAGCATGCATGTTAATCCAGACACGAATTAAATAATTAGGTAAAGTAATTAGAACAATTTTACAAACAATCTTCACTTCTTAAGTTTCTTCGAAAAAGTTCTTTAAATGAAAGTCTCTTTAATAAGAAAATTAATGTCTTTATTGGGATTATTTTAAGCTCATTTTTAAAAATTGTTTGCAAACACTTAACTTAGTCACAATTGAGATATACATAGTTTTTATTTACTGTTAAATTTAGTGAGTTTACGAAGATTTTTTGATTACTATGCATAGTTTTTCATGAAGTAGAATGAGCTTGTGGGCATTAGTTTTAAATTGTTATTGATCCTGGTCCTAAAAGATAGTCATGAAAGCTTTTTTGGGTTTGATGGCCTTCATGGTGAACAATGTCAAAAGTTTTGGACCATTCCAGCATGAAGATTTATTTTAGTGTACAGTGGTCCTGGATTTCATGAACCAGGACCAACATGGTCACATTCCTTTTATACTAGAGCTTCGAATTCCAGACTACTGGGCATATTTTCTGTTGTCCTATTATCAACATACAAAATAATAAATTTTAGATGTAGTCTTTTTTTAATCATAATTTTGCCATCTTTAATCAGTGTTAGAAAGACTTTAAATTGAAGTCTGGGTGTGGAATTCTTTCTTTTCTTTAGTTTATCTGGATTAGTAGTCTGCGTGTTTTTTATTCCTTCCAATTTTAACTTTTATTTTTTATCACATAAAAAATATGAATAAAGAAATAGATGCCTAGTAATTAATAAATTGAAATGTGTTCCAGATACTGTAAACATATTAAACTTGTTTAATAATTTTCAGCTACCTAATTAAGTATTTAATTTTTATCAAATTAAACCTTAAAATTATC
Organism: Epiperipatus broadwayi; assembly: GCA_028023455.1. Lineage (NCBI taxonomy): Eukaryota > Metazoa > Onychophora > Udeonychophora > Euonychophora > Peripatidae > Epiperipatus > Epiperipatus broadwayi. The sequence goes on along the minus strand of JAQFVV010000067.1, from coordinate 3,019,635 downwards.
AATGAATCACACAATTATATTCATTTTTATATCACAAGTTTTTTTAATAATTAAGTATTTATCCTCACTGCACAAGTAAAAATTGAGATAAATAAAATAGAAATAAGTATTTCTTATAAAATTGTCTTATCTGCAAAAAAAATGTAAATAATATATTTGGTAGTTGGATATCAACTAGCAATGACTTGTTACTAGCAGAGTTGCATATATCTCTTAAAGTTAATTACACTAACAAATCTACTTGAATATAGGAATTAAATTAGAAAATTATAAGATTGATTATATTATTGATACATTTACACACTAACACACACACACATACATATATATATATATATATATTGTGCCCTTTTCTATATATATATAACACACACACACATACATATATATATATATATATATTGTGCCCTTTTCTATAGGTCAGTAATAGTTCATAACAGTCAATTACTAAAAATTTTAAATTTTAGAATATGTTCTTTTAATACATTAATTATAGTTTGTCGATTATATTTTTGAAGTACAATTTGAGGTTAAAGAAAATACGTAGTATATAAAATTATAGCGAATCATTTAAAAAATAGTTATGTAAACCTTTAAAATTTGCTGCATATGGTTATAAAATCTGGCCATATTAAATAACACAGCTATAATTATTAAAAGTATATTTAAAAAATTCGATTTGAATAGTTTAAAACTTATAGTTAATAAATGCTATGTTTAAATTTATAATCATATTTAATAGTCAAAATTAATATAGTACATTTTAAATATAAACTTTATGATGGTGAAAATTATATCTAGTTCTGTATTTTAAAATTCTTCTTCCAAATTTTTTATAATTATTTTATATAATATATTAAGTGTATCAATTTTATTAGTCTAGGCAAAGAAATAGATTGAAAATCGTCTGTCAAAGTTATTAATCATGTGACTTGTATACTATATACTTTCACACACATGCTTGTTTGTATTTAAAGTAACGAAGTTTAAAATATTTTAAAAGTTATATTATAGAATTGGATAGAATTGTTGCCTATCATAAAAGCAAATAATAATAAATATTAAGTTAACTATCGTATGTAATGTTTTAAATAATGTAATAAAGACAAATACAGTTAATAAAAAAAATTAAATATTTTGTTTAAATAAAAATAGTTAAATGGAATAAGTTATTAAAATTGTTTTAAAAGTTATTTTAAATGTTTAAATAGTTTTAATAAAATAATAATTTATTTAAAAGTAATATTTTAAATAATATTTTAAGTTCATTATGTCATATTTTTTTTTATTTTCAAATATAATTCTGCTATAAACTGAAAATATGTAAATTTGTTCTCAAGTTAAAGTAAGAATCAACAAATCAAATGAGGTATTCTTACAGACTATAAATATGAATTGCATGGGAGTATAAGAGGAGATTAATAATGTATTAAAACCAGAGAAAGGTATATTAGCAGCTATCAAAGAGATAATATTTTTTTAAAATTTTATTTTAGTCAATTTTTAATACTTTCTTATAGTTTTATTTGCAAAAAACTAATTGATAATTTTAAAAGTATTTTGCAAAAGAGAGTTTAAAAAAATATATATATTTGGGAACTTCGTGAAACTGTTTTTTCTAATTTTTAAAAGTTACTTGCCAGGAGTACTTTATCTGAAGTTTAATCTAAACTTCACAATGAAAAATGGATATACTATGAAATAAAATATGTTTAATTTATAATACAGCTTTATTTCTGCTTAACCGGAGGACTGTTCTAACTCATAAAAGAACAATACAGACATTATGCTAGAAGCTTAAACAGAATACTATTTGCCGTCTAAAAAAATTTTGTGACACATTATTTATAAGCTTATCCAGGAGTTTTTTTTTTAAAAAAAGAATAAGATATTTATATCGTATGAGTTATCATAAAATATAATGAAAGAAATAGAATGTTTAGTCCTTTTTGAAGGAAAAAAATGTTCTTTTAAATATATATTTTACAAGAAGTAAAAAGAACTTATTAAAAAATAAAACCTATATAAAAAATGAACATATAGTAGATAAATAAATGATGGATCCATGAAAATACAAATATTGTGTAAAAGTTTACCGGATAACTTAAGTAAAATTGAACAGAGTGATGCATCAGATAATATTGAATAAACTTCATGGGAATAATTCTTTAATATTACAGTTTAATAATTTTCATTCTGAATAGTAAAGACCCAGGATTATTTTCTATAAATTTTACTAAATGGATTAATAATTATTTTTATTTTTAAACTTTAACGAGCTTGGAGGAGAACATTTTTAAAACTCTAGAGAAAATAATAAATATTTTGGATTTTATCATGAACTATGGTCAAGTGAAGACGTAATTATAGTTTTAAATTTTTATTTTACTAATATAGTTAAATGTAAATTTTTCTATTTATAAGATTAGGAAAACATAAAACATTAATTTTTTAATAACATAAAATTTATAATATAATCTGATAATTTAGATAAGAATATTTTTAAACAAAATGTATGGATGTGTCTTTTCATTTATGTATGCAATGTTTTTCTATATCCAGTGGATGGAAGAAGCCTACTAAAAATGATGACCAGATAAAAAGGGTTATTTGGTAATAATAATAACTATTAATAATTTATAATGTATATTTTTGTTTTCTTTAGATCATCTATGAATCTAAGAATAAAGTGTAAAAGTTTTAATTATATGTAACGCATTTTCATACAACATTTTAAAAAAACATTATGAGATAGGATTGATTTGAAAATATGCATACGACGATTTTTTTATTTATATATATTAGTGATATAATCCAACATAATAACAAATAATTATGTGATTCTTTTAAAACTTTTCATGTTATTGGATATTCAAATATTGTCTAGTTAGATTGTATATGATTAAACATACAGAATAATGAAGTAAGGAGACTTTTCTTATGGAACAGTGAAATTGTTTTAAACTATCAATGAATTTTATTTATTGTTTTGTAAATGCAGATAGTTATTTATCGATGTAAGATGTAGAAAAATCTTGAGAAATAATGTTGAGATAGTGACTTGGAAGTACGATAGTTAGCAGAAAACCAAGACGATGTATTTTTTAAAAAAATAGGATATGATTGGGAATAGAAATAATATTTAGTCTTTATGTGGTTATCAGCATAGTTAACAAAGCCCTATTACTGATACACATTTTATTTGGACAGTGTTTTATATTTCTTTAAATATTTGATGTTCTAATAAAGCTGAAGAAATAGCTTTAACATCGTTCATGTATTAGAGGTTATTAGACAGGTAAAGTCATACCTCTTTGCACTGTGCCATGATTTTTTGAGATATATTAAGAGTGATACTCTAGCTTTCTTCCTTAAATCCTATGCATCTATTTCGCTATCTTTATTTCATGTAACTGCATCGTTTTAGTAAGATATTTTGAAAATAAATGATAAATAATTTAGAGCTTAGGTTATGCTATTTTTGTATAAGATTGGCTTATTTGCTATAAGGAACAGAATTTTATAGCTTGAAATTGAAGGTTCAATGTATCCTAAAGGAGAGGAAAGAATCATAGAATATATTTTTGAATTTATTTTCGGAAATGAAATATAAAATTTTAAAATAGAGTATCTAAACAAGATATTTTCTTTAGAAGGTTGATTATTTTTTAATGCTTTATTTTTTTTGAAGAAAAATAAGTATTGTATATTTTTAAAATACAATAGTACAATGTAAATTATATAAACAATATGCATAGTATATTTTTTGTTTATTGAATAACAGGAATATATTGATTATTACACTTACATCATACTAAAGTAAGGCTAAATAAGAATATATTACGATTAGTAAACATCGTGTGATAAAACACTAAAATCTAGTACTGAATTTTGGATGAATATTTTATGTAACATCTTTGACTTTGCAAGATGAAAATTTTTTTTAATATTTTGAGAAATCCATACTCATTATAAAGTTAATTTTGTTTTTCTGTGGAATGTTTTCCTATGAATTTTTTTTTTAAATAAGATAGTTTAATAATATTAAGGATGAAATATTCTGCTAATAAGTAAATATATTTATAATAAGTTAACCATAATGAGAAACCAAATGGTAACATTTTTTTTTATATTTTGTCTTAAGTATAAATAAAGATATAACTAAACTATAAACTATTTTTATATAACTTAGTAGACAAAAATGTAAGATTAAAATAAGGATATCCATTGTAAATAGTGTACATAAATTGTTTATTTTATTTGTTGTTGTTAATCAACTTTGTTAAAATTTGTTTTTCAAAATTTTTGTGTCTTGATTGTTTATTTCTCCACTTCACTGCATGAAATCATGATATATTCATAACAATTGAAACAAAAATATAATTTTGCACAAAAAGATAAATAGAGAATTATTTAAGAATTTAAATATTTATTGGTATTCTTCTAATTAAATAATTATAATTTTACATTGTTTTATTGGTCATAAATCAGTTATCACAATAGTATACTGAATTGTATGCTATCAGTTGCCACACATTCTTTGTTTATCAGATTATCATATGCTACCAGTATTTATTATATTATTACATTAAGGTAAAGGATTATATAAAATTATTTTATTATTTTGTTATGGTAATAAAAATATAATGGAAAGAAAAGATATCCAGTAGTAGTTAAACAATGAAGAATATTATTATTATTATTATTATTATTTATTATTATTAGTTTCAGTGTAGTAGATTATGACATAAAATCCCTTCTCATATTTTACTACCGTATTTTTAAAATAACTTAGAATAAACTTTATGAACCTGAGATTATTTTATTTGAGCTAGATTATTATTAAATAGAAGATTAAGATTTAATTATTAGTTTGATCTTAGTGAGTAGAAGTTATTAAAGTCGTAAGAATACTATGAGTTTGTTATTTAAATTAGTAATAAGGGGGGTAGTGTTCTTATGCCATTGAGGTAGTATCCTGTGGGATATTGGATCAATGTAATCTATCTTGTCACCTGTATTTTCACTTCAAGTCTCATGAAAATATTAAATATTTATTTAATTTATTTTTATAAGCTGAACCTTATTCCTATTTTAAATTTGAGCTAGTGAAATATTTTAATTTTAATGCTGAATATTTTAGCTATTAATTATTAACTGAGATAGAACCCGTTTTATTTTATATCATATATTATCTGGAAGTGAAGTTGCACAAGACAAGGTCAGAATATATATATATATGGTATGTGTAAAAAAGCACTGTATTTGTACATTTAATGAAAGAGAAACCTTTAAAGTTTTAATGAATTATTAAAAACAAAATTTGATTTTTTTTTCTAAATTAGACAGATGTTATTTAAATTTTATTGCTTTTGTAACGTCAAGCTAATTACAAACTTTTTATAACTGTTGTTTATTTTTTTTAATATTACTATTTTATATTAAACTTTATTAATTTATCAAACCTTAAGCAATTATAATTTAGAATTGATTAACTTTAAATTTAAGCTAATATACAAATGTTAATTTACTTTGTCTTCTTTAAGGCTTGATATTTAGATGAAAAATTCAAGTCTTGTTTCCATAGAATATAAGATGGGAAATAGAGGAAAAGTATAAAAGATAAAAATGTATTATTATAAAATATTATATTTTTTTTATACATTTTATCTTATTTTTATTTGTTTTAGTTAAAGAAATGTATTTTTAAAAAGACGTGGTCATTTCTTATATTTATAAAAGGTTTTGCTTTAAAAAATAAAATTGAAAATTGCAATCTCATTTGAGCAAAATTTTGTATTTTATCATAAGTACAATCAAAATACCAAATTAGATTAAACTTTTGAGATAGAATTTTTAAAAATAATCAAATGTTTTTATTGTAGAGAATTTCATTAAAAGTTTGAGCTCCAAAAAACTCCAGAATTGAATTCGATCGCAATAAACTATGTAAGGCATCTATTAGATTAATACTCAATTTTCCCTCATATTTTTTCCAGAAAACATTTTTCCGTATTTAAATTACTTGGAATAAAAAAAGAAAAGCATCTTTTTAAAACTCTTTGTTTATCAACGTATTACATTACTTTATATACGTTTACTTGTGAAAGGGGTCATAGTAAAAAAGATTATCACTTACACTTGTCTATTACTTAGGCACTAAATAAGAATTTTATTTTTTTTAAATGTTTGCCTAATTGTCAACTTTCAAATGATCGTAGTGTCCAATTTTAGAAGTTAGCCCATGGATATCTATGATTACTCAATTATTGGCAAATAGAACTTGCATAATTTTTGATAGACAGAATAGAGTGGGGGGGGGATAAATACTGTTATCACCCAGATGAATATTTTCTTTAGTTACTATTTGTTTTTGTAAAGATGGTGAAAATAGTTGTATATACTTTAAACTGTTTTATATATGTGTGATTATGAAAAAATATATATTTATTTTAAAAAAAGGCATTTTATTATCTTGAGGCGTTAAAAAGAAAACAAGTCAAATTCTCAATATATTTATAGGTTTTTTTTTTTCATATTATTATTATGCAATTATTCACATGTGTTTAACTCATTAATATGCATGAGGATATGGAAACATGAAGAAAAATGTAAAGGATATTATCTATGTCACAGAAAACATCATAATATTGTTTGCTCAGGTACCTTGTAATTTTGCAACTGAGTAAATGGATGGGTTTTATGGGTGAATATAATTTTTTAAAGATTAAAACAATATTGAATTAGAATAATTAAATTATTGATTATATTCAGTATACAAATGAAATTAAAAAATATGAAAATAATTTAATCACTAGAATTGCAGCCTGTATGGTTTGTTAAATGGTGGCGTGTCAGACACTGAAATTTATGATTTTCATAGGAAATTTATGATTTTCATAGTGATTCCAATTTTAGTATTTCTGATCAAACGTTTCATGAACTTTGAACAATAAAGTTATTCACTTATTTTGGCCTTGTATTATTTAGGGCTGTAATAATATCTTTAGATTTATTCCAATTTTTGTACTTCTGGCTCTAAAACTTATTGGCTTTCTAAGCAAAAAAAAATAAACATTTGATTAATATTAGGCTTTCTGGTGATTCATTGCCCTACTCCTTTTCTTTATACATATATTGTACCATCATAATTGTGTGTTCATTCAACAAGGCCTATAAACCCAAGCAAAAGTTTATCAGTCTAGCTTATGTGAGATACACAGGTCTGGAACAATACTAAATGCTAACCTATATACCTGTGCCCCAAGGCTTCTGACTATATAAACAACACTTTTGAGGATACCATTTTTCCAGTCCTGGATACGAGAACATGAAGAGCAAAGGGACTTAAAATCAATGATGCTAAATGATTAACTATAATCATAAAGTTTAATTGATAATTATTTGGGAGAGTCCATTAATTAAAAGGGTATAAGATAATTAAATCAATGAATTAATGCTAGAGATTTGGACAATAAATAGCAACATACCATAAGAGATAAATGATGTAACGTAAACTTATTAAACAAATAAAGATAGTTGATTACTATATATATATATATTTGTATAGTTTGTGAATACTATATATATATATATATTTGTATGAGTTTGTGAATATCTATACAATCATTATGACATGTTACAGAAATAAATATAAATATTGTGTTTAATACATAAAGGAGTGGATAGTACATGAAATTTGGTAGGTGCAGTTAATATGCCAAGGTTAAAATAATTTAATCAAATAAACAAAAAAAATTATAGGTTAACCCTAATCAAAATATCATGAATTTACATATAATAGATTTATTACCACATTATATATAGTAACCTAATAAAATGTAGTAGTGGTTAAATATATAGTCTTTTAAGACTCAAAGTATTCATGGTGGCTTCCATTGCCAGTGATGGCTAAAAATAAATCATGTGTGATGTTGGGAAGCCATTTGTAAGCTTTATAAAAAATCTCAAATTAAATCCAATGGCTTGAGGGGAAAATGATGACAAAATAAACTAGTCATTTTAATCCTTTTTATCTAGTTTTATAGGTTTTATTAAGTGGATATGGTCTATCAGGATGTCATTAGGTTAGCTAAACCTAGACAAAGTTATATTCTATACCTACTTATAGATGTACTTGCTTTGAACCCACAAAAACACCCTTAAGCTTTAATTGTGCATATAAAATTTATCAGACAAACTTATTATTTAGATTTCAATATTATAAATGCATTTCAACATTCTCATAAATCTTGCTAGCCCATATCAATCACTATAGGTTTATGGTGGCAATTCACTCACCCTTGCATGCTGTTTGATGATCTTGATGGTGGTTATTATTTTATAATGGCTCACAAAGGATTAACAAATACATTCTTTACCTATGGCCATCAAACACATTTATCCATTCTATTGATTAAAAACAGGATTCTGATGATGACAATAATGGTACCTCCAGACACATCTTTAGAACTAATGCTTAACATAAAATTTAGCTTTGATAAATTTATAATTACTTGCATAACTTTATTATATTTAGATTGGGTCTTAACCATAAATATTCACCAGTGATGATGAATGATCATAATTAATAAGGTAAAGAATACTCATAATAAATATATATGCCACTTTTAATAAAACTAATTAACATTTATTACTGGACTGATAAAATATACATAAAATTTAAAGATATATATGAAACTTGATATAAATAACAATGATGAGTCGTTTTTATTTAAATCATAATATTAATGACACTAAAATGTCCTCCCTTTCTTTTCAATGACAGTATCCAATATCCAAACAAAAATATTTCATTAAAAAAATAAACCCTCTTTGCACGTGCATACTTTTGTAACGTTATAAATATAAACATAACATATACAAAAAAATAAATAATTAGAAAAAAAGTAGTCACGTTCTAGAGAGGTAAAAGCATTGAGGTCACTAATCATGAGTTTATCAAATTTATCTCTCCCAATGTAACATTTCTATGACTTTCAACATTCAGGCTCCACAGCTATACATGTGACAAGATATAATTATATTAGTTTGTGTGTATATTTGCTGATCTCCATTATGAATAAAATATTAAGAAAAAAACCATTTCACAAAATAAAATACATTGATAAGTGTATACATATAATAATTTCAGAATGCATAATATTAATAAAGCAATAGCTATTATTACTGATTCTTCTTTTACTTGATTTTGGTTTTAAGGTTGAGAGATAAAAAAATAAAAAAAAAATATTAAAAGTTTTTTTTAATAGTCACTGATATAATCATATATAAATATATAATTAAAATTACCAGTTCTTCTTTTATTTTCTTGAGGCATGCACTTTCCGTGGTTTCAAATTTAGCTTGTTAAATGTTTATAAATTTGGCAGCAGCCACAAACACCAATCTGTAACACATGTATATTTACCAATTTCAGCACTTTACTGGAACAATTTTATTTTTTTCTTGGCTTGAAATTCTTTTATTGTGATGATGATGGTGAGGTTTCTGGCTTCCATAGTAATCCTTTGGCACTGAAATTGTTTTTTTCATTTCTTTTCAGCATAATTATTTAATAGACTAAAGATATTTGCTGTTTTTTCATATATTTATCATTTTGTTGGGCTTTAAACTCAGTGGCGTGACTAAACTAGCATGGTTTGACACTTCAACATTTTACTTATTTTCATTTTAGATTTAAAACACAGGTGAACAATCAGTATCTTCTATCTTATTTTCACAATCAGTAACAAGATGTATAATATTTTTGGCTCAAACTCTTCAGATGTGCATCAGGTAATGGATGTATGGATCACCACAGACAAAAATGTATATCTACTTAGCCTTCCATTTGGCTGTACAAGACTTTCCAAAAAATATATAAAAAATAATGCTGGCATTCAAGAGCAATTTAGTTTTATTTCTTTTCCTGATTTAATTTATTCTCTGAACAATTTTAATATTCCTCTTTTTTGAACAGACTGATTCAGCCTTTTTATACAATTTAGTCTTTTATAGGCCCTCACAGATCAAAACAACTGATTTTCCTTAGTTAAATTATATAATTAAAATTGACAATCTGTTTTAAATTTACTGTTAGTAAAAAACCCAGACTAATATGATTTCTTGGTAATTAACTGATTAACTGGTCTGGAATCTATTACCTTAATGGCAGTCCTCCTTTTTTCTCAAGTCTAGCCTCATAAACTTCATCTTTTTTCAATTAACCCTGACCTAAAGAATATCAGCTGGAGTGGTCAACTGAAATTCTAACCTCGTTAGTTTAATTAACACATTATACAATTCTTTACAAACAATATAGCTTTTCATAAGAAATCACAAAATTATTTTAACAGAATCTTTTTTAATATATGTGTAACTAGAAGTTTACATAAAATACAAGCACACACTCACATATTCAGACATTCAGAAAAACCTGCCTAACAAAAATAATCTGAATATTTTTTTACAAACTATAACTTAATATTCAAAACTAAATTATTAAAACTATTAGGCTTAAATTATTGTTATAGAAAAAAATAGAGACTTTATTAAGTATAGATCAATTTTGAAGAAAGTTAATAATCAAAATCAGAAAAAAGGATTTACTGAATAGCCTGTGTTCACAGACAACTGTTTATATGTGTTGTAATTCTAACTTTTAAAGACAACTATTAAATGATTCAAAGTATATACTACTTCTTTTGTTTTATCCACCCAAAACAAGCAGAGAGCATAAATATTTCCCTCACTCTCTTTCTGTGATAGGCTTTTAGAACTTGATCATATAGAGTTTGAATTTGGGTGCTCTACAGCATCCCTTTTATACCAAAAATGTGATGATGATTTTTTTCTGTTTTTATTTTATGCACATTATTACAATTTAGCCACAGGGTAAATTGGAATGAGCACAATATATAGGTAACAATTGATGATGTGTGTTTTTAAGAGCATGTGTGATCACATTTCTAATAGATTTGGGAGATCACACAAATGGGTGGTAACAAGATAATTAATTACATAATCGGGACTAATACTTAAATAGGATGGTTGGTGAAAGACATACAATTATATCTTACAGATAGCATTAAGGGACTACAAATAAATTAATAATAATGAAGGTGGTATTACATTATTATTACAATCACATAAGTGAATGAGGTCACTTAGACACTCTGTTTTGCTTTGTCATATTTGTACAAGAATGAGACTATGCATGTGTGATAGCTAAAATATATCTCTGAAGAATAGTGGCACAATTATCATATTGGTATGGTTATCTATATTTTTCCATCACTTATTCTTTAAAAGTTCCTGAAATGGATTCCCAGTAGGACAATCATGTATTTTAAAAAAGATAATAAGAGTGGGACTGAACATTCTGAAAATCCCAAGGTACATGCCAAAGCAAGAAAATCAAATAATTAAATGTTTGTAAAGATTCCATTATAATGCCTGTAACATCTGGAAAGTTCATGTCATTATCTTGCTGTTTTGTGCGCCTCTAAAGCAGTTGCGTCCTCTAACTCACGATTCTTATGCTAAAAATTGTTGATATGTTTTAAGAGATTTTTAAAAGTTCTGTATGATGGTGCTCTTCCGACTTATTTTACAAGTAAAAAATAAAAAAAAACGCATTTAAACCTAAACAAAGAAAGAACATTATTTGTGATTGGTTCTTAGCAAGCTCTCAGCCGAAAAAGACATTCTGATTGGCTGTAAAAAACAAAGAAACCGCCTGATCAAAGAAAATAAAGATAAACGCTGAGATTTTCATTTCGAATGTGATTTAAGATTAAAAAAAGTATAATTTGACAAATTTAAAATAATTTTTAAAAAATAAACTAAAAAACAAAATATTTTGAAAAATATCGAAGATTTTGTAAAAATATTGAAGCTGTAGTAAAAAGAAATATTTCTTTCTATAACGTAAAAGTCGATCTTTTTGTTTATATTATAGCTTTTATGTTGCCGAAATTGAATATTTTAGAATAAATAAATAGCAATTTATTTTTGAAAGAACTTTCGTTCTCTTCATAACCTGAAAAATTAATAATATACTTTTTATAAACGTATCTGAGTTGAATTTAATATTATAGACGAATATGTTTTAACAATAGGCTTTGTCTTCAGTTTGTGAGTTGGCCAATTAAAAGATTTGATTTTTACCTCATACAACCAATGATTTAATTAGCGGTTTAAGGGTTAATGATTACAATAAACTAATTAATACCTGTATAAAATAAGAGACTATCAGATACAATGGAATGCAAAAACACAAACCCTTTATGCAGTTAACTAATGCTAGATAAATAAAAAATGGGTTAGAAACTAAAACTAAAGGAAATACATTGCTCTCTCTCTCACACACATTTCTAAAATATCTTCCTATATTTCAATAATGATTAATACACATACACTTTTACTTATTTTTTTATATAAAATAAAATTTCTGATTGCACACATGCTGATAATATCTTGAATATTAAATTCATTTATGACAGATTTTACTTAAATAAGTTGGCAAAACATATTTCAATGATTAGTTAAGAGTTTAAGTTATAGTTAGTGAGGTTAACTAACTACAGGCCTTAAAGCTTCATCTGTAATTTAAAGAGTCAACAGCATTAAATAAAATAATTGGTATAAAAGCCAGTGAGTTTTATGATAATTAAATTTAAAGAAAAAAAAATGTCTCCAACAATTTAATAGGAGAAAACTATGAGGAGTGAAGTTTAATCTTATTTGCTGGCTTGGATTCCTACTTGACATATTAAAATTAAATCAAAATAACAAACTAAAAGTGAAATAGATTTCAATCTAAATTGCTGCACCAATGTTAAAATGAGATTAATACAGTTTTTAATCAGATTGTATGAATATTAGTGAATATTTACAAAATAACATTAAGGAAATAAGAACAGAAAGCTTACAAGTATGGTTTTAAATTAATATGTTAAATTAATAAAAGCTCACTGGTTGGCAACAATGCAGACATTTATTTAGACCAACTTGTTAATGTGAAGCAGATGGTCAGTGTATCATGATCATGAACTGATTTTTTTTGGAAACAAGCATTGGTTAATAATTAAATTTTAAATTCAGGTCAACTTTCTCCTTGAATTGTTTATTTAGTTGGACCCAGATGTTTCAGTCTTCATCATCAAGAGTAGAAAGACAAAAATTCCAGGGGCATGGGGAAGCAAGCAATAACTTCCATTACTCTGACATAATTTTCTTTCACAGTATAAATCAGGGTGGACAATGTTAGCACTCAAAGCAAAATCAAGGAAACATTTTAATGATAGACAAAATTTCAGCTATTTATACATAATGATCCTTTGCTTTCCTTAAATTTTTATTTAGATGTTAAATTTGATTAAATTCTTCCTAGCCATTATCTCAAACTCAGTATACATGGTCATATCTTAAATTGACCCACATTTTTAGGAAAAACTGATCACTTAACCAGTCTTTATAAAATTTTATACATCATTGCCATTTATGGTAATGGAAAGCTGATCAAGACAAGTAGAAATTCATTAAATAATTTTTGTTCCTTTCAAATTTTGTACATTTTTAAAAAAATTAGAAACAGAATGCCCAAAACACCAGATTTAAGAATTACATTATGACTTTCAGATATTTGTTTTATAAGTTATTAGTAAAATTATTTAAAATATAAAAAATATTATAATTTACAAAATATGATAAATTATATAAATATTATAAATTATACAAATATTATAAATTGATTTGTCTTATACAAATTATTAGTAAAATTATTTAAAATAACCTAAGCTTATTGATTGTTCATATGCACACACACGTATGTTAGTTCAATGGGTAAAAGAAACTAAATGTTCTTAATAGTTTATCAAATAAATGTCTATTCAATTTACCACCAATATTTCACTTTTGATATAGATGCATTTTGAGTCATGTACTCATACTTCTATACATGTTACTGCCTATTGTTCGAGATGGTTGTCCATTATATATATATATATATATATATATATATATATATATATATATATATATATATATATATATATATATATGTTGGGTTCAAACCTGTGTTAGTGCTTTTATAATTGGCACTAGGTGAAGAACAAATATGTATAGCAATATTTACAGCTTCAATATATATATATATACAGACAATCATAGCAAAGGAAAATAATTAATAGAACGAATATTGCAAAGTCTATAAAGTTATAACTAAAATAACATCTACAATTGTTGAATTGTCTTGTAAGTGTAAAGCATAAGAGATAGATAAAGAAATAACTGATTTGAAAAATAAGCACTTATTTTAATATAAAGGTAGAAATGTTAAAAATGCAAATTTGTTCAGGATTTATTATAAATAAACAGTGGTAAAGCAACTTTGTGAAAACTAATTATATCAGACAACATAAAATTAATTATTCAATTTTTGTAAATCAAAGTTCTTCATTCTTTACTTAGTTGTAAAAAATATTTTAATCAATACCAACATATTAAAACTATTATGGCAATTTTTTTCTCAAAAAAATGGGTCATGAAATCACCAAAATAAAATTATGACAAAAGAAGATTATAAGTTAATAAATATAAGTACAGCAAGATACTTAATAAATTCAACACAGAAAGTAGATAATCTGTTATTAAGGTATAATATTTTTATTAATGCATGTTAAAAATATCAAGGGATATCAAAAACATAATACCAATATTTGAGTTAGATATAACAAATGTTTTTGAGATGTAAAAAAAAAATCAATAACCATTAATAGTTTATCATATTTTGTAAAAACAAGGCTTTGTAAATAGAAAAATATAATTTAGAACACAATAACTGTTTAGTAGATATTATGTATTTTGTGGGCTGCAGAAAATAGTTTGCTGTTAAATGAAAATAGAACATTTGACTTTTCTCAAAGTCCTTAAAGGAACCAAGCAGGGCAAGGTTGTAATGTCCACTTCATACTTTCTTGTCATTGCAACTGTTATTACAGTGTGATTGTTCATGTAGTATATGAACATAGATGGGATACTCACCAACATGCTTTTGTCAGTGTGGTGAGTTATTGGCCTTTTGCCTTTGAGTTTAAGATTAAGAAACACCATGGTCATTCTTCTCAGTTTCCTCATAAGGCAGAATGTAAGTATCTGTGAATGGACATTTTCTTAATAAATATATACTATCAAAACAGACAAAAATAAATTATAGCCCTAATTCTCAGAAGGCTATAAATTCACTAGCCAAGACAGTGATTGATGGTCAAAGGAATAAGGAACTAAGAATTCCACGATTGTTGACTCAGGTTATTTGATGATGACAATTTATTTAGATATGTACAACTGCAGATCACTTTCAAGTGAGGGAAGTTTCCAAGAATTGGAAGAAGAACATTATTGGGCATTGTGAAGTTAGACAAAAAGCTAAAGAGACAATTGATTTACAAAGTGGACATGTAATCTGCTATAAAAGCACAAATATTGGAAATACAAGTGGACTAGGATTAATTATAAATAAAAAGTGGAAGAAAACATTGTCAAGATTGATAGTACATCAGACAAAGTGGTAATATTATTTATTCAACTAAATAGAAGATACAAAATGCAGATAATTCAGGTTTATGCCTCAACAAATTTGCATAGTGATGAAGTTGTAGATTTTTATATGAGTGTACAACATTTTAAAATTGTTATGGGAGTTGTTAATGATAGAATTGATAAATTAATAAAATATGAAAGTGCTGTAGATAAGGTGGCTTGTGGTAATAGAAATGAGAGAGAGGAGAGACACATCATAGGCATGTGGAGTTGTTAAGAAAAAACCTTTATATTATGAATTCTTTTTTGAGAACAATATTAAAAGGAAATAGACATGTAAGCATAAAATCAAGGTAGAGTAGAATTGGATTATATTTTTATCAACAGAAAATACTATTTCAAAATTGAAATGTTCTTAATAAATTCAACACAGGAAGTAATCATCAATTAGCAAGACATAAGATACATGTTAATGCAAAAGCAGAGATACAAAAATTATTAAGAAAACAATATTTAAAATTGATATTCTTAATCTTCAGAAACATTATAATGAACTTAAATAAGAACTTGGAAATCATTTTTAAACATTGATAGATTTTGAACATGATTCAGATTTTGTGGTTCAGATTTAAATCAAATTAATAAGACAATAAATAATACTTTTTTTAAAAAAACTGCAACAAAAATAGCTGGTAGAAAGCTATTGATGAAAAAAAATTTAACTGAGACTTGAGAATTTGTGAAGAAAAGAAAGAATATAAAGATAGATAAAAATGGTGCATTAAGAATAATTGAATATCTTGAATTTTGTAAAATGGTGCAAAAAAAGTTGATAATGATATAAGAAAGTATAATTGTGAACTAGCAAGGAAAGCTGTAGAAGAAAATAATAATCTCAAGAGTGTAAAACAGCATTTTGATATTGGTAAAAAAATTATATCTGCAATAAGAAAAAAAACAGAATTATTACTAAAAAGAAAAATTACATCATGAAATGGGTAGAAGAGTTCGGTCAAGAATTATATAGTAATATATAACAAATATCTCCTTCATCTATATATCTACAGAATTACCCACTATTTTAAATAAATCAGTGAGACATGCAATTAAATTTATGAACAAAAAAAGCTTCAGGTACTGATGAAATATAAAATATTTTGGCAAAGTTATACACCAAATGTCTAAATCATAAAGCTGTACCAGATTATTTAAAGAATGCAATATTAATATTTAAAAAATGTAGTAAAGAAAATATTAGAAATTACAAAGCTATCAGTCTTTTATCAGTTTTATGCAAAATTTTAACCAAGATGATTACAACTCATCTATGGAGAACTTTGGTTTCAACAAACCAAAAGAACAAGCTGGATTGAAAAGTGGTTTTAATAAAATAGATCATGTCCAACTTTTGAAAGAATTTATAGAAAGGACCAGTGAATATGAGTTGTTATTATGATTTGCATTTATAGATTATAAAAGGTCATTTGATTCTATAAGCATTTTTTCAGTGATTAAAGTATTGACTGATCAAGACCTAGGATATTATCATATTCTGAAGAATATTTATTAAATGCAACACCAATGATTAGATTACATAATAATACTTGGAAGCTTAACATTGAGTAGGTTGTAAAACAAGTTGAATCCATATCTACAAAACTTTTTCCAGAAATGCTGCAAGAAGTATTTTGTGGATTAAAAAGGGAACCTAAAGAAGTAAAAGTAAATGAACATTATTAAAATTATTTAGATTTTGTAGATGATGTAAGTTTTGGAAGCAATACTTTTGAGTTTAAGGAAATGATGCACAAGTTATTAGATGGATGTAAGAATGTAGGAACTAAAGATACATGTTAAAAAAATTAAAGTAATGTTCAATAGATTTTCTTAAAAGATTAAGATAAAGATTGATTATGATGAGTTAGAAGAAATTAACAACTACAAATATTTTTGTCAGATTATTACTACAGATGGAAACATAATGGATAGAATTAATCATAGAATTAAATGAGGTTGAAGGGCTTTTGGTAGAAATAACTTAATATCAAAAGAATATATACATATGGGTTTGAAAACATTTTTAATAAATCTGTTTTACGAGTTCTTACTTATGGATCTAAAACTTAAGCACTTAATAGAAGAACAATGCAGAGACTTCAGACCACACAAAGAAGGTTGGAGAGAAGCATGTTAGGAGTAACAACATTATTTGGAAAATGCAATATATGGATAAGATAACAACATGTATTATTGACATCATTGAAAGTATTACGTCTGAAGTAGAGTTGGGCTTAACCTATTGCTACAAGAGATGAGGAATAGATGGTCAATTGAAATTTTAATCTCAATTTCAAAAGACTCTAAAAGACCCAGAATAAGACCATATCTGAAATGGATGAATGAAGTAAGAAAGTGTGCAGAAATAATACAGAGAAGAGAGGCTAGAGATCAGAGAAGAGGTATTGAACTTGGAGAGAACTTTATCCTGCAGGTGATTGATAATGGGTGACAATGATCATGATGTATTTTGTGAGAAGCAATAATTTAAATTTCAATCTGAAATTCAAGCAGTGAACTTTTTAAAAATTTTTATGAGTAGGTATAATGTGTTCACAACATATTTTCATTGTTCCATTAGGGCAACTTAAATAATCAACTTCATAATAAATGAATAGCTATGCACTTATAAATTCATAGTGAATTTAATTATTTTTGAGATCACACATAAGAAATAAAATACTAAAAAATATTACAAAATATAATTAGACATTTACATTGAATTTATAATCTATAATATATATTTAATGATATAAAATTTAAATAATATTAATAATATCATAGTTATATATATATATATATATATATATATAACTATGATATTATTATATATATATTTATATATATATATATATATATATATATACATGGCTGCTGAAAGGAGTTTGCCGTTAACTGAAAGGAGACCATTTGATTCCACTTGGAGGCCTTAAGGGAACCGAGCAGGGCAAATTTCTAATGTCCACTCCATACGTTTTTGTCGTTGCAGCTGTTATTACTATGTGATTATTCATATAGTATATGAACATGGATGGGCTACTCACCAACATGCATTAGCCAGCGTGGTGAGTTTATTGGCTTTTTACCTCTGAGTTTAAGATCAAGAAACACCATGGTCTTTCTTCTCAGTGCCTGATAAGGCAGAATGAATGTTTGTGTAAATGATAAATATTTTTTCAATATATATATATATATAAAGCATGGCCCTTATTCCCATGAACCTGTAAAGTCACCAACCAAGGCAGTGGTTGGTGGCTGAAGGCGGAGGGTGCTAAGAATCCCCTGATTGCGGACCCAGGCTGCCATTTGATGATGACTTTTTATTTAGGTACTTACAACTGCAGATCACTTTCAAGTGAAGGAAGATTGCAAGAATTAGAGGAAGAACTGTCTTATATTAAATGGGACATTATTGCACTTTGTGAAGTTAGAAGAAAAGGAGAATAAACA
Organism: Epiperipatus broadwayi; assembly: GCA_028023455.1. NCBI lineage: Eukaryota > Metazoa > Onychophora > Udeonychophora > Euonychophora > Peripatidae > Epiperipatus > Epiperipatus broadwayi. The sequence continues at coordinate 3,000,582 of JAQFVV010000067.1, read as the reverse complement.
ATTGATTTAAAAAAGTGGACATATACTCTATTATAAAGGCACACATATTGAAAATACAAGTGGAATAGGATTCATTATAAATAAAAAGTGGAAGAACAATATTGTGGAGATTGATGGTGTATTGGACAGAGTGGCAAGATTAGTTATACAACTTAATAGCAGATATCAAATGCAGATAATTCAGGTTTATGCCCCAACAAGTTCTCAGAGTGATGAAGTAGTAGAAGATTTTTATATGGATGTACAAAAGGATTTTGATCAGAGTAAAAAAAAAAAAACATTTTAAAATTGTTATGGGAGACTTTAATGCTAGAATTGATAGACAAATGAAAGATGAAATTGCTGTAGGTAATTTTGGTTATGGTAATAGAAATGAGAGAGGACATAGACTTGTGGAGTTTGCAGAAAAAGAAAAACTTTATATTATGAATTCATTTTTTGAGAAAAATGTTAAAAGGAATGGACATGGAAGCATCCAAATGAAGGTACAGCAGAATTGGATTATATTTTGACTAACAGGAAATACATATTTCAAGATTGTAATGTTCTTAATAAATTTAACACAGGAAGTGATCATCGATTAGTAAGGTGTAAGTTATGTGTTAATGTAAATCTAGAGAGACAACAATTATTAAGAAAAACAATATTTACAGTTGATATTCCTAATCTTCAGAAACATTCTAATGAATTTAAATTAGAACTTACAAATAGGTTTCAAGTGTTAGGAGATTTTGAACATGATTCAGATTTGAATGAAATTAATATGAAAATAACTGATACACTTTTAAAAACTGCAACAAACATAGCTGGTAGAAAAAAGCAGCAATTGACTAATAAAATTTCTACTGAGACTAGAGAATTTATGAAGAAAAGAAGGAATATGAAGATATACAAAAATGATGTATTAAAAAGAATTGAATATCTCGAATTTTGTAAAATGGTACGGAAAAGAGTTGAAAATGATATAAGAAAGTATAACTGTGAAATAGCAAGGAAAGCTGTAGAAGAAAATAAAAGTCTCAAAAATGTTAAACAACATTTTGGTATTGGTAGGAAATTTATATCTGCAATAAGAAAAAAAGATGGAATTATTACTAAAAAGAGAGATGACATCATGAAATTGGTAGAAGATTTTTATCAAGAATTATATAGTAATAAAGAACAAGTACCTCCTATATCTATTACATCATCCGAATTGCCCAGAATTTTAAATGAAGAAGTGAGACATGCAATTAAGTGTATGAATAAAGGAAAGGCTCCAGGAAATGATGGAATTACAATTGATATATTAAAAGAAGCAGGTGAAGAAATTGAAACAATTTTAGCAAAGTTATATACCAAATGTCTAAATGATAAAGATGTACCAGAAGATTGGAAGAATGCAGTAATAATATTAATATTTAAAAAAAGTGATAAAGAAGATATTAGAAATTACAGACCTATCAGCCTTTTATCAGTTTTATATAAAAATTTTACCAAGATAATTACAACTCGTCTACAGAGAACTTTGGATTTCCACCAACCAAGAGAACAAGCTGGATTTAAAAGTGGTTTTAGTACAATAGATCATATCCAGGTATTGAGAGAAGTCATAGAAAGGTCAAACGAATATGAGTTGTGATTATGTTTTGGATTTGTAGATTATGAAAAGGCATTCAATTCTATACACATTTCTTCAGTGATTAAAGCATTGGATCATCAAGGTATAGATCCAGGATATTGTCATATTTTAAAGAATATTTATAAAAATGCAACAGCAACAATTAGATTACATAATGATACTGGAAAAATCAACATTGAGAAAGGTGTAAGACAAGGTGACTCCATATCTCCAAAACTCTTTACAGCAGTGCTGCAAGAAGTATTTTGTGGATTAAAATGGGAAACTAAAGAAGTGAAAGTAAATGGAGAGTATTTAAGTCATTTAGATTTCACAGATGATGTAGTTGTTTTTTGCAAATAATGCTTCAGAGCTGCAGGAAATGTTTCAGGAGTTATCAGATGAAAGTAGAAAAGTAGGACTAAAGATAAATGTTAAAAAGACTAAAGTAATGTTTAATCAATTTGCTCAAAATATGAAAATAAAGATTGATTATGAAGAATTAGAAGAAGTTAACAGTTACAAATACATTGGTCAGATTATTAATACAGATGGAAACATAATGAAGGAAATTAATCATAGAATTAAACTTGGTTGGAGTGCTTTTGGTAGAAATAACTTGATACTAAAAGGAAATATGCCTATGTGTTTGAAAATGATGGTTTTTAACAAATGTGTTTTACCAGTTCTTACTTATGGATCTGAGACCTGGACACTTAATGGAAGAGCAATACAGAGACTTCAGACCACTCCAAGGAGTATGGAGAGATGTATGTTGGGAGTAACAAAAAGAGATCGAAAACGCAATGTATTGGTAAGATAACAAACAGGTGTTACTGACCTTATTGAAAAAATTAAAAGATTGAAATGGAGTTGGGCTGGACATATAGCTAGAAGAGATGATAATATATGGACAATTGAAATTTTAAACTGGATTCCAAGAAATTGTAAAAGACCCAGAAAGAGACCACACGTGAGATGGATGGATGAAATAAGAAAATGTGCAGGGGTGTTGTGGAGAAGAGAAGCTAAAGATCCGAGAAGATGGATTAAACTTGGAGAGACCTTCATCCTGCAGTGGATTGATAATGGTTGATATATATATATATATATATATATATATCAATCCATATATATACTTTATTTCACATATGTGTAATATATATATATATATATATATATATATTACACATATGTGAAATACAGTATATATAGACATTTTTTTTTGTATAAAGTTGAAGTCTCTTTTAAAAGGTTCCTACTCAGATAAAAAAAAAATGTTTATGCATACAGTCCTTGTTGACAACTATTTAATAATATGTGTTTAAATGTAAGAGCTCTTTTGTCAAATTTGTTTTTTTTTTACATTGAGAAACTCAGGCAAATTATATACATCAATTAATAGATTATTCCTTGAGTCATCAATCCAAACCTAGTCACGTTTCTTCCCATAATTAAAACTGAGAGTTTTGTTTTCTTTTGAAAAGTAAGTTTCATCTGGAGAATTCATCTTACACTTTCTGAAATTATCAAAGGCTAGAAGAGTAGGACCTTTCTTAGATTTAAGTGGACATTATTAACTTATTTCTTTTTTTTTTTTATAAGATAAAAAAAAAAACAACCTTTTTTTCAGTCCAGCAAGTCTTTCATTTTTAAAATACTGTCTATGCATGTAGTTAACACAGGAATGAATTAGAAAATATTTTCTCTACACTTTTTGTAATGCTGACCAATCAATAGTCATTCACCTACAACTAATACCTTAAACAACACTAATACCTTATACTAATTATGTTTTAATAGGTATCAAATATTCAAAACTTTTAATTATTATTTTTTCTTTTAAACTTGGAGACCTCATTATTATATATCATCAATAGATACCCTTTAATTTGTGTGGTTGTGTTACTTTCATCTATACCGTTTATCTATTAATTCTTAATTGCTTTGTAAGCATTTATCTTTTTTTTTTAATTAAAACCTGAAAATAAAATTTAAGTTGTCAAACCATACTTATTTGTTATATATATATATATATATATAAAAACTTATTTGTTAAACATTTTTTTACGTACGACTTTATATCAACATATACACACATACTTGGATAATTCTTTTTATTTTTTATTTAATAATAAATCTCTATTTAGTAACTATTACTAACTTTTCCTTTTTTATAAATCTTGACAACTGTCTCCCCTACTAGTCTAACCTTTATATGCACTACATCCGGTCTCAAACCACTAACATAAAATATTATATCACTAAAGAACTAATAATATATTAACCTACTGTTTCCATTATATTTCCTTCAATCTTATTTTAGGATCACATTCTACTCATTGTAATATATATATCGTAGATCAGTACTTTCTCCCAACAAATTAAAAGGTTCAACTTCACCTTATACAAAACTTGTGTCATGAGCATACTGACAATTTTTGCCTCTACATGCTTATTTTTTATATAATACAACTATTTATTATTAATATAGTAATAATAATTATGAGAAATAAAGAATTTGTTTCTATACTAGTGCATCACATACTTTAACCACAACTGAGATTCAAATTATGTCTGATGGATAAAACTTTAAATGATTTAAAACTATAAACTGCATTATAATTATTTGTTTATACAACAACTTATTTAAAACTTTTCTAATCATACATTTATTGTTTGTTATTTGATCATTTTGTATTTATATTTAGAGAAAAAAAATAATGGGAATTTTAAAATCCTTAGAACGGATGGCTGACTCTTGTGAAGATTTTGTCTTGCAGTAAACAATTTAAAGATTGTTTTTATCTTTTAAATTATTAATAGAGATAAAATAAATAATACGTTTCGAAATAATATTTTTTGATTGTTACTTTTTTATTTATAACTGTCAAACTCACTCTTGTCACAACTTTGACACTATTTACCTTAGATGAATACAATTATGACTATTACTAATCATTTTCTAAACTAAAGATTATTTCTAGCACATATATAAATAAACTTCTAACCTCAGTTAAACAGAATGATTACAGTTAAAATATATCATTTCAAAACACATGCGGAGGTACTTAGTGATAACAGAAACAAAAATGCTTAACAATTATCAAGAATAAACACTTTTTTTTGTAATAATATATGTACAGATGTTATAATATTGACTAGAAAAATAAAAAAAAAATAAGTGGAGATCTAAAACATTTTTAAAATATATAAGTTGCTTTCTGTGACATTACCCTGAAATTAAGAAACTAATTTTGTGAATCTCATAGATTCATTTGGTAAAAAATATTTGTCATAACTTTTATTTTAAAAAAATATTATAGCTAAAAGTTGTAAGAATTAATATTAGGAAAATTATAAGTCCTATTAGCAATGACTATCTGTTATATGTCTAATATGAAATTGTGCTCTATATTTTATAACACTAAACTCGCAGACTTATCAAAAAATATTCTACATATGTATATAAATACAATTCTGATGGCATGTCTAGTTTAATAAAATGCTCAAAAAATTAACCAATATTAAATTATAGAATAATATTTGACTAAATAATAAAAAAAATGATATATTCCTTAATTACAGAAATTTTTTTAACATGTACAATATAGTTAAGAGAATTTAAGAAAAATAAATGCAAAATTTGGCCTGAACTTCACATATAATCTGTCATAAAAAATACTTTAGTCATATCACTTTACTTACAAATAAAATATAAATATTTGATACTAAAAATAGGACAGTATTGGTTTTCCTTAATGATATGAAAAAGAGAAAAAACAATTGTTCATGAAGAATTTTTACTAATTAATCTTTCTGTCATCCCTATTTTTTTTTTTTTTTTATAATCTTAGTGCAGTTCAAAATTGAATTCTTATAAAGAAAAGTGTCATTTTTTCTAATATTATTTTATAACTGCAGCTAATAAAACAAATAGTAATAAAAATTATACATTTTATTATGCTTCTAAAGTTTCAAAAAATTCAATAATGGAAATAAATTGACCTTAAAGAACTTCAGGAAAACTCCATTCCCTATCTATTATTAATAAGTTGTGAGCTTTATAGAATTAAAACCACTTAAAATACATGACCATAAAGTGCAAATATTATAATGTGATATGCACATTTTAAAATATTAGAAAAACTATATCCACTAAAATGTTGTTAGAATAATTACTCAAACAATGTTCACATAGCGGTCAGATTGGAAAAATTTTGCCATGTAGTGGTGCATTTAAATGTTATATTTTTACCTACAAAATAAATTTAAATCTAGTAGAAATATTTAAATACAAATTTCCACAATTTAATATATATATATGAAAAACAAAAAAACAAGTTAAAAACTTGCTAACGCTTGTATTTATGTCAACAGATGGCATTCTACCAAAAACACCATCAAGCGTTTGTTTACATAAACGTCAGAGCATGCATTCACTATCTCTAACTTTAATTCCACTTTCAGATCATGATTTCAAGCTATTTTCTATCATCAGTGAAATCATGATCTGAAAGTAGAATTAAAGTTAGAGATAGTGAATGCATGCTCTAATGTTTATGTAAACAAATGCTTGACGGTATTTTTGGTAGAATGCCATCTGTTGACATATATATATATATATATACATATATATATATATATATGTATATATATATATATATATATATATATATATATATATATATATCTGTTGATACAAAGATTTTCATGGGTTGTATATATAAAAAAACATATTTTGTAGGTTCATCCGTGCTAAAAAAAAATAATTATTGATATACTGACATTTCAACTTGATCACACAAGTCATCCATTAGGAGATAAAAGGTAGAAAGATAGTTGTAAAAACACTATAATCACTGATTTGAAAAAAAAAAAGTTAAAAATCCACCAATAGCAAAAATGTTAAATAAAGAATGTTTTTAAGAAAAATCTTTCCAAATAGGAGGAAGTTTGCCTATATCATCTTGCTTATTGATACAATTGGGCCTTTTAAGTATTTCAATGGCTTTTCTAATTTTGCACTGGTAGAGATTATCACATCTGGATATGATATGGGTACTAGAAAAAATAATTTTATGAACTGAATCTATAATATGGAGTGAGAGTGCTGATGATGATGTGTTGTTTAACTGCATCAGCATTGTCATCTCTCCTAACACTGATGTGATGATTACTCATACCTATGTAAGAAGCTTTACAATTTTCACATGAGATTTGATAAACATTATGAGAATCAAGAAAGATTGAATCCATAGGCTTGGATATTATATTGCTGATCTTTTGACGAGTAAAAAATGCTGTATCTATATTACACCATTTTAATATATGTCCAATAGTGTCTGTAGTTCCTTTTACATATGGAAAACAAATCCTAATAGCTGATTTATCATCTTTTTGTTTTCTATTTTGTCGATTTTGGGCTTGAAATAAGGCTTTTTTTAATCACCCAGTGGATGACTTGTGAGATCAAGTTGAAATGTTGGTATATCAATATTTAAATTTTTTAACACAGATGAACCTGCAAAATATGTCTTATATATATATATATATATATATATATATATATATATATATATATATATATATATATATATATATATATATATATATATATATATATATATATATATCACATTTTTATACTAACACATTTGATGACTCACTGTAAATATAAAAATAAAAAATAAAAATGATAAAGAGATATGAGAAGTTATACAGCCACATGAAGAATGTTGGTTCAACCATTAAAAAAAACATATTATGGAACATTTATTTTTTCCAGTTATCTTTTTTCATTCTATTGAAATATATGTACTCATGTAAAAAAATCTAAGTATATAATTCAGTTTTATACCTTGTCCATATTTGAAGCAGTTACCCAAATATATAAAAATGGTAATAAAAATGACTAAAATTGTTGCTTTATTTGTTTAATATTAGAAAATATTTTTAACCATTTTTATTTTTAATAATGACATAAAAATTCTATCAATCTCTATAATAAAATTTAAAAAAAAATATTTTGCAATTAATTTTAGAAATTTATTTTATAATAACAATTCACAAGCAGAAATTTTTGTTAAAATAATATAACATTATCTTTGGAGAATTTAATATAAATGACATTGATTTTAATAATATTAAGTTTTGACTTTATCAAATTTTTTATTTCTTCAAATATTTTTTTTTTCTGGGAATAGAAATCATATATATATATATATATATATATATAATAATTAATAAAGCAAGTCATATATAACATGACATTACTTTTATGAGCTTGTAATTACAAAAATGCACATAGAGAGCGTACCAATAGCTCTAACAAGCTCGTAAATTAACAAGTGCGGTTATGAGAAATATTTAAAATCTCTATCCAGAACACTCTTATCTCCAGACCATGGTTTCGGGCTTATGGCCCACGTCAGTGGAGAGCTAGAATATTCGGACACTAGACCTAAATAAATGTTTTATTTCTTGACACATTTTTGAAATGTATTAATAAAGACATTATTATCTGTCAAATGGCTCTCCAAGTTGCTTTTCATAATTGAATCAATAGTTTTCAAATATATGTTAAATATTAAGTTCTTACACAATTAAATATACTTATTATTAATTTCAGGGTTATTAACATGGGATAAGTTTTTGTACTTTATTAAATTAATTATAATTTCATAATTAATAATATATTTGCATTTGGTCTGGCATTTTAACACAGCAATAACACTGAAATGACAAAGAATAGACAGATCTGCTCTATTCTGTAGATTGTTAATTTGAAAGTAATCTTAATTATTTTAAAGCTAAAAAGATGTAAATCAATTTCAAATAATTATTTCTAACATAATGCAATATAAATTCAATGTTTATTATTTAGTGTTCTATTTATTATTAATGCAAATATTGTTAAAAATGAGATACAATTTTTAATCTTTCACATAATTAATAACATTACTATATCAAAAAAAAATATTATTTTCATTTTGAAATGTCAACACAGAAAACTTATTAACATTAAAAGCACCAAGAATAGATTAGTGTTATTTTTTATTCTTTTGTAAGGTAGTTATTTTATTTCATTATTTCACATATAGAAGGAGTAATAAACTCCAAATTATTTTATATAAATATGTCACATCACAACAACAAATGTTTAATAGTGAATTTTATTCATTTTATCATTTTCATATTTTGTTGCTTTAATTACCAATTTCTCCAAATATTATACACTTTTAAATTGATTCACTTTAGGATTTAACATAAATAAAAGTAAAAGTTCAATGTAATCTCTTCAAATATCCACTCAGTTCATGTCTTTCAGTGCTGCAATATACATTTTTCTTCCTAAATATTTTTATTGAAATTGGAAAATGGCTAGATTGTTGATAGGTAAATTTATACATTTTTGACCTTTTTTAAGTTAGAAAAAAATTTTAAAATTGATGTTTAATAGATTTAAATTCAACATGATTGCTTAAAATTTGCTATAATATTAATTAATACTAGATTTATTCTAATGGGACACTAATCTTTTCAGTATGTCATCTAATCTTTTAGATATGGAGTAGAGAATGAAAAATATTGAATATTTTGATATTTGAAATTTAAAAATTCTTCTAGAACTTTAATTTGTTTTAATTAATACTTACTGAAGGACAGTATATACTATAAACATTTATTTTTCCAATTTAATAACATTTTATACATTTTAAAATTGAGATTTTATATAGCTAAGTTCAATATAATTTATTAAAATTTAATACATTTTTTTTATGAAAATGATAAGATATATTAATATTTTAAATATACAAGAGTGGGTGTAAAGCTTCAATCTTTTAAATAATGTTCCTAATTTATTTGCTTGCAATTGTAAGCTTCAATTAAGTAGTAAAAAAGTTTTTTTATAATATAGTTATGTTAATAAGTTTTTAAAACATTTTTTTTAAAAATAAAATAAAATATCAAACAATTTTAAACAGAAAAGTTACTTATGGTTTTCCTATATATATATATATATATATATATATATATATATATATATATATATATATATATATATATATATATATATATATATATATATATATATATATATATATATATATATATATATATATATATATATTGGGTTCATCCATGTTAAAAACTTTTAATATTAATATACTGACATTTTGACTTGGTCACACAAGCCATCCACAGAGTTATAAAAGGTAGAAAGATGGTTGTAGAGGCACTACAATCACTGATTTGAACATTTTATTCAAATCAGTGAATGTAGCACCTTTACAACGGTCTTTCTACCTTTTATAACACTGTGGATGGCTTGTGTGACCAAGTTGAAACATCAGTATATTAATATTAAAAGTTTTTAACATGCCCCGCAAAACATGTATTTTATATAATTAACCTGTGCAGATCTTCGTTTTAATATATATATATATATATATATATATATATATATATATATATATATATATATATATATATATATATATATATATATATATATATATATATATATATATATATATATATATTGTAACTTAAATAACATTGATCAAAGATATTACCATTGTATTAAAATATCAAAAAATCCAAATATTATAACTTAATAAACGAAAAAATTGTAACTTAAATTAAAGTATGAGAAGAATTATAATAATATACCTGAGTAGTGGCTATAAATCAAAAGATCAGACTGATGAGTTATCAAAAATATTAAGGGAACTCATGGGTTGTAACTATAATAGTCATTGGAATATATTACTTTCAATACTCAAGTAAATATTAATTATCAATAAAAATATTGATGGCTTTATTCATCAATTTCTACTTAAGATTTCTAAAGATATCATAATATCAATAATTAGAAACAATAATGCCTGGAGATTAGCCATTTAAGGTGTCTGGCCTATTTCAACCTGTAGTTAGGCAGGCATTGTTTCATCCATACACAAATAGAAACCATAAACAAATTATTAAGAACAAAGTATTATAACTCAGGAAATAGCATCAAAGTGGGTGAGTACACTGGTAACTCAATAAAATATCTTTTCAGGTATACAGACAGTAGATTTTATCTGTTTTCATCTCTTGGTTTGATGTCAAGTGAATATTTAGGTAAATAACAAGTGAATATAGTCTAGCAGGGCATCACTAGATTATCTGAACATAGACACAGTTATATTTTATAACTTTTTCACATGTAATGGGTTTGAATCCTTCTTTGGTACTTTATTTTTAACAAAAATAGAGGATTGCTTTTAGACCCATATCACTATATGCACTAACATTTAGGTAAACATAAATCATCCTTAAACTAAAGTGGAGTATATAAAATTCATTAGACAGAAATCATCTCATAAATCTTAACATAATAAATGTGTTTCATTATCTTAATATGTTTTACTAGCTCAGATTATACTATTAATTTAGGATGTCAATTCATTCATTATTGCATGATATAGATGATTGGATTGTTATAATTATTCACGAATGTCAACTAAACACCATGAAATCACTATTTATTTATGGACTTCAAACATTTACCTAGCTCATTAATCAAAACATGATGATGACGATAATGATAACAATAATAGTTCCAGCCACAGATTTAGGACTAAACCTAATCATAAAACGTAATTTTAAAGACATTCATAACTATTGGTTAATCTTAGTATATCTAATTAATTCTTAAATAATTAATATTAATCATTGATGATGAATGATCACAACTAATAAAGAATACTCTCAATAAAATATATAAGCCTCATTTAATAAAACAATTTAACATTTATTAATGTATTATCAATCATATACAAACAATTTAAAGATAAAACTAATAATTTATATGAATAATAATGATAATAACAATTATTGATTATTGGATAATCATAACATTAATTTTGAGTTCTTCTTCCTTTCACATCAAATATATAATGTATATAAAATTGGATATTAAGTTTGCTAAAGTTTTCTCTTCTCAAGAAAATATTTCATTTAAAAAAAATATTCACTCATTGCACACATACTTTGGATCTTTGTACATCTAAACATAACATATAAAATAGAATGATGAAGTAGAAAAAGTGTTAATTAAATCGAAAAGAAAATGATTTCGAAAAACACGTTTTTAAATTGCTTCTCCCCCTTTGCCCTAAACTACTCCTGAGATCACTATACCTTAAATCAAAACAAAAATAACCTAATATTTTTAATGCTATATATGTGTATTTTTCTTCCATTCACACACAATGATATACATGTAACAATTTAATATATTACTGTGTATGTGTGTTTATCCCCTTATAACTAAACATTATTTAAAAACAAAATAATAGTACAAAAATATTTTACATATCAACAAACATTTCATAGATTGATATACAATAATACCCTTTAAAAAATAAACTTCATTAATAAGCTGGGTATAATAGTCCTAACATGCATAAAATTTTTACTCTAGGTTATAACTATTCTTATTGAAGAAAATTTTGGTTTAAATCGATTATAATTGTTTTAAAGTTCTAAGAAAAAAAATAGAAAACTTCATCTCTAAATGTCACAAATAGTCTTTGAAATCATAAAAAGTAAATAGATAATGAAAATTCATATTACCAGTCCCATGGGTTCAAACTTTGTTTGTTTAATGTTCATACTTTTGCAGCAATATCAGTTTCTTTTTCCTGAGGCTTGTAATTATTTAATGGTGATGGTGTTGGTGATATTTTTTGCCACTGGAACTTTTTCTTCCCTTCTTCTTAAGCATAATTCTTACATTAGAGTATATCAGTTGTTCTCTCCCTCACAATTTTCTTACTGCTTTAAATTCAGTAACTGGAATAATTATATTAGATGATTTAATACTTATAAGTTTATTAATCATTTCCCTTCAGCTTTCAAATGCAGATGAATGTTTTCATTTACTGACAATATTGCATTTCTTTCAATCAGTCATCAGATGTAAAATATTTTAATTTCAGACAAGTCATTTTTTTCTTTTCTATATGATGTGATGGTTGATAGTATGGTAAACAGTCGAGACATATACATTTTTTTCTAACCCACCATCCTTATATTTTCATTCTTCAAAAAACTTTATATTAAAAAAAAATATTTTTAAATTGAAATTGGGCAGAATTAAAAGGCTTGTCTTCCTTAGTTTCAATATTTTAAAATCTTCCTTTTTGATTTTTCCCAGAGAAGTTTTTATCCTTTATATTTTAGCTATAGTGATCAGTAACAAACAGTATAAAAAACTTGCACTTACATGATATTTGGAAAGCTAAATTTGTTTTTCAAGTAAAATTATCTTAAATGTTTCCCTTCTCACTTCACTGAAAAATTTCGAACCACTATAAAACTCCAAATCTTCTCTTTGAAGATTTCTAGCTGGACTTCTGAGTCTTAAGAAATACAGATACAAAAAAGAAACCTTTGAGTAAAAAAAATAATTTAACAGAATTGTCTATTTTTTCTTTAATATTTTTAATATGTATAAACCTAGATTTATTTGTCCAATGTACACACACATTCTATCATTTATAAAACAGGCCTATAAAATAATCTGAATGCTTTTTAGAAATTTATAATTTTAATATCTAAAATTAAATTCTTAGCTTTCAAACCTCAAACTACAGCTTTCAAACCCCAAATTATAATTATAGATGAACATAAAAGAAACAGATAATAATAAAATATTAGAATTTAGCAAATGTAGGTTAGCTTTGAAGAGAGTTTAATATTTGAAATATACAATGATAATTAAACAGCTTACACACACACTGACTTTATATGTGTTGTATTTTACTTTTTAACAAAAAATAACTACTAAATAATTAAATGTGTGTATTTTTTATCAAAACACAAACAAATAAAGAGCATAACTGTTGCCCCACTCTCTTTCTGTCTTAAGCTTTTAGAACTGGATCTTGTAGGGTTTAAATGTGGGTGCCCTACAGCTTCCTTTACTATATAAAAATGATGATTTTTGTTCCACATTTTCTTTCATGCACATTACTACAAATTTAGCTAATGACTAAATTGTAATGGCACAATATATATATATATATATATATATATATATATAATGACTAAATTGTAATGGCACAATATATATATATATATATATATATATATATATTGTAACTACATTTAATTTAGATCGGAAAGATATTAAGTATTCATTGTAACTAATTAAAGATTCAAAAGAATTATTTAACTTAATAAACGAAAAATGATAACTTAAATTTTTACATCAAAGAGAAAAGAATTGTAATATGCAACTTGCTGAGCATAAGCTATTAAAAAAATCAGTCTGAGTTATCAATCATATTAAGGGTCATTGGATTGAATGAAACATACTCCTGGATAGTAGCTATATAGCCATAAGGTCATAAATATTAAAATGAGTAGGAATAAATTAAGCATATTTCTATAATTAGATTTCTCAAGATATCACAATATCAATAATCAGACACAATATATATATATATATGTCCACAGATGGCGTTCTACCAAAAACGCCCATCAAGCGTATGTTTTGTTTACATAAACGTCAGAGTAGTTAGTATTCACTATCTCTAACTATAATTCCACTTTCAGATCATGATTTCAAGCTATTTGCTATCGTCAGTGAAAGACAGGAATAAAGAAACTAGATCTAAATACAAACTCTGAGCGTTTATGAAACAATTTCTATTCAGCTTGCAAGCGTGAATTTTTTAGACACATAATGTCTTCAAACTCAGCATAGCAAACCAGATAGCTATATGGGTCTGATCTCAGTTCAGCATCACCACATAGTAGAAGCCTCTGCAATCTATATCATTGCAAGAAAGACCTCAAAGATACATTTATGATAAACAAAAATGCAAGTTAAAAAACTTGCTAACGCTTGTATTTATGTCCACAGATGGCGTTCTACCAAAAACGCCCATCAAGCTTATGTTTTGTTTACATAAATGTCAGAGTAGATAGTATTCACTATCTCTAACTATAATTCCACTTTCAGATCATGATTTCAAGCTATTTGCTATCGTCAGTGAAAGACAGGAATAAAGAAACTAGATCTAAATACAAACTCTGAGCGTTTATGAAACAATTTTTATTCAGCTTGCAAGCGTGAATTTTTTAGACACGTAATGTCTTCAAACTCAGCATAGCAAACCAGATAGCTATATGGGTCTGATCTCAGTTCAGCATCACCACATAGTAGAAGCCTCTGCAATCTATATCATTGCAAGAAAGACCTCAAAGGTACATTTATGATAAACAAAAATGCAAGTTAAAAAACTTGCTAACGCTTGTATTTATGTCCACAGATGGCGTTCTACCAAAAACGCCCATCAAGCATATGTTTTGTTTACATAAATGTCAGAGTAGTTAGTATTCACTATCTCTAACTATAATTCCACTTTCAGATCAAGATTTCAAGCTATTTGCTATCGTCAGTGAAAGACAGGAATAAAGAAACTAGATCTAAATACAAACTCTGAGCGTTTATGAAACAATTTGTATTCAGCTTGCAAGCGTGAATTTTTTAGACACGTAATGTCTTCAAACTCAGCATAGCAAACCAGATAGCTATATGGGTCTGATCTCAGTTCAGCATCACCACATAGTAGAAGCCTCTGCAATCTATATCATTGCAAGAAAGACCTCAAAGGTACATTTATGATAAACAAAAATGCAAGTTAAAAAACTTGCTAACGCTTGTATTTATGTCCACAGATGGCGTTCTACCAAAAACGCCCATCAAGCGTATGTTTTGTTTACATAAACGTCAGAGTAGTTAGTATTCACTATCTCTAACTATAATTCCACTTTCAGATCATGATTTCAAGCTATTTGCTATCGTCAGTGAAAGACAGGAATAAAGAAACTAGATCTAAATACAAACTCTGAGCGTTTATGAAACAATTTCTATTCAGCTTGCAAGCGTGAATTTTTTAGACACGTAATGTCTTCAAACTCAGCATAGCAAACCAGATAGCTATATGGGTCTGATCTCAGTTCAGCATCACCACATAGTAGAAGCCTCTGCAATCTATATCATTGCAAGAAAGACCTCAAAGGTACATTTATGATAAACAAAAATGCAAGTTAAAAAACTTGCTAACGCTTGTATTTATGTCCACAGATGGCATTCTACCAAAAACGCCCATCAAGCGTATGTTTTGTTTACATAAACGTCAGAGTAGTTAGTATTCACTATCTCTAACTATAATTCCACTTTCAGATCATGATTTCAAGCTATTTGCTATCGTCAGTGAAAGACAGGAATAAAGAAACTAGATCTAAATACAAACTCTGAGCAGTCTGAAAAAGAATTGACTGATCAAAACATGATTAATTACATCATTATTTCTTTTCCTTATACTTCCTGTTCTGGAATTGAAGCATTTTATAAAATGTGTTAATTAACTTTTTTTTTTTTTTAAAAACTTTGAAATTCTGTATCTGCATAAAATTTATTATCTGACATATTAAGATTTCTGTTACACTTAAATATTATGGACACAAGACAGATTTCATATAGAAAAAAAAAAAACAGAAACTAGATTTAAAATAGTTAAAAAAATAAATATATTAGGTTTTATGTACACAAAAGTAAATTGGATTTCTCAATATTGTACTCCTAAAATGCTACTCATATTTAAAGTCTAGACTTTACAAATAATTTCTAGTTGTAACATTCATTTGTTTTTATTGGTTAATACACACCCTTTCCACATCCCTTTCTCTTTTAATACATATCCTTCCCATTTCACCATGTTGCTCCTGAATTTCATTTTTACCATTCTTTGTAAACCTATTATTTAACTGTATTTGTATTTTTTTTTTGATGAATCAACTTTCATTACTGAGAAAAAAAAAGAAAAAATGCATATCTTTTTTTTTTTCTGATGAAAAACAATCCTCTTGTTGAAATATTAAAGCAATTTTATATACAAATAAAGTTTTTTCTATATTTTATTATTATTTATTATTTTGTCCATATTTCATTTAATTAGTTTATATAGTTACATGAAGGTATTTGCTGTTAATTAAAAGTAGATATGTTTTCACTCATATTTGAGTTTCTAAAAAACCAAGCAGAGAAAATTCCTAATACTTGTTATAGATGCTTTTGTCATTGCAAATATCATTAATGATCACTCGTATAATAAATAAATTTGAATGGGTTTCTTATCAACAAGCAACATCTAGCATGCTGAATTATTGTTTTTTTTATCTCTCCGTTTAAAATAATGAACTACCATGGATATACTTGTCAGTTGCTTCAGAAATTTTTCCTAAAATATTAGGTATAATTTCTTGAAAGTATGACAAATGTGTATATTGATTTTTAAAAAAAAAACATATTCAATTATAAAAGTATAGTTTTTATTCACAGAAGGTTGTAAAGTGTCAATTTGGTGTCCAAAGATGGAGAGTTTTAAAAATAAAGTGATTGTCAACTCAAGCTGTCATTTAATGATGATGTTTTACTTAGGCATTAACAACCTTATATCACAATAAAGTAATAAAATATGTATAAATTAAAATAATAAAATTAATTTTGGGATTGTTGAACTTTGATCTATGTTTTTAAAACTAAAGTGGACTGGGATTCATTTCAAATAAACAAAAACAGGAGAAGAAACATTTTTGAGATACAGTATTATATCAGAAAGAATGATAAATCAAAATAATGATACAAATTCATGTTTATACATTAAAAGATTTTCATTGTAGTAAAGATAAAGTGAATTTTTATACAAATGTACTAAATGTTATCAGATCAAATATTATTTTAAAATTATTATGAAAGTATTAATGCAAAATTGGTAAAAAAAAAATAAAATATGAAGATATTGTCTATAAATTTGGTTATGGGATTTAAATAAGAAAGGAAATGAATATGTTTATTTATCAGAACTAGAATAACTGTATATTATATTTGTATATTTTATTTGATATTATTACTTTAAGAATAAATCTTTATTTTCATTATGTAGTTATCTATTAAATTGATTATATTCAGTATTCAGTTCTGGAAAAAGAATATATATATATATATATATATATATATATATATATATATATATATATATATATATATATATATATATATATATATATATTATATATATATATATATATATATATATGTAATGTAAAAAATATAATTGTGAATTGGTAAGAAAAGTTAGAGAAGATAATAAAAGCCCCCAAAGTGTAAAATAGCATCTTTGTATTGGAAAAGAATATTTTTACAATTAGAAAAAAAGATGAACCTGTTATCAAATACGGAGGTAACAAAATGAAAAGTGTGACTAGTTTCATAATATTAAAAAATATAGTAATAAAAACTGCCCAAAATTTATTACTTCTTCTGTATTCCCCATAAAATAAAAAGATATGAAATTAAATCTATAATGGGATGAAAACCTTTAAAAATCAATGGAATAATAATTGATAATTTAAAAAAGGTTGATGAAGAAATAATAAAAATTGTTTGCTAAGTTATATGTCAAATTTGAACAACACAATGGTATTTTATTAATTGTGAAAATTTTACAATTTATAATATAATATAAATCAATATTATAAAAGTATAGATTTTTAAATAGATCTTAAATTACATTACTAAAATTGAATTTAAAACTATATTCGTCTTAAAATTAAAAGTAGTATCTATTCCAAAATATGTTAGAATGTTTGATATTCATCAAATAAAAGCATGTGCTATTAAATGTACAAATTTCACTTATATTCAATAAAAGTGTCAATTTATTTATATATATATATATATATATATATATATATATATATATATATATATATATATATATATATATATATATATATATATATATATATATATATATATATATATATATATATATATATATATATATAAACTTTACTGACATGGACGAACTAGCTTGAAACCTTGGTCTAAAGATTGGAGACAATGAAATAGATATTGACTTTTATCTCTCTCAGCATTTATGTAATCAAAGTTTGTGATGTACTTTAGCTTCTAATTAAACGAAGTCAAGAATCTCTCAGCAATTATGCCCAGAGAAACCTGTTAACTACTTTATTTTACATTCCCGGGTCTAAGTTTTCCCATATTCTGCTCCATCCAATTTCCACAATATAATCTTTGTCAACTCTATGGCCTTTATATCTAAATCCCAATAAAGTGCTCTTATAGTGGATTCACCCAAACTAAAACATTTTCTAATCACTTTTGTTAGTCAGCTATTGGTAAAGCTCCATCTAGTGAACATAAAATGCAAGTTAAGAGCAAGTTCTGAAATTTATAACTTGTTTTGTTTATCATATATATATATATATATATATATATATATATATATATATATATATATATATATATATATATATATATGCAAAACAATAAAACAATATAATACTAGATTAAATCCAAAATTTTACCAAAATCTTTACACAACCATTGTTTCATCTACTACAAATAGACCTTCTCAAGTAAAAATCAAACTAAAGAAAATAATATATATACATATATATATATATATATATATTGTAAAAGATCGATAAATCTACTTATAGTTTAAAAAAATCATTTGTTGTTATTAAAAAAAAAATCTTTGATTTGATGTTTATATATAGAATATTATTATTGTTTATGGTTATTATTTATAGTTCTTTGGATTTATTATTTTATTTATTTGTTGAGGTACATCGATGTGAATATTTAATTATTCTTATTCTTAATGGTGAGATTTTAGTGGTAATAGTGACATGTTTTAATTATTATAAATAAATAGAGACATATAAATTGTTGATTATAAAAAGATTATTTTATTTGTAGTGATTATTAAAAAAATGCAATGTTATATATATATATATATATATATATATATATATATATATATAAAGCTGTCAAATAAATTATTGATTTAATATTTTTTATATGATGGTATTTTTATTTTTTATGAATGTTAATTATTTAAAAGAAAACATATGTAACAATGGTTTTCAAAAACTGTGCTTTCTGTGGCATGTGGAAAAACAACAGAAGCAACAAAAGAAGCCATCATTATTAAGATAGTTATTTAAAAAAACAACTGAAGGATAAAATTAGTTGTACTTTGTTTCTTTGAAATTGTCATTCTTAAGAATAATTAAATAAGATAAATTACTGTAGTAAACACATAAACCATGACCAGATAATATATATCTATCACAGCCAGGGGGCTGCACTATTTCTTTTCTTTTATCCCAATGCAGTTTAAAAAGAAAAATTAGGCAAATTTCAACACATGAATTACACCACTTCTGAAGCCAAAATTTGATATAGCTATCTGGAATTTATAATGGCAAACCTAATAACAATCTGGAAGTAACTAAAATTAGTTAATATATTGGATTAAACATGTCAATTATTATTTGTTTTTCAAGGATAGAAATCTTTTAAAAAATTTTTTTATATATATATATATATATATATATATATATATATATATATATATATATATATATATATATATATATATATATATATATATATATATATATATATATATATATATATATATATATATATGCTTGGAAACTGATAATTTTCTCTAACATGCTATTTCTTCAATTTAACTTTGGTTAGAATGCATTCTAATAGTAAAGAAATATAAAGGAATAAAAAACAACAGAACAAGTTGACTTTTGAAAAAAAAAAATGAACAAGTTAAATTTTTAGAAAAGGTAGAAAATAATTTTATTAATATAAATGATATATATATATTTTTTGAGATCGATATTCATTTTTTTTTTTTTTTTACTTTTATTTTTAATTAGAAAGCATCTTGTTTTCTAAAAAAAAAAAAAAAAAACACAGACATTTAACAAATGTCAAAATTAACACTTAAGTAATTTAAAATTTTAAAATATGGCGTATAAGTTTGGGTTGCATTGAGTTGTTATAAATATATATATATATAAAAGTGAAATTTTATATATATATATATATATATAAATAAGTGAAATTTATATTCACAAACTTTATTATCAAAAGTTTTATTATTTATATAACTTAATTTTTTAAAACAATATTTATTATCTATTATCTATTTCATTAAATTACAATATTTTACCAGTCAATTATTCACTTATCTATTTATCTATTTTTATTTTCACTTTATATGGTAATTCTTGTGCAGACCTAAACAATAATTCATATATTTGCAGTATATAATATAGTTTTATTTATTTATTTATTTATTTATTTATTTATTTATTTTTTTAATTTTAAATATTTGGAAAATATAAATATTGATTTGTATTTATATTAGTGTATACATGTTAAGCACAAATATGTATTTATATATTTAATATATATATATATATTTATATATAAATATATATATAAATATATACAATATATATATATATATATATATATATTGTAAATATCGATAAGTCTATCTATATTTTAAAAATTATCATTTGTTATATATATAAAAAAAAAAACCTCTTTGAGTTGATGTTTATACATGAAGTATTATTGTTTATGGTTATTAGGTATAGTTATTGTTTGAAGTTATTATTTTATTTATATGTTGATGGTACATCGTTATGAATATTTAATTATTATAAATAAATAAAGACATATAAATTGTTGATTATATAAAAAAAATATTTTATTTGCAGTGATTATTAAAAAAATGCAATATTATTATTTATGTATATTTTTAAAGCTGTCAAATAAATTTTCAATTTAATATTTTTAATATATATATATGCTTGATATTTTTTTTTTTTTTAAATGTTAATTGTTTAAAAGAAAACATGTGTAACGAGGGTTTTAAAAACAGCATTTGCTAGCACGTGAAACAACAGCAACAACAATAAAAGAGGCCATTATTATTATTATTAAGATAGTGATAAAACCAACTAAAGGATAAAATTTTGTTGTACTTTGTTTCTTTGAAATTACCATTCTTCAGAATATTGGAATAAGATAGATTTCTATGGTAAATACATAAATCATGACAGGCTAATAGGGATATATCGCAGCCAAGAGGCTGCACCATTTCTTTCATTTATTCCAAAGCAGTTTTAAAAGAAAAAACTAAGAAAATTTCAATACATATATTTCATCGCGTCTGAAGCCGAAATTTGACATAGCTATCTGGAATCTATAATGGTCAATCTAATAATAATCTGGAGGTAACTAGAATTAATATATTGGATTTAACATTTCAATTTATTTATTTATTTTTCAAGGAAAGAAATTTTAGAAGGATAAAAATATACATATATCCAAGAATTGACAATTTTCTCTAACGTGATAGTTTCCTCACCTTCACTAGAATGCATTCTAATATTAAACGGATAAAGAAATAAAACAAAGGAATAAGTTGACTTTTGAAGGAAAACTGGACATGTGAACTTTGAAAGGTAGTAAATAATTTTATATGTATAAATGATATATAAATATATTTTGAGATCGATATTTTTGTTTATTTTTATTTTTCATTGTAAAATATAACGTTTTATAAATATTCAATTCAAGCGTCTTGTTTTCTAACAGCAATAAACGTTTAACAGGTGTCAAAATTAACACTTAAGTAATTTAAAATCTTAAAGTATGGCTTATAAGTTTGGGTGGCATATGAGTTGTTATGTATATTTTAATAAGTAAATTTATATTCGCAAATTTTCATTATAAAAAAAAAAAATGTTTTATTATTAATTTATTTCCATTTTTTTTTTTTTAACTTTATATAATAATTCTTATGCATACCAAAACAATAATTTATATATATTTGCTGTATATAATATTTTTTTTATTTTTTATTTTTATTTTAAATATATGAAAGATATAAATATGGATTTGTATTTATATTAATACCTACTTGTTAAGCACAGATATGTCTTTATATATTTAATATATATACTTATTGCAAGTATATATGTATATTTATTATTTGGGTTTGTATTTAAAACATTGATATTACCTAAAATTAAACCATAATATAAAAATAAAGGATGTACTATTTGTTTTATAAGTAATGCCTTTGTAATTTATTTGAAAGAGTATTAATATTTTATTCTTATTTTTCTTTTAGTGCCAAAGTCATTATGAAATTAATTGAATTCACAATTTAATAGAGGATAACTTCATATTTCACTTATTGTTTAGTCTTTAGGTCACTTACACATATTATTATTCATTCATATGTTTAGATATACATAAATTTACATAATTAGATGTGTATATTGGATTTAATAGAATTCCCTTTGTTTCTGATATATATATTTGATTAGTTAGTCATATCAACCTTGAAAATAAATTATAATGATAGATCTCATTGCTCTGTATGATTTTAGATTTATTTCATGTATAGCTAGTTGGAAGGGCATATAAACAATTTATTTAAATATAACTGGGATAATTTTGTTTTTCTTCATTTAAATCATACAATCTATTATATTAGGCTTTCTCAACAATTGGATTCATTTAGATTATATATATTCCATTACATTTATCATCCAATGTTTGAAGCATTATTTTTTTTCTCATATATTGATGTTCCATTACATTTGAGGTAAAATATGTTTATATGATATATTGTCCATTACATTTGGCACCACAAACTGTTGGTCCCAGTTAACTGATGATTGGTATAATGGAGTAAAAGTATGTTCCATTACATTTGGACGCCACAACGTGGTCAGCATAATATATTTGTTTAATTATTCATTACATTTGGTGTATCAAAGTTAGGGGCTTGGTTAACTAATAATTATTGTTACAAAAGTTCATATGTTTATTTTCATTTGAGATCATATATAAAGATACATTCCATTATATTTGGCTTTCCCAATGTTTGGGGCCTTCATTCTTTAATTTAAATGGAATGCAGCAAGTACGTTCCATTACAATATATATATATATATATATATATATATATATATATTGTAAGTATATATTGTAATGGATGTTAAGACACCATTACAAAAATTATACTTTTATAGGGGTAAAGAAAATAAAATAGATTTTTATTTAAGATTTCATTTGTAAAACTTGATTAAAAGTTTTTTTAATGCTTGCACTAGTATATATGTATGTGCATGATAATTATATTTTAATACCACAGTTATATTTGTTTTTTAATTTTGATTTTAAAAAAAAGAAAACTAAGATTACTTTTTTTGTTAAATTTATGTAAAAGTAAAGTGTACAAATAGATTGCTTTACAGATTTTGGATTTATATTGATAGGAATAATTAAAAAAGAAAGAAAACAAAAATAAAATAATTTTTCATTAGTTGGTTTCTAGATCTGTAAAGGTCAATTTATTTCGTTAATTAGATAACTATTGTTAGCAGATAGAGAATTTTTAAATTTTAATTAAAAAGAAAAAGTTTTCTAATTAGGAGATATGATTCAGATAACAAGTTCTAATCAGGCCTTCAGATTATCTTAGAAAAGCTAGAATACTTGCATCAGTTAGTATACTTGCACCAGTTCAAAGAGACAGACACCAACTCTGACAGGAGAATTGCATGATACCTGCCAAAATACTTGGAAAGAACGATTCCTGCATATTCTGAAAGCTGATCCAGTAATTATTCTACCTAGAATAAACATTAAACCTACAGCAAGAATATTGACTTTACTATGATGTGCTAAGCTTCTCGCCAGGAAAGGTTTGGATGTCCTGTGTCTCCATTAACTGCCTACAATGCCATAAGAACAGCCTCCAAAGAAACCACTAACCAACTCGCCCAAGCCTACCGTCAGTGAATCCAGAGCAATGGACTAAGCTAAGAAGTCTAGTGCACTAGCATTGAAATAAATTATTAAGGTACCTTACATTTTTGCAATTTAAATAATGTTGTCTTAGATTTGTTCCCTTTTGTTTTTAAATATAAATGTTTTTCAAGTTGTATCTTATGTAATTCGATTTCTGTGTGCTTGATATTATTTTTAATGAGTGCTAGTTTCAAACCTATTACTGTCCATCCTATTTAAGTCTTAGTAAGTAAGATAGTAGTTTATTTATACTCTCACATCCCTTTTATTATAGAAAGCTGTCTGGATATTACAGACTATTTTAATTGTCTTCAGGCTCATGACTTATTTTATTATTGGTTCTACTTATGTCATGAAACTTTATTTATAATAGACTATTAAAAAATATAATAGTTCTTAGTTTTATTTTGTCAAGCTTCCAATTCATTTATTAAGGGCACGTACGATCGTTTTAATCCTCTCAATAGGTAGATAGTGAGATCCTAGCCTGTCTCACTCAGGGGGAGGTCAATCTATGTTTTGGAAGCTACTTTCTCATTTCTTAGACTATTAAGAAATATAATAGTTCTTAGTTTTATTTCTTCAAGCTTCCAATTCATTTATTAGGGGCACGTACGATCGGTTTAACCCTCTCAATAGGTAGATCATGAGCTCCTAGCCTGTCTCACTCAGAGGGAGGTCAATCGATTGAAAGTAATAACTTTCAACACTCTTTTTATTATTATTATTATTAATGTTTTGGAAACTACCTTCGTATTTTGTCTGTTTCGACATAAATCTCTTTCTCTAACTATGGGTCATAAGCAGGAAGCTAACCTCCCTTGTCTGGTGTGAGATCACTGTATACTTACTAATACTTCTGGTACTCCCAGTATTTTGCACTCTTTCATGCACAGGAAATCGCTCTCAAAGCCATATAAATATTTTAGTTCAATTTTGACGAATGCACGTGTAATACATATTTTAAGTGTGCTTTTATGATTATTATTTAGATTTATGTTTATTTAATCATACTTTTAATAAAATTATTTATTTATTCATTTGCTTAGTTGATTTTGTTTTCTGTTGGTACCTTTGCAACTCACTGAACAAAACATACATCTCATTTGCTTAATTGAGCAAGTCCGGCACATTCGATTTGCATATCCTGTAACCCCTTAAAAATAAATGTCTAGTTCCAAATTTCGGTCTAGTGGCACCCTGGTGGTCAGTTTATGTGAGTTTAAAGCTTTTGTCCGGTATATAGGATAGTAATTTTTGGCACAACCAAATGTGGGAGCCGATATTAAATCTTTACGTGAGATGTTTTGTTCGGATGGTTGAAAAAAATAAACAGAAACGGTAGGCGAAAATAGATGAAATAAAGTTAGTGGTAGAATAGAAAATTGGAAAGATGCAGGTAGTTTCAGATCTGTCCATATTTAATGTTTTGATATTCAAAAATAATTTATTAATTAGTTCGACATTCGTAAAGTTTTTTTTAAAAAAAGTAAAGAGTTTAAATTTGCTTTGTGAAAATAAAATAAAGTTAGCTGTTGAAGATTAAAAAAAAACCTGTTAATAAACAGATTTAAAAGAAAAGTTCTGTTGGTGATTTAAAAAAAAAATAATTAGATTGCATCGGGGCTAAATTTATTTTGAAAATGAAAGCTAAAGAAGAAAACGATAAGGAGGTAGGTTGGGAAGAGAGCCCAGTTTCATTTAAACACCCCCAGATAGTAGAAAAAGAAGAGAGTGAGACACAGATGATGATGAAGATGATGATAGAGTTGATAATAGAAATGAAACAAAATATAACAAAACAAAATATAGAAATAAAACGGAGTCAACAAACAATACTGGAGGAGCTGAGAGCAGAAATGAAAGGAATAAGACAGGAAATATTGAAGAAAGTCGACAAAAATCAGGCTGCTATAGAAGTCATAGAGAAAGATAGGAATAAGGAGGTTCAGGAAGTTGAAATAGTAAAGGAAGAGATGAAAGAAGTAAAAGATGAATTAGAACAAGATAGTGTTAAAACAGACAAGGTAGAAATAAAGATAGAAGTTGGTAGAGATTGGGTGCAGATAGGTGGTGAGATAGAAAATGCAGATCAAAAGACAGAGAATAACGTAAAAAAGTTTCTGCAAGAAACTAAAAATAAATTGGTTAAAATAACTAGTGCTTGTGAATACAAATTTAAAAAAAAGAGAGTTAAGAAAAAAATTAAGGAGTATGATTTTAAGGCAGAGATAAAAGCTATCTATAAAGCAATTTTATTTGAAAAGACTATAGAAGAGGGATTTGTTCCTTTTGTTATTAACGAGGTGGTCTGTACTAAAATGGGACACATTGAACAAATATATTTCGCTTGGCTAAAGAGTCGTGAGAAATACGAGCTACAAGATAAAACAGAACGAGAAAGAGACAAGGCAATAAATTATAAGTGAAGGACAGACAAAAGGGGGAAAGAAATGTACATTATAGAGGCAGAAAGAATAAAGAAAGAACCGCCTGACCGAGCGTAAGCGATATTGATCGGAGGTACTGCTAAAAAAAAAAAAAAACTCAATGGATTTGTAATTGGACTATGAGTTGAGAATAGAAATTTATTTTGATGTAGGTGATAAGCCTAAATCAATTTTGTAAATAATATTATATAATTACAACTATATATGTGTGTGATAAACAATATTACAATTTGATATTTTGAATTATGTTCGTTTTTATTTAATAAAATGTATAGTGGCTATCATAATTGTATTACTTTGTTGTAAATAGTTATTTTAATAGATAGCCAGTATATTACTGAAAATTTATGTTACTTACACATTATAGATAAAGGCTTCATGTATTTTCTCTTGTAGCATTTATCATTAAAAAAAATTAAGCTTGTTTAGAGCTAGTAGCAGGCTCTTTATATATTACATATTGGTAATACAATCTATATAGGTCATGTGATATATGACTGATTTTTACTATTAAGAATGATTTAAAATAGTATTTGTTAGGGTAGTTGGACGGATTTGATTTTTTTTTTTAAAGTGAGATCAAACTTAGATAAATCTGGTTACTGGTAGGCAGAGCAAAGTCAGCTAAGTTTTTTTTTTTTTTTTGTGATGATGAAGAGGCAGTTGTAATGGATGTTAAGACACCATTATAAAAAGTATACTTTCATAGGGGTAAAGAAAAGAAAATAGATTTTTATTTAAGATTTCATTTGTAAAACTTGATTTAAAGTTTTTTTTTAATGCTTGTACTAATATATATGTATGTGTGTGGGAATTATATTTTAATACCACATTTATATTTGTTTTTTAATTTGATTTTTAAAAAAAGAAAACTAAGATTACTTTTTTTGTTAAATTTATGTAAAAGTAAAGTGTACAAATAGATTGCTTTACAGATTTTGGATTTATATTGATAAGAATAATTAAAAAAGAAAGAAAACAAAAAGAAAAGAATTTTTCATTAGTTGGTTCCTAGATCTGTAAAGGGCAATTTATTTCGTTAATTAGATAACTATTATTAGCTAGATAAAGAATTTTTAAATTTTAATTAAAAAGAAAAAGTTTTGTAATTAGGAGATATGATTCAGATAACAAGTTGTAATCAGGCATTCAGATTATCTTAGAAAAGCTAGAATACTTGCATCAGCTAGTATACTTGCACCAGTGCAAAGAGACAGATACCAACTCTGACAGGAGAATTGCACGATTCCTGCCAAAATACTTGGAAAGAACGATTCCTGCATATTTTGAAAGCTAATCCAGTAGTTATTCTACCTAGAATGAACATTAAACCTACAGCAAGAATATTTTCTTTACCATGATGTGCTAAGCTTCTCGCAGGACAGGTTTGGATGTCTTGTGTCTCCATTAATTGCCTACAATGCCATAAGAACCGGCTCCAAAGAAACCACTAACCAACTCACCCAAGCCTACCATCAGTGAATCCAGAGCAATGGACTAACCTAAGAAGTCTAGTGCACTAGCATTGAAATAAATCATTAAGGTACCTTACATTTTTGCAATTTAAATAATGTTGTCTTACATTTGCTCCCTTTTGTTTCTAAATATAAATGTTTTTCAAGTTGTATCTTATGTAATTCGATTTCTGTGTGCTTGATTTTTTTTTTTTAGCGAGTGCTAGTTTTAGACCTATTACTGTCCATCCTATTTAAGTCTTAGTAAGTAAGATAGTAGTTTATTTATAATCTCACATCCTTTTATTATAGAAAGCTGTCTGGATATTACAGACTATTTTAATTGACTTCTGGCTCGTGACCCATTTTATTATTGGTTCTACTTATGTCATGAAACTTTATTTATAATAGACTATTAAGAAATATAATAGTTCTTAGTTTTATTTCTTCAAGCTTCCAATTTATTTATTAGGGGCACGTACTATTGTTTTAACTCTCTCAATAGGTGGATTGTGAGCTCCTAGCCTGTCTCACTCAGGGGGAGCTCAATCGATGTTTTGGAAGCTACTTTCTTATTTCTTAGACTATTAAGAAATATAATAGTTCTTAGTTTTATTTCTTCAAGCTTCCAATTCGTTATATTAGGGGCACATACGATTGTTTTAACCCTCTCAATAGGTAGATCATGAGCTCCTAGCCTGTCTCACTCAGAGGGAGGTCAATCGATTGAAATTAATAACTTTCAACCCTCTTTTTATTATTATTATTAATGTTTTGGAAGCTACCTTCATATTTCATCTGTTTCAAAATAAATCTCTTTTCCTAACTATGGGTTATAAGCAGGAAGCTAACCTCCCTTCTCTGGCATGAGATCACTGTATACTTACTAATACTTCTGCTACTGCCAGTATTTTGCACTCTTTCACACACAGGAAATTGCTCTCAAAGCCATATTAATATTTTAGTTCAATTTTGATGAATGTATGTGTAATACATATTTTAAGTGTGCTTTAATGATTATTATTTAGATTTATGTTTATTTAATCATACTTTTAATAAAATTATTTATTTCTTCATTTACTTAGATGATTTTGTTTTCTGTTGCTACCTTTCCAACTAACTGAACAAAACATAGATCTCATTTGCTTGATTGAGCTAGTCCACCACATTCGATTCGCCTATCCTGTAACCCCTTAAAAATAAATGTCTAGTTCCAATTTCAGACTAGTGGCGTCCTGGTGGTCAGTTTATGCTAGGCTAAAGCTTCTGTCTGGTATAATATGTATATATTATTTTGTATATGGGTTTGTATTTGAAAACTATTTAAAACTCTGATACTACCTAAAATCAAATCATAATATAAAAATAAAGGATGCACTATTTGTTTTATAAGTAATGCCTTTGTAATTTATTTGGAAGAGTATTAATATTTTATTCTTATTTTTCTTTTAGTGCCAGAGTCATTATGAAATTAATTAAATTCACAACTTAATGGAGAATAATTTCGTATTTCAATTGCTATTTAGTCTTTAGATTACTTGTCAAGCCAATGTTGATTAATGTTTAGATTTATATAAGTTTACTTATGTAATGTGTATATTGGATTCCATAGAATTTTCTTTGTTTTTGATATATATATTTTGTTAGTTAGTCATATCAACCCTAATAATAAGTTATAATAATAGGTCTCATTATTGCTCTGTATGATTTTGGAATTATTTCATGTATAGCTAGTTGGAAGAGCATATAAACAATTTGTTTAAATATAATTGGGATAATTTTATCTTTCTCCATTTAAATTGTACAATCTATTATATTTGGCTTTCTCAATAATTGGATTCACTTAGATTGTTAAGATCTTTCTTTATGTGTAAGATGTGCTATGTTTCTATTATTTAAATTGACGATAAATATGTTGTCCTACATTTGGCACCATCAACATGCAGACATGATTAATTAAAGACTGTTGCTAGTCGTTTCATTATATTTGATGCCTACAATGTGAGGTTTGATTCATTATGATTTGTTTATGAGAATATAGCAATCGTGATTCCTTTACATTTGGTTTTCTCATAAATTGGGCCATTTCAATTCTGAATAAGCATTCCATTACATTTTGGAACCAACATTTGAAGCTTTCTTTCTTCATATGTGTATTTTTGTTTGAGATCATTTAGATTACACATATTCCATTACATTTGTCATCAACCATTTGGAGCATCATTTTCTTCTAATATATGGATGTTCCATTACATTTGACACTACAACATTATCAGCATAATATGTTTCTATACATACATTCCATTACATATGGTGCATTAACTAGGGCACTAAATAAGCTAATTAAGGCTTGAAATACACCACATACCTGAGAGATGTATAGTTTAAAGAAAAAAATAGCATTTTTGTGTATGTAATTTTTTTTTATATTTATAAAAATATTTTGGTCTTATGTTTAGATGGTGATGATTACTGTTATTGTATTTTTTTGTGATGAGAGATAAATACAGTCATGAAACAGCTTAGTTTCAATTTAAAAATTAGATTGATGGTGTTAAATTATAGAGTAATAATTTTGTTCATATTTGGAAAATTTGTGTTGTAAAAAATCTATAATGTTGAAGGTTGGATTGGATATTTGATTGTTGGAGTTTGGTTAGTTTTGTTGCAAATATTGATGTTGGATGGGGAATTTTTGTCATTGTCTTGAGGGTGTGATGTATTCATGTCAATTGTGACAGATTGATCTCATTCACTGCTCCAACCCAAACTGTGATGTTAGTTATTATTTATCATGAAGCAGTTAACAGTAGTCCTGCCATGATTTTACCTCTAAGATTCCAGAGAGAGTAAGGTATAGTTCTTTTTGTATATATATATATATATATATATATATATATATATATATATATATATATATATATATATATATATATATATATATATATATATATATATATATAATATTTGCCTCTAAGACTCACAAAGATAAGCAAGGCCATATTTTATAAATAATAGCTCCTAAGACTTAGATGTAAGCAGGGTTAGAGTGACTGAAATGTGATGATAATCTGAGTGTTCATGGAACATTGTATGCTTTAAGAGCAGTGATTGAATTCTTTTATCTATCTCAAAATTGTGAAATGCTAATCATTTTTTTGGCTGTCAATATCTTTCAGATCTCTAAAGGAATGGATGAATATATAACCTAAATATATATAGCACCAAACTTAGAGGCTTGGTTGATTGATTATTGTTGCTGACAACTAATCTATTACATTGGTTATCAACTAAGGCTTGAAAAAATAA
This sequence comes from Epiperipatus broadwayi, assembly GCA_028023455.1. NCBI lineage: Eukaryota > Metazoa > Onychophora > Udeonychophora > Euonychophora > Peripatidae > Epiperipatus > Epiperipatus broadwayi. The sequence continues at coordinate 2,968,968 of JAQFVV010000067.1, read as the reverse complement.
ACATATTGTTTTATTTTCCATTATAAGTGACCTCTAAACATGAAGTTCAATTAGTGAATGTTTGCTGATGATAAATTGGATTAGTACAATTTTAGTAAAATAATGTTTTGGGCACTAGAGTAAATAATTAGTGAAGTTATTTTTTTTTTTATGTATCTCAAATGGTATTAAATTTTAAAGTCCAGAAAATTTATAGGCATCAATTTAATCATTTTATATTTAACTATCATTATCTTGAATGAGAAAGTTGTCCCACTATATTATTGAGTTAGTTAGTTTCAACTCATGTGAACATCTTAAAATATTTTAAATATTTCAAGGTTATATTGCATTTGATATGAAATTTCCACATTTCAATATTGTATAGGTATAAAATCCTTATTATCATTACACATAAATGAATGTTAGTTAGTGATCTCAGTTATTACTCTCTAAATAAGCTTTTTAGAGATTATTTATATATATAAACCAAGAAGTTCATGAGTTCAAACAACTGAAATTTAGATTGTTGGATAGCAGATCTTAGAGCTGAGATGAAAACCAATTCTGAGAAACTAGAGTCTAGAATAAATACCAATTATGATGAACTTTCCCAGAAACTAGAGGCTAGTTTAAAACCCAACTCTGATGAACTAATGGAATAACTTAGAGCTGAGATGAAAATTAATTCTGATGAACTTTATAGGGGATTAAAAGATGAATTAACAGCTCTGGTAGATAACAGTGTTAGGAGATTAGAGATAAAATTTGAGGAAAAATGGAAAAATACAGAGTAAAGACAATGGTTGAAGCTAATTCTTTGAAAGCAAAATTCGAAGAAATAAGTAGTGAAATGAGGGAAGAAAATCAAGAAATTATAGCCAAAGGGTCTATGAAAGAGCATGGAGAATTTGAGAAAAGGATTATTGATGATAGTAAAGTATTGTGGGCTAAATTCCAAGCATTGAAATTTGATAATGAATCTTCATTTAAAAATATTCATGCAATTATCTCAGCTGAAGTTAAGGTTGCTGTTGCATCGCAACAAGAGGAACACCTGATTGATGTTAATAAATTACAGGGTATAAATGAACAGATTAATGTAGTAAATGATGTTACGTCTAATTGTATTCAGGAAATAGATGTTAAACTGGATCAAATTAAAGGAAAATTAAAATCCCTTTCATAATATATGAATAATAGTGGAATTGAAGCCTATAAAAATTATGAAATAGAGGTACAAAAAGATGTTTCAGAGATAGGTGTAAAAGTTGAGCAAATAAAAACCATTATGTTAGAGAATTGTGAATGTATATCAAATTTACAAAAACAATGGAGAGAACATAAAGTAGAGATAGACTAAAATAAAAATGAAATATAATATTGCAGACAGAGGTCATCTTAAGGATGAAACATTTGTTAAAGAATTGGTAAATAAGGAAAATTGTAAGTGTTGTTTAGATAAAGTTCATGATGGAGTCAATGTGATGGAGTTCAAGAGATCTTCTGATTCTCCACACCAACTCTTTAGTGACTCATATATGAATCATTATGCTTCAAGGTTTATTAATGTTAAGGTTTTTAAAGGCGAGTATCATGAGAACCCTATGGAATACTTGAGTACATTAGAAGAGTTATTTACACTCAGTATCCTGTCAGAGAAAAAAAAACTTGGCAGTTGCTAGTAACAATCTATATGCATCAACTAAAGAATGGTGGAGATCTTTGTTGGAGAGGCCTCAGACTTATGGTGATTATTATTAAGCCATAATGAATAACTTCTGGAATGAGGACAAACAGGATTCTATATGTCATAGACTTTTTCATAAAAAATATACTTCTCATGATGGGAGTTATACTCAATTTTTTAGACATTATGTGGCCAAATTCAAAACTTTGACTGCATTTCCACTATCAGAAACCAAGATTGTGTGGATTTTGCTTAGAAATTTACCAAGGCATATCAAACAAACATTGGTGGCTGCAGATCGGCATACCATTGAAGAAGTAGCAGATATCCTGGGAATATTAAAAGCTGGAGAGGGTATTTGTAATAGATCATCTGAAACTAAAAGAGATAACCCTAATTACAGTTTGGCAAATATAAATTATCACATACCAGGAAACCAATTTGCAGGTCGCATGCAAAGGTCCACAAGAAATTATCATAATAATAGGAGACAAAATCCATATAGGGATCATGGAGGTTACATTAGAAATCATGAATATAATCACGTTACCAGTTTACAACCAGGAAGTTATCCATATGGTACCACCAGTACTGGGGTTATGACTCCAGTGACTGGATGTTCAAATTATCCATTAAACTGAGTAGGGCCTCATAATGATGTTCCTCACTGTTGTGACCAATGATTGATATGGAGAGGAACAATTCGATTGTGGCTATAAATTCGATAAGGTTTAAACTTGAAGATTTTGGAGTGGAAGAAATAGAGAATCAACCCTTTTTTTTGCAATTGACCAGAAATTATGATCATGTTTTGAAAAATTGAGATTAGAGCTTTAATTGATACCAGTAGTCAGGCTTCTTTCATTTCAGATGAATAATTTCACTGACTTTTAGAAGTGGGTATGATTGTTCCATCCTTGCCGATTAAACAATCCTTTCAGGTTACCTTAGCCAATGGGTGGAAGGCTAAATTGGTTCCTCAACAAGTATGGCTAATGGTACAATTTAATTCAGTAAGCCAGAAACAGGTTTTTTTGATAATGGCAAGGTTGGTACATGCTGTGATCTTGGGATCAGATTTTCTTCAAATGAATGGTTGTATCATTGATTATATGGCAAAACAATTGATATGTATAGGTGAAATTGTTCATTTTAAGCAGTATGTACTTCACCAATCCTTAATTTAAGTTGCATGGAACAGTCACTGCTGATCTTGATGTAAAATTGAAGGTAAATAAATAAATTGGTTTAACTGATGAGGCATAAGAGGCTTTATATTTGTTATTGTGTAATTACAAAAATGTTTTTTCAAAACAGCCTGGAATCATCAAAGGGTATGTTCACCGGATATGACTGAATGACCTGGAACCCTTTCAGTGCAAATCCTACCCAATACCTTATCAATACAAAAAGGAGGTTGTTAAGCAAATTAGCCAGATGGTGGAATGGGGTTTTATCTGAAAATCTGCCTTGGCATTTAATAACCCTTTAGTTATTGTCAAAAAAAAGGATGGATCGGCTCACATTTGTTTGGATGCCTGATTTCTAAATCGTAGGACAATTCTGGAATGTGATGTTCCTCCAATGATACAGGAACTCAGCCCATTTTGAAGGAAATAATATATACACTACTGTGGATTTGACTGCCAGTTATTAGCAAATTTATTTGCATTCGCAATATCAAAAGTTCACTGCTTTCAAATATGAGGGACAATCTTATATGTTTCGAAGGATGCCATTTGGATTGGTTAATAGTGAGGCAAGTTTAATTCACTGTTTAAATCAAGTTTTGTATGCAGAAATTAGGAACATATTAGTGATGTATGTAGATGACATCATTATTGCTTTAACCTTTAAAAGCATTTTTCAAGAATGTAAAGATAAAAACATCAAAATTAACTTACAAAAAAGTACCTCTGCTACTGAAAAAATCATCTTTTTAGGGCATCTTGTAAATGCAGCAGGAATTAAGCCTCATCCTGACAAAATTATGGCTATAAAAAAATTTCCACAACCTGAAAATAAAAAGCAACTGCGTTCATTCTTTGGATTATGCAATTTTTAACATCGCTTCTATATGAATTTGCCTTAGATATGATTCACATGTCTCAATTGTTAAAGAAGGATGTTAATTGGAAATGGCTGGATATCCATCAAGTAGAGTTAGAATATGTAAAGGCAAGATTTTTGTAAACAGTAATTTTACATTACCCAAATTTTCATGTTCAAACAGACAGCAGTGGGTATGGGCTTGGAGTGGTGCTATTTTAAATGAGTGTAGAAGGTAAACCATTGATCTTGTATTTTTAAGCTGTAGGCTGAAAGGGGCTGAACTACACTATTCCACAACAGAGAAGGAGGCTCTGGCAGTAGTATGGGCTTCCAATAAGCTTAAGCAGTTTTGTTGGTATCCCAAGTGGTAGTGATAACAGACCATAAGAGTTTGGAATTTTTAAATAAGGGATATTTAAATAATGACCGCTTGGTGAGATGGAGTTTATTCTTGCAACAATTTAGCTATACTGTGCAATATTGTCAGGCTAAAAATAATATTGTCCCTGATATTCTTACTTGAAACCCAATGGAATACCCAGAGCAACCTAATAATTATACAGGAATATTGGTATTGACAGCTCTTACCTTGGTAGTTGATAACTCTGTGGAGAAAGATTTAAGAAATATTAGTGAACTTCAGTTACAGGATCCTAAATTGGGGCCTATAATGTCCCAATTGAATGACAATACTATTGAAATGGGAGATGCAGAACCAATGACTAATGGAGAATTGATACAATATCAATTATTGAAAGGTATATTAATGTACCAAGTAGATCTTATGAATTCTGGATCATGGGAAGTTTATGTTCCCTGCAATATTAGGATGACTTATACATTATGTACATTGTCTGTATGGACATTATGGTCCTAGAAAAGTAGAATATGCTTTGCATAAATTGTTTTATTGGCCTTGGATGTATGCGTCCATACTGAATACTTTACAATTTTGTGAAATTTGTCTTAAAACAAAGTTTCTGAACAAGTCATATGCAGGAAAATGGCAGCCTATATTACCAAACAAGCCTAATGAAATTTTGGCAATTGATTTTTATGGCCCTTTACCATCTTATCGGTGTTACAAGTTTTTGTTAGTAACATATGATTTATTTATAAAGTATGACACTGCTTATCCAGTTAGAAAAACTGTGACTAATGTTGTCATCAAAGTAATGACAAACTTTCAATTTCCAATAGTTGGAAAACCAGAGTCAATTTTGACCAATCATGCTATTTCATTCATGTCAGTAGAATGGACAAAAGGGTTACACATGCAAGACATTAAACCTGTACTGATCTCCATTCATAACCCTCAATCTAACCTATGTGAGAGCATTATGTGGGAATTAAGTAGGTTATTTAGGGTATATCTTGAAGGGAATCATCATGGTTGGGAAAACAATTAAAGCAGGTATTGTCATACATTAACATGACTAGAAATAAGTGTACAAGCTTTATGCCTATATGGTTGCATTTTGAGCAGGAAGAGCCAAGTGTAATTAATGCCTCATTGCCTGTTATATTAGAGGACCCAGATCACAATGATGATTTCATCAAAGCTAAAGAAAATATGATAAAAATGGGAGACAGATGGGCATTACAAGGGCCACAACATCCTAGTTAGTTCAAGAAAGAAGATCTGGTATTAGTTCGTAAACCTCATGTTAGTAATCCAGAAGATCACAAACTCAAAAAAATTTTTAATATATATGAGGGACCATATTGGATTGACAAAAAGGTTGGAACAAATGCTTATGTTGTTCATATGCATGATGGTTTGAGGGGAACCTATAATGCTAGAAGCCTTTGGCCCATACGTGATGATTAGCTAGTAGTTTAATTAATATTTTAATATAAATCTTGTATTAACAATCTTTACTAATGTAATTTATGAAAATTGTAATAGAAGGATGAAAGTAGGTAAAATAAAAATATGAAAAAAAATAAAGTAAAATTCAAAGAGTTGAGTAGAGAAAAAATTAAGATAAATTATCTTAAAGGAAGTATAGACTTTATAAAAGATATTGGAAAAGCCAAAGTTAGGCTTAAAATTATAGATGGAAAGATAAATAATGCTGATTTTCTTAGAGAGAATATTGACAAGGAACAACATGTAGGGAAAGCAAATGTAAATTTAAAAGAATGAGTAAAAAGATAGTATATATGGATCTTGGTAGAAGAATGATTGATAAAGAAAAAGAAATTGGCAAAGCCAAAATTAAACTTAAAATAATAAGTGATGATGTTATTAGAAAATATAACTAAGGAAAAAGATTTAAGTAAACCTAAAGTTAAACTGAAAAGAATTAATATACAAAAGGATAATATTAATGTTGTAAAACAAAATGATTTTAAAGAATTCTTTAATGTTGAAGTTGTATCATATCAATCTGATTTGTGATTTTTAAAGGATTATTTAGAAAATTCGAATGAATACCATTCAAAATTGCCCAGAGAATTGTTTTCAATTGAACATAGAACAAGTGAATTAAAACAAAGACTTGCTCAAGCCAATGATGATTATCAGGATGTTCAAATAAAAGGTACTAGATTATCTGATAAAGTAGCAACTGTTATTGATAAAATTAAGAATTCTATTAGTGCTTATGATCAAGTTAGTATGTATGTAAATGATATAGAGGCATAATGTAAGTAGATCATATCAAAATCTTTAGATGTTGATCCCAAAAGTATTCAAAAGCAATTGAATTATACCAAAATGTTTATAAAAATCTTGTAAATCAAAGCAAACTTCTTCACAGAATTCAACAAACTGGAAATTCTTTCTGAGAAGAATTAAAAGGCACTTTTGATTATTTCTTTATTTAAAGAAAAATTGGACAAAGATCTAGATGATCTGAAGGATAGATATGACCAAATGAATATGGTTATTAGTAAGAAAAGTAATATTATTCAAACCATGTTAGTCCTCAGAAAGATTAGAAATTTGAGAAGTTTTTTAATATCTTATAATTAATTAGTTATTTGCAAAGACATTTTTAGGTGGATTAGGGTGTATTGTAAAAGATCGATAAATCTACCTATAGTTTAAAAAAATAATTTTTTGTTATTAAAAAAACTCTCTCTGATTTGATGTTTATATATATAATATTATTATTGTTTATGATTATTACTTATAGTTGTTTGATTTATTATTTTATTTATTTGATGAGGTACATCGCTGTGAATATTTAATTGTTATTATTCATAATGGTGAGATTTTTAACGATAATAGTGACATGTTTTAATTATTATAAATAAATAGAGACATATGATTTGTTGATTATAAAAAAAAGATTATTTTATTTGTATTGATTATTTAAAAAATGCAATGTTATTATATATATATATATATATATATATATATATATAAAGCTGTCAAATAAATTTTTGATTTAATATTTTTTATATGATTTTTTTTTTCAATGTTAGTTGTTTAAAAGAAAACATATGTACCAATAGTTTTCATAAACAGTAGCAACAAAAGAAGCCTTCATTATTAACATAGTTATTAAAAAAAACAACTGAAGGATAAAATTAGTTGTACATTGTTTCTTTGAAATTGCCATTCTTAAGAATAATTAAATAAGATAAATTATTGTAGTAAACACATAAACCATAACTGCCTAATATATATCTATCGCAGCCAGGGGGTGGCACTATTTATTTTCTTTTATCCCAATGCAGTTTAAAAAGAAAAAACTAGGCAAATTTCAACACATGAATTTCACCGTGTCTGAAGCCGAAATTTGATATAGCTATCTGGAATTTATAATGGTAAATCTAATAACAATCTGGAAGTAACTAAAATTAGTTAATATATTGAATTCAACATGTCAATTATTATTTGTTTTTCAAGGAAAGAAATCTTTAAAAAAAATAAATATATATTTTTATATGTGCTTGGAAACCGATAATTTTCTCTAACTTGCTATTTCTTCAATTTAACTTTGGTTAGAATGCATTCTAATATTAAAGAATTATAAAGGAATAAAAAACAATGGAACAAGTTGACTTTTGAAAAGAAAAATGAACAAATTAAATTTAAAAAAAAAGGTAGTAAATAATTTTATTAATATTGAGATCGATATATATATATTTTACTTTCATTTTTAATTAGAAAGCATCTTGTTTTCTAAAAAAAAAAAAAAAAAAAACATTTAACAAATGTCAAAATTAACACTTAAGTAATTTAAAGTTTTAAAATATGGCATATAAGTTTACTGAAATTTATATTCGCAAATTTTATTATCAAAAGTTTTTTATTATTTATATAACTTAATTTTTTAAACAATATTTATTAACTATTATCTATTTCATTAACTTACAATATTTTACCAGTCAATTATTCACTTATTTATTTATCTATTTTCATTTTCACTTTATATGGTAATTCTTGTGCAGACCTAAACAACGATTCATATATTTGCAGTATATAATATACTTTTGTGTATTTATTTTTTTAATTTTAAATATTTGGAAAATATAAATATTGATTTGTATTTATATTAGTGTATACTTGTTAAGCACAAATATATCTTTATATATTTAATATATATACTTATTGCAAGTATATATGTATATATTTTTTGTATTTGAGTTTGTATTTAAAACACTGATACTAGCTAAAATCAAATCATAATATAGAAATAAAGGATGTACTAATTGTTTTATAAGTAATGCCTTAGTAATTTATTTGGAAGGGTATTAATATTTTATTCTCATTTTTATTTTAGTGCCAGAGTCATTATGAAATTAATTGAATTCACAACTTAATGGAGAATAATTTCGTATTTCAATTGCTATTTAGTCTTTAGATTACTTGTCAAGCCAATGTTGATTAATGTTTAGATTTATATAAGTTTAATTATGTAATGTATATATTGGATTCCATAGAATTCCCTTTGTTTCTGATATATATATTTATTGTTAGTTAGTCATATCAACCCTAAAAATAAGTTATAATAATAGGTCTTATTATTGCTCTGTATGATTTTGGATTTATTTCATGTATAGTTAGTTGGAAGGGCATATAAACAATTTGTTTAAAAATATAATTGGAATAATTTTATCTTTCTTCATTTAAATTGTACAATCTATTATATTTTGCTTTCTCAATAATTGGATTTATTTAGATTGTTAAGATCTTTCTTTATGTGTAAGATGTGCTATGTTTCTATTATTTAATTTGGATGATAAGTATGTTCTACTACATTTGGCACCATCAACATGCATACATGATTAATTAAGGACTGTTGCTAGTTGTTTCATTATATTTGATGCCTACAATGTAAGGTTTGATTCATTATGATTTGTTTATGAGGATATAGCAATCATGATTTCATTACATTTGGTTTTCCCAATAATTGAGCCATTTCAATTGTGGATAAGCATTACATTACATTTTCGAACCAACATTTGAAGCCTTCTTCCTTTATATGTGTATTTTTGTTTGAGATCATTTAGATTACATATATTCCATTACATTTGTCATCTAACATTTGGAGCATTATTTTCTTCTAATATATGGATGTTCCATTACATTTGACACTATAACGTGGTTAGCATAATATGTTTGTATACATATGTTCCATTACAATATATATATATATATATATATATATATATTGTAATATCTTTTTGTTTGTGTGTATATATATATATATATATATATATACACACAAACAAAAACACCTTTCTGTAATTCATTTCAAACTCCATCTTCCCTTAATCTCAAAAGAAGTCTTTATAAGATTGATAGCTTCAGAATCAATAAGTTATATATATATATATATATATATATATATATATATATATATATATATATATATATATATATATATATATATATATATAAAATTAAATATATTTAAAGTGTGTTAAAAAGCAAAAAAAATATTACTTTCATTAACAACTCCTGATTACTTACCAGAAAGAAATTGTATTAGTGGCATGACTATGAAAAAAAAAAAAAACGTCTATTTGACTGAATAATAAAATAAAAGTTGAGCTTCATCAGGTATACATAGATTTTATGACAGAATGATTAACCCAAATAAATGGTGTATTGATTCACTGAAAGCCATATTTTTATTGTAAAACTAATACTATAACTCTCACATTAGTGGAAGATTCTCATTTATATAATAATAATATGTTGAACAGATGGACAAGCTTATTTGATAATTTGAATAAAATTACTAATATTCAGGTGATAACATTTAATAATATATTTACATTTGAACATATGTAACTTCCTTTGTTACTTTAGATAAAGTTCTTTATAATATTAAAGCAGAAAAGTTGTTGGTCATAATAAGATACATAAGATTTTACGTTATTGAACTTATTTTAAAATATATGATTTCATGAAATATTTCCACACTTTACTTTAAAAATTATTTTAATATATAATATTATTGTATCCATTAAATAAATCCTTAAAACTTTATTTAAAGTTTTTGTCCAGACATAAACGAGTGATTAGTAGAACATACATATAATTAGTTGTAAGGGACGTCAAACTCTCTTCAGCTATCTATTCTACCTCATACAACTGATACAATTGATAACACACATATGAAAAAATAAACAATCTTTGATATATTCATGTTTTAAGGGTGTAGTCGTCTGCAGACTTTTATTTATAATTTAGAGCTGCAACATCGTGTTTTGCGAAGAATTATTATTGTCAATTGAAAATCTGTTATTTGAAATATAAAAAAATGGGATATTAAAATATTTATATTAGCTTCAAACTATTATACATTAGAGATGTTGTGAAAAATTTTGTAGATAATTTTAGATAACAGACATTGAAGAGTAATTTAAATGTAATAATCCATTTTTATAATTAAAACAAATTAAAATATATTAAAAATTATGTTCCATGGCAGTGTGATTATAATGTGTTGGTAATTGTATTGTTCTTACAAATTAAAATAATACACTTTTGACTATTTTTAAAGTTTTTAAAATAACATTATTAAATTTATATTAATAATAAACGTTTTAAAAGCTTATGAGTTTTTATCTATAAATGAAGAAAAATTCATCACAATCTTTATGTTTAGATTATTATTAGAGTGTGAATGTAGAATGATTTAAATATTTTGGTATGAAATGTTGGAAATAATTCTCACAACACAGTCATAGTCAAGTTCTATTGCTACATTTCAAAAGATAAATAGTATGTTCTAATAAACAAGAAAATGGGGCAACCATTCTAATTGATGTGACATAAAAACATTTTTTTTTATTTAAGAATGAGACCTAATATTCTAAAAATATGATGTTAAATTTTAACAGCTAGTAGACATTTTCTTTAGCTTTTTGGTTGTAATATATCAAATGTATATTTGTAAGAGTATGTGACATTATGAGATAGATAAAATGCAATGGATTTTTAAAAATACTTGTCTTATGAACTCTAACATATTTTAATAGTCAATTTATGAATATAAAATAGATTGGAGAATTATTATTAAGTATGAGATTGAAAGCATTTAGAAAGAAACATTTTCTGCTAAAGAAATTAATGTTAGAATCACAAAATGTTAAATCAACTATATATATATATATAGTTGTTTTTTTTTTTTTTTATATATATATATAAATCAACTATATATATATATATATAGTTTTTTTTTTTTTTTCATGTGTCATATCGCAGCCCGGCCAATGCTATGACACATGAAAAAAAACAATATATATATATCAAAATTATCCCAAATTCACAACTCAACCAGATTAGCCAAAGAAAATAAACTTTATTACACAACTAATGATTCCACTGCTATAAGCAGACGTCTCAAGTATAAAGAATTATTATATAACAACAAATTTATACTAAACATTATTCACAATTCCACTTACAATCCACATACCCTTAATATTAAAAAAACTTTTAAATAAATTAATGAAAATATTTATTACTAAAATTTTATGATTTTGAAGCAATCAATTTATTTAAAAGTTCTTGTAATATTAAGAGTATATTGAGTGTACATTTATTATCTTGTAGTTCTTTACCCTTGAGAAGTCAGCAGTAAAACTATTGGTTGTTTCAAAGTTTATTTTATTTGGCTAGTCTGATTGTCTTGTGAATTTGGTATAATTTTGCTTATTTTATTGACTTGTTTAGCTTAAGGATATATATATATATATATATATATATATATATATATATATATATATATATATATATATTTTATTTTATATATATATATATATATATATATACAAATAAAATATATGTTGTAAAAATAATAATAATAACAATAATTAAATATGATATTCAATCTTTCAATATGCAAAAATACTTTTGATCCTCAACTACCATTGACAGACTGTATATCATATATATATATATATATATATATATATATATATATATATATTTTTTTTTATATATATATATATATATATATATATATTATAGATAATTTTGCTGAACATATCTATATTAGTTTAAACAATCACAACTATTGGTTTGTATTATTTACTCTAATATCCTTCCTTTTTGTGAAATGATTGTTTAAACATATATATATATATATATATATATATATATATGTTTAAACAAGTTGTAAATAATTATTGATATATATATATATATATATATATATATATATATATCAATAATTATTTACAACTCAGATAAAATGAAATTTTCTCTTTTTCTATATAAGTTACCTAAATATGCATAACAATTGATTTCCCCACATATTTTTAGAAAAATATCAAATAAAATATAATCCATCAAAATTTATAGCTTTAATCAAGAAACTGAGATTGATAAACTTTGTCATAAGATCAAAATCTTCTCAAAAATAAACAGTAAACTTATTTTGTAATATCAAATATTTTTAAATATGCTAAAACTAAGGAGTATTAAAAAATAATCACCTATAAATATCGTTATGACAAATATAACTATGAAAAAAATAATGAGATATTGTTTTCATTGTATGTTGGTCATAAGAATGTAATAAAACCTATTTGAAGATCAAATTATATACGTTCTTCTCAAATAAAGATTAACACTCACATATGGTTATTAGTTTTTAGTAATTTTTATTTAATAAATAAAATAAATCACACTTAATAGTATGAGTTTTTAATGATCTGGTGGCATTAAATTTTACTAGTAAAATGTATAATACTTTAATAAATAAATAACAATAATGTTACTTCTATTTAGATGATAACAAATAAATCTCACAAATTATGATTTTTATTTTTTCTCTGTTAACAATCAACTCTTTATTCTTACAATTAATAAGCTATATAAAATAATTTCACAGATATTTTAAAATGTGAATGTAACATTAAACAGTGTTTAGATATTAATGATAAAAATTAAGAAAACATTGTCATGATATATGCACACATTATAATAAAAACTAGAATTATAGCTTTTGACAAATACATATTCTTTTAATATACAATCATGTAAATTATTCAAATAAACACGAAAAATACAATAATGAAAATAATTATATGACTACAAATCCCAGGGTAAAACCTTAATAATAATCTAAGAGAAATTATTTTATTCCTTTCTTGGCACAAATAAATAAAATAATAAAGAAGTTATGACTTTCTATAGCTGTATCAGTTATTAGTTTAAACAGATATTAATTCTGTAAATATTATAATCTAACATTTAGACACAAGTATTCAAATCTTAAATATAAAATCTTTTTTTTATAAGAGAAATATAAAAAATATGAATAATAAATAACATTTGCTCTTTTCATATTTTTAGGATATTTCTAATAATAAATACAGGCTACATTATATAATAATTTTACAATATTATAATCAAAAACATTGAACTTTCTTTCATGTTAAATTGCAAATTCCCTATTTGTCTACCAAGATTTTTAAGGAAGGCAACTGTCATTAAAGCATTATTTATTCCAGTAAAGTTACTTTCCTGCTTTTATTTTATAAATAACTCTGAATTATTATTTGATAATTCATTGCAAATCTTTTGAATATTTTCACAACTCTGCTATTATTACTATAATGTAATAAAATCTATTTTGTCTTCTATAATTTTTTTGATATTATAGCTAGCTTTGGAACTTTATTTCATTATGATGTCGCAGAATATTTTTTTAATAGATAAATCCAGAAATATGCTAATTTTATCTAATTGTCATTAGTCCTTTCTTTAAAATGTTCATCATGAAGTTTAGTCTCCCATTATGTGATTATATGCAGGGTCATTTCTTATTAAATCAATTTGTTTTTAAACAAATCTTGTTCAATAACAATGACAATTTTACCAGGTCTTTCCAAATGTAATGAATTATTTTTATTTTCATAAAGAATTGAGTTGTGTAGGTTTTCTTTTAATTAGCACTGAATACCCTTTTTAGCAGATGTGAGCTTTGATTTCAAAACTAAAAAAGTTTAAAAAAAAGATATTTGTTTTTTAAGATAATCTTATTTAGATATATTTCTTTTCTGATCAAATAATCACAAATGCATCTTCTTTTATAGCAGTCATAATGTAGTAATCAATGATAATGCTTTATTATTCAGTTAATGTGATATGTGATAATACCAACATTTTTTTTTATTTTAAAGACCAATTATTTAATGAAAAAAAATAAACTGTTTTTTTGTAAAAAAAAAAAAAAACAAACACACACACGCAATCTATTGACAATAGGGAAATAATAATATTGTTTACTCAATATTTTATGTGCATGTTTGTATATTTTTTTTCTGTTACACAGATATACATGAACAATGCAGAGATATATAAATTAAGGACACAATTATTAGGCTTTAATAATCAAATATTTTTATTTAGCACAAACATACAAACAGCCACTTGTAAATATAACCATTTTGACTTAAAAAAAAAGAAAAAAAATACTCTAGAAATATGTTTTATAATGTCAATACAAATCAATCTATGACCATAAATACTTCCACATATAAAACAAGCTGGTACATATGTTTATTAATTTGTTATTTTTATAATATTGTTTTTTTTTTAAAAAAATAGCAGATTTTTTTAATATACCTTAAAATTGGTTATAATTATTATTTTCCAATACATTTTTTTTTCATTGCCATATCTTTCTTATAGAAGTGATTGACATCTCAGCTTTTAGAATGATTTTGAGAGAATGTTTACAAAGAAGAAAAGTATATTGTTCCATGAAAACCTTACTCAATTTCACCTTTTAAAAAGTCTTGCATGGTTAATTTATTTCACATGAAGATAGTTTGATTTTAGAATAATGGTTACAATAGTATTACATCCAGTATGTTGAAGAACATATTGATCGGATTTATGATGACTTTGCATTTTTAAAATTTAATGGAACAACATTAAATGAAACTTTTTTATGCTTTTATATTACACGAGATAGTATTCCATGTTTCACTTCCATATAATAACTTTGGTAAAATAACAGCTTGATAAACAATTAATTTAGTTGCATTAATTATTTCACTATGATAACATATTCTATCTTTTAACTTGTTAAAGCAGTAATACATTGGTGTCTAAGTTGTAACTTACAATGCAACTCTCCTTTTATATTTATAAAAGTATCAATATATATAAACTGGTTTTCATTGTTAAGATAATAACTATCAAAGCTAAAAATTGTTTAGGATTTTTTTCTTTTGTCACTGGCTAATAAATAATTTTTTGAACATTAATTTACAAAGCCCAAATTTTTAGATTACTGAATTCAAAACATTTAAATACACTCCGTAAATCATCTATGAAACATATACATGTAGCACAATCATTAGCATAGTGCAAATCCAGAAAAAATATTTCATTATCAAATCTGTATTCGATCTTAAAGTCTGATCAATTAAACTTCCTACAAACAATTTCTAATATCCCTTGCATTAAAATTGAAAACAAGGGTGGAATAATAAACATCTATGTTTAACACCAATTCATATTTTTATCTGTAATATTACCACTTCTTCTCACTTTATCATGTACAGTCTTTAAAATGTAACTGAATTATTTGAATAAGAAAAAAAATCAAATTATCTTAGAGATCTGTCCTAGTAATGGAAATAAATGCCTTAACCAAATCAATAAACACAATATATAAATCTCTCATTTGTTCCTGACATTTTCCTTGATTTTTTTTCTAGCACAAAATTTATAACTTGTGTTTTTATTTCTTTAAAACCACATGAAATCTGATTGGAAGCAACCTATTTGACAATTTTTTTCAAAATACTTTAATTTTTCAAAATAATTATTGCTTGTTTATTTTTTTGGTTTTTGAACATTGGAAAATTGGGTTTATAAGTTCCTTAAAAAATCCAACATTTTTGAAACCAATACACAACCACCCTATACTAAATATTCTTCAGGCCTTTCTATTTTAAGACTACAATGACATCATTAAGCTAGATATCTTTGTCCAAATCTAAGTGAGTATAATAAATGGAGATATTGTTAAAAGTCCTCATATCAATTCTTGTATCATTATTCAAAAGATGATCAAAATATTGATTCCACCTATATAAAGTGTCATTCTCATTATATAAAGAACTGCCATCTCTGGATGTAATAGGATTGTGATATCATTTTTCAAATCCATATACTGTTGTCAATATATCAAAAAAGTCTAGAGTGACTAGCATTAACAAATGTCTAGCTATTTTTGCAATTTTACTTTTCCAAACATTTTCAAGTTTTCTTGTTAAAATATATTAGCAGAAAATGCTTGTATTTCATTTTAACAAAATCTCTAATAATAAAATTATTATCAAAAAAAAACTGTTAACTTTCTTCCATTTAAATAGTTTTATAATAGATTTACATGCATTCACAAATTTTCCATCCTTCTGTAATATAACTGTCCTAAAGTTTCAAGTAATCAATTTTAATCTTTAATGGCAGTTTATATTTAATACATATAGTAGTTTCTATAGAATGAACATCAATTTTCTTGAGAGTATGGTCAAAATAATATATATTTTTAATGCAAATATAATGTTAATTTTGAAGCATGCTAAATTATGATCTGTTCAACAATATTTGCCTAAAATTGCTTGTGTAATACAAACTTCTTATTTATTCTGACTACTTATTATAAATGCCATTGTTTTGAACAATGATACATCAATGTTCCTTATAGTGATTTTCTGCCAAAATATAGTCTTTTGATAATAAATCCATGTGTAATACAAAATGCAATAACAAACATTTGGATTTATATCATTAATGACATTATTTTTACTAACTTCTTTGTACCAAGAAGTGCATTAAAATCTCCAAGAAGAAAAAAAAATACTTTTTTTTATAAAAATGCTATAATTAATGCTATCTATCAAGAAATAAAAACTTTTCTTCTCTAAAGTTAAGTATATAAAAAGCATTAATAAAATAAGCACTAGTACTATAATGTACAGAGGGGTTTAATGTCATTAGTTCTTCATTGTTACAGTGAAAAATTCCAAACATAGAAGATGCTGACTTAGACCATGACAAATGCACTACCAGATATTATTCATTCACTAACTGACTTTCTTTTTTTAAAAAAAATTGTATCCATCCATCTACTCTATTTCTTTTTTTTTTTGGTAAACAAATTACACCAAGATCAGCTATATTAGCTATTTATTGATCAGTATATTTAATTAACCACCAGGAACAACAATCTATATAATATGTGTAAGATCAGTCATATGTATACCACATTTTCTCATGGTATGCAGGAGAATCCCTAAACAGGATTAATCTTTTTCCCTGAAATTCCTATCTTGCAAGAAAACAGTTCCTATTAACTTATTAATGTCAATACTGCTTTGGTCAAAGATCACAATTAAAAACACAATGAAAGAATGCATGTGTACTATGTTTATCACCATCTTTGTTTTCTTGATTCTTGAGGGTTTGAAGTTAAAATAGAAATTTTGAATCAATGATATGAAGATAATAAATTATAAGAAAATATTTGATGTGATAAGTGGCACACAATAACTAGTCTAAATTAATTTGTGTATGTAAAGAAAGAAGTTTGGGGCACAGAAAAAAATAACTATATTAAAAATCATACCCAGTCCTGATGACAAGACATTCTATCCTATAAAGCAGGAAAAAACTCTTGGATATTTTTTTTTTTAACTTGGCTTTACATCTAAGGGTTTGTCACTTGTGAAACCGGTTTATAGACTAATTCACACTACCCAACAAGGCATTATTATGACTAAAGATTTAACATTTTCTCTAATTACATTTAACAAAAAAACAATCATCAATTTGATACACATATACTCTGCTGCAATAAATATATGCACAAATATGCACACCCGATAAACAGATAAATCCAGATAAATATATAACTTGCAGATTATAAAAAACAATGCAATGAACTGAAAAAAAAACTGATGCATTAACTTAAGCTAAAAGCGATTTAATTTTTTTAAAACAATTATTTTAGAATTTAATTGATAATCAAACAAAAATTATATACTTAAGGTTTTAATCCTTTTTACATGCAATCTTACATTTTCATGTATGTAAGTCTAAATATGTATATCTTGTGTATTTACAAATATTTAAATAAAATATTTATTTTCCACTCAGATAACCTTTTTATTTCAAATATTATAAGATTTTAAATCTATTTTCATAATGATAATTATATTCAAAATATTTTTTTTTACATTTCTCAGTCTTTTTATAAATTCTTATGATTTACTTTTTGTCACGATTAAATTTTAATGTTTTTTTTTTTTATCTTTCAAGGAAAAAATAAAATTATACGTTTAAAAGTAAGTAAATACAATGTGTTTCTTTAACTTGTTTTTTTGTTTTGTTATAAAGCATAAAAAGTTAATCAAAATGTTAATTTAACAAGATTTCTTACTTTAGTTTTTCGAATAATATTTTCAATTTATTTTCCTTCCTCTTATTTTAAAATTCAGATTTATAAACTTAATTTGCATTTTTAATTTTGTAAAAAAAAACCGTAGTTAATATTATTATTAATAAATTATTGGCATTTTTTTTTTAAAAAATAAATTGTTATCCAAATGCTATGGCTTTCATTATTTAAATTTTTGTATCAGTTTTTGGTTCTAACAACTTTTTAGGCTTCAGTTCGCTCTTTTGTTCTCTCACAGGTTTTCTAGAAATGAATAAATATTGTGTCTTTTTCTACTAATAATGATATATATTAAAATATGATAGTATTTTTTCACTATAATATTTTGTATGGTATTAGCTTTATTGAACAATTCTAATGTGTATAGTTGATATTTTTTATTTCAGTTTATGTCTATTAAATAGCTCATTTTCTAAAATGGACAATAATAAAATGCAATAGGCTGTTTTTTTCTATATAAATTATAATAAATAATAAAAATCATATACAACAGTTCTCTCTCTCTCTATATATATATATATATATATATATGCACAAAAAGCCTTTATCTCACATGTTTTTATGCTGAAAAAAGGTTTTTTATGTGATATTATTACAAATATAATAATAATAATAATAATAATAATAATAATAATAATAATAATAATAATAATAATAATAATAATAATAATAATAATAATAATAATAATAATAATAATAATAATAATAATAATAATAATGTACATACAAATATAGATGTTGTACATGATTTTTATTATTTATTATATTTTATTTTGAATATGATCCAGCATCTTAAAATATTCTATCTCTACACTTTGAGATGATTCTTTAATATATGTACAATATCATTGTGAAACTCAAAAATTCAAAATCTACTTTTGTAACAAATTAAAGTCACCCATCATAGTGCTTCATAAATATGCATAAAACTATAATTTTCAAAGTGAAAAGGTTGAATTATTAAACATCAAGTCATAATATGTTTATTCTTTATATATATATATATATATATATATATATATATATATATATATATATATATATATATATATATTTAACCACTATATATATATATATATATATATATATTGAAGTGGTAAATCTGTTGTACATATTTAACTTCACTGCCTTATGACATTACATATCTTTAAAGTAGGATTTGAACCAGTTTATATGTTTATTTGGTCATTTAGGAATGTTTAAACACACATATACACATATCACTGCCACCCTGTTTATTTAAAATGATTATGTGTAACCAATTGAATTATTATTTTAGCTTAAGTATATTTTATTTCCAAGCTTGTATATTCCCTTCACTTAGATAATTGTGTATGTGCGTATATTTATTATAGATATAAAAATGAATACGATTAATGTAAAGCTAAAGTAATGCCAGAAAATTCTAAAAGGTATTATTACAATTTAAAAATGTCATTCTCAATTTAAGTCAAACCAAAAATCATATTTTAAAGTTGTTTGCAATTTTAAAAATTTGCTTAAATAATGCTTTCTGGAACATATTGTTTACATCTTCCAATATTGCCAAATTTCAAGTATAGGAGGAGCAGAAGTTCTAGGAACACAAAAAAGGAGTTCAAATCACTCTTCTCTTGTATTCATTTGGAGAGTGGAAGCAAAATGAACTGTGATTAAAAAGAATTTGCCCCCCCCTGACCTTAGACCACCTTTGTTCTGCCTTCCTGCTATGTCATCGCTACTTGAGAACTGTTATGTTTAACTGTAAAAGAATATTGGAAGATGTATACCATTATTTTATTAATATTGTGCCTTGCTAAACTTAGTATACATTATTATAAGTGGCCACCATAACTTCTAAAGGTAATCCATTTTGCCGAAGAATGAACTCTTAATTCTCCTCACTTCACTTCTTTCCTAAATCTTAATTGTAATCATAATGTAATCTTCATTTATTTGGTAACTGACTATAAACTTAATTATCGTTAAATTTGTGATTTTTTCTCTTAAGTTTTAAACTTGTTCTTTGAAATGCTAGCACAGAATTATATATATTTAAAATCTATCACTAGTTTTAAGTTTCATGCTCTAATTATATTATTTTCATGTGGCAAAACTTATTTAAACTATGTATCTTATTAATTAGTTTTAATATGCTAATGCTTCAATCTAGCAAACTTATATTATTTCAATCATGATTCTGATATTTTTTGGAATATTTAAATAGATAAACGTAAAATTTCTTATTGAATGCTGTTTGCTAGGTTAAATATTTTGAAATGTATGCTTAATGGCGGATTGTTTAAAATGTCATATTATGGGATAAAATAAACTTTTTGCTGTTGACACTATTTATTTAGATGCATTCTATGTTTTCTAAAATGATTTTAATTACTAACCTATTTTAAATAATTATTTATTGCTTTTATGCATTGAGCATTTGCTTATGATGTATTGCCGTTTAAAAATACTTGGGCTTGTTAAATAGGAAAAATAATATTTTTCCCTCTTCTATTTTCGACATCCTAAATTTATTAAAGTTATACGTACGATTCTAAGTGGGTTATTACTTTATCATGGCATTACTCATGATATTATTGCTTTATTTAAGCTGAAATTATTTCATTAGTCATTTAAGACTTAAGCCATATTTGTGTTGCTTACTTATGATAGCATTATAAAGAATTTATATTTTGCTTTATCATATTTATTTATCCGAACTCTGGATTTTCTTCACATAACTTGTCTAGGAATGAGGTTTGGTAGAATTGATCTCAGGATAAACATTAGAGTATTAAGGCTCTGCATGTGAAATGTCGGAGGGTGTACCATAAAATCCTTACCACTCATATTTTCGAATATCGCCTTGTGATAAATACAAGTGGAATTATATATGTGATAAAGCCTTTCAGTCCAAAGACGGACATCTTCTCTATTTTAAACGCTATCATTATAGGTCAGCACTGCAAGTTTTTAATGTATAATTCTTATATTAATTATAAGACATAGTGCAGTGATGTTTGTAAACCACTCATTTAATAATTAGTCAAATATTTTAGGATTGTTATAGTAAGACTTAGTTAAGCTAACCCATTCCTCATTTATACTCGCCCAGATATGCTCATGAACGATAAATTACTTATCTGTTATATTAAGAGTAAACCTCTCATTGGAGATAAATTTATAAACGTCCTTATCATTACTTAAAGTAATTATCATAGCATTGATAACATTAATTTATTATTATTTATAGTTCATTAGCATACTAAATCAGTTGCCTATATGCAAAGTAATAACCACATTAAATCTGCACTATGCTTCTGATGTAATTTTAAATTATTTATGTTCATTAAATTATTATGCTGATAATTACTTATGTATTTGTGTCTTATTGAATCTCACTCATTGAATTCCATTTAATATTTATAATAGTGTTAGTAATGTTTAGAAGTTATAACTGATTATTTTAAATTGACATTTATCTCTGGATTGTTCTGTTCTTGCTCATTCTGGATGGATACTATATAAAATTCATGTTTCTTTTGCAATGCTAACTGTGTGCAATTTATTTAAATTTATAGATTGTCCCTTCACATAAGGTATTTGATTGAGCCAAGATTTGATATTATTTATTTACATTAATTACCCTATAGATCTCTTGTTTCTCCACTGTGTCTCTAGGACCAGAATGAATAAAATTTCTTCTGTTATCATCAGAAGTGTTGTTTATAATGTTAAAATTTTAGAGAAGAGCAAATAGGGCAGAATTCATGATTGCTCCTGACCTATGTATCTCGGGCATGAGTGGTTTTAGAGTACTTTTGCGTAGATTCTAAACCTTGTTAAATGAACATACAATTCTGACCGGAAATATATATATATTGTGAATATTCAGATTAATGATCAAGGTATTTAAAAAAAAATAAAGAAGTTTGTTGATCTTGTTTGATTTTTCTTGTGCTTGATAGATAGATAGATAATGGAAGATCTTGGAAATATGGATTTAAATTGATCACCACGGCAACCTAAAGCTTTTAAATAGAATTGTTTACTGTTGATTCTAGCTTTAAAATAATAAATTTGCTATAATCACACTTAAGAAAAACATATAGGTAAATAAATAAATTTTGAAAACAATTCAGTACAATAAAAGTTTATTTAAATAGGATCTATATTATTTTACATATTTCATGTATATGAATGCATTCACCATAGTAACATTATTATATATAATTTAATGTTTTTGTGTTATGTATATTTGTTTATAAATTAATTTAAAAAATATTATTATTAAAAAAATATATATGTGTAAATTATTTGTGTTTATAAAGTGAATAAAGGTTGTTAAATTAATTTTGTAATTTGGTTTGCAAATAATAGGAAAAATCTAATCGAATTTGGATTTAATTTCCATGTATCCATTTTCTCCAAACTTCCATCGTACTTGAATGCCAGGTGAAAAAAATTGTTCTGTTTTATCGTTTGGCATTGAGGTTTATTTGAGTAGTATTCAGCGGTTGTTATGATACACTAATGTCAGAAAGAGAACCTACAAAATATCCACAAAAGACTAGAAGAGTAGACTATCAACTTTTTGTGATTGCAATGGACATATTTTCTATGTTCTTACAAATAAAAGTTTTTCAATATTTTTTTTTAAAACTGTTAAACCATAAAACATGAAAAAAATAAACTTCAATTATTTGCCCATTCAATCACTTGAAGGGCAGTTGTGAAGGATTTACAAAGGATAATGACAGCAAAATGTAAAAAAAAAAAAAAGGAAACCTACGAAAAACAATGCTTTATATAAAATCGGCTATTTTAGTTTTAAAAACAAAGATATTTCTGGTTTAAAGTTTGGCGTATAACAACCGTTGGATTTGGATAAATATTGTGTCACAAGCTAAGAAACACCCAGGATCAACTGGATTAATTCGCATCATAAAGAGGCTAATTAAATTGCACTCTCCTCTCTGAAAAGAAAAAGGACTGTTAGTGAAGCATTCTAAAGTTTGACTTAATTTTTTTCTGAGAAATAAGCTTCTCTTTGCATCATTCATAGAAACTGAGGATAAGTCAATGGACAAATAAATTGTGAAAATGGACACTCTTATATATGGTATGATTTTTTTTTAATATATAAAAATGTGCGCATATTAATTTTTTTTTACATATATTTAAAAAGGATGATTTGTATTTTATTTAAATTATCTTTAAGAGTAATAGAATTTATTAAATGAAAATGGTCGGAGAGATTCAAATATATCATATGATTTCATATTCATTTATCAGTTATTATTTTGTTAAACAAATAAACTTCAATATCATCCAATTTCATATCTTTGGTATCTGTTATATATAAATTTTTTAGTGAGATATCCAAAAGTCTCTCCATTCATTTATTCATTTTTTTTATGTCGTTAATGTTTTCGTAGCACATTTTAGAGATACACATAGTAATTTTATTATTTTTATTTATTCAATCAATCTGAAATGTAAATTAATTTTCGATGTATTTTGTTATTAATCTTTCCAATTTTCTTTTATATAATCAAATAAATTGAGTGATTTAAATGACAAGTCTCCCTTAATTTTTTATTATTATTATTTGGATTGAATAAGATGACTTAGCTATTTAAATGACAAGGTCCAAACTCAGCTTGGTAAGTGAGCTAGAATATAAGATATGGTGTGTTTTGCAAATTAGCATTTTATTTTATTCCCATATGAGTTTTATATTTATATTTGCATACGAATATATATATATATATATATATATATATATATATATATATATATATATATATATATATATATATATATATATATATATATATATATATATATATATATTATCATTTATCTTAGTTAATATTACAAAGTAAATCATTTCATGTTTGTCTGATTCCGTCCTAAAAATCTAAATAGATCGTGCTTTATTGTTGGTTCAGAATAACTCATCTTAGATATTTTTTTGTTACTTCTGTAAAATAAAGAGTACAAATTTCATTGACCGGTTTAATTGAATATTGTTTTGATTTGTATAAATATCAATTATAATCATATATTTTAATTATTGCCAACCAATTTTATATTCAATTGTTAAAAGATTCAAATAAATAATATTAATACTCATAGGTAAATAAACATCCAATGGAAACTTAACATGTCTTTTATATAATATGATTGGACATTATAAAGATAGAAAATAAGCTAATAGAGTGTTGATAATAAATTCTAGTGAAGTATTCCATTTAACTCATAAATGAAACAATAATTAAGTATCACTTTGTTGGAAGATAGTAATAAATTATTTATATATTACTTTATAGCTTCTTAATGAACTGGACGTAGATTAATTTGTTTAAACATTTAAGTGAGTGCATAAGTTTTCAAAGTGTCTTATAAAATGATATTAAAACTAGTTGATGTCAATAGAAAATTATTAATTAAAAATTAAAGTAGAAAGAATTGTGTATCGCTTATTGACACGAATGTTTATACTTTCTATTTAGCGTTTATTAAACTAGATATATATTTGAGTCAAGTATTATTTTATCTTGATATTTAAATAATGTCTATATGTAAAAAAAAATGTTTTGCATAATAAAATTACAGGTATTTATAAGCTTATCCGTTAAGATGAAATGCAGCATCATTAAATAATGAAGTAGATTTACATTACTACAATAATAATAGGTTAATAAAATATATATTGGAATCTGCTTTAGTTATTAATTGGATTTGATTTTCACTAGATTGCTAATCAAGTACTTAGCCTAATCATATATTATTGTTCAGGGTGATGATATGCTAGTTCATTGATCAGTGCAGTGTACTTTGTAATGTGATGTATTTGTTGATGTCTGGAGCAGATAATCTCATCATTCTTTCGTTTCCATATATAGCTTAAACAAATTAGACTTTAAGAGAGATTATTTGTGCTTTGTGATGGTTTATTATACAATGGCGACCGATTGAGCTAGACTAGATTATTTTAAATTAGATTTTAGATTTTTTTATCAGATCAGATTGATCATCCTAACCATCACCTGCATTCATCAATTCAATCAGTTACAAAATGGCACCAACGTTTTGAGGCCTTCTTTCTTCAATTTAAATGGAATACAGCATTCATCAATTCCATCAGTTACAATATATATATATATATATATATATATATATATATATATATATATATATATATATATATATATATATATATATATATATATATATATATATATATATATATATATATATATATATATATTAAGGCTTTGGCTATGCTGAGGTTATTAAAATATGGTAGATCTGAATTTAGTTCAGTCCCATATAGCTATTTAAATTAGATTGCTGTATTTAAAGACATTTTCTTGTCTGAAAATTTCAGAGTTTTTACTTAAATAGATGTTTGAAACAAGTGCTGGGTTTTTAGTTTATATTTTAGATCTAGTGTCTGATTATTCTAGCTCTCTGGTGATGTGAGCCATAAGCTCAAAATCAGTTGTTCTGGAGATGAGAGTGTTTTGGATAGAGATTTTAAATATTTTCTCATACTGCACTTATTAAGAGCTTGTTTGAGCTATTGGTACACTCTATGTATTGCATTTTTGTAACTACAAGCTTATAAAAGTAATGTCATGATATATATGACTTGCTTTATATATATATATATATATATATATATATATATATATATATATATATATATATATATATATATATATATATATATATATATATATTGTTTTGAATAATTATATATATATATATATGTATGTACTCTTATAATTGAATATTTATAAATACAGTAATTACATATATGTAAACTATAACTAAAAATAGTCTTTGTCAATTAACATTTTAAAAAGCTAACATTCCCACAATTCTGTGATCTTAATGTTTACTGCTTGTCTGTGAATTAAGTCTTGTTTGCAATTTTGACTATTCTTATAGTTTTTGTCAACTGACCCTTTGAAATGCTAACTTTCCACAATTCCATGATCTTAACATTTGCTATCTTGTTTATACAAATACAAACAAAACTTAATTAACAGACAGGCAGCAAACATTAAGATTGCAGAATTGTGGGAAGGTTAGCCACAAGACTTAATTAATCAGATAGGTAGAAAATATTATGATCACAGAATTGTGGGAAGGTTAGCCTTTCAAAGTGTTTGTTGATAAAGACTATGAGGATAGTCAAAACCGCTCCTAAGTGGATAAAAGTTTTAAAGTTATACTTTACAAATATCTAATTATTGTATTGATAAATATTCAATTATAAGATTATGTAGATTGATTTGAAGAAATACAGACATCAAATTATATATATATGTCAACAGATGGTGTTCTACCAAAAACACCGTCAAGTGTAGTTTTCTGTTTACATAAACGTCAGAGTGAGTATTCACTATCTCTAACTTTAATTCCACTTTCAGATCATGATTTCAAGCTATTTGCTATGGTCAGTGAAAGACAGGAATAAGAAACTAGATCTAAACACAAACTCTGAGCATTTATGAAACAGTTTCTATTCAGCTTGCAAGCTTGAATCTTTTAGACATGTAATGTCTTTAAACTCAGCATAGCAAGCCAGATAGCTACATGGGTCTGATCTCAGTTCAGCATCACCACATAGTAGAAGCCTCTGCAATATATATCATTGCTAGAAAGACCTCAAAGGTATATTTATGAAAAACAAAAAAAAACAAGTTAAAAACTTGCTAACGCTTGTATTTATGTCAACAGATGGCGTTCTATGCTGAGTTTGAAGACATTACGTGTCTAAAAGATTCATGCTTGCAAGCTGAATAGAAACTGTTTCATAAACACTCAGAGTTTGTGTTTAGATCTAGTTTCTAAAATTCCTGTCTTTCACTGATGATAGCAAATAGCTTGAAATCATGATCTGAAAGTGGAATTAAAGTTAGAGATAGTGAATGCATGCTCTGACGTTTATGTAAACATATGCTTGATGGTGTTTTTGGTAGAACGCCATCTGTTGATATAAATACAAGCGTTAGCAAGTTTTTAATTTGTTTTTTGTTTTTCATATATATATATATGGGGGGGAGGGCGTGTTAGGATCTTCTCCAACTATATATTTGGCACTAACTAAATTTTCATCTTTTATTTAACATATATTTAACATACACTGACTATATTTTATTTTTTTTTATTAATTATACCAGAGTAAATATACTGTTAAATAAATAATTGTAAATTCTTTATTGCTAGAGATGCTATGATTCTGATTAAAAGTCTTATTTTATCCTCATTTCAGTCTGAAATCATATATACATTAGGATCTAATAAAAAAGTTCCCAAAAACGTTCATAAAAAGTGTTTATTTGTCTATGATGAGAAATTAAAGCTATCATTTTCCTGCATTAAATAAGTCTATAACTATTTCATAAATAGCAATGTTTATTCTTTAACATATAATTAATTGTGCCAGAGCAAATTTATTGTTATATAAATAATTATTAAACCTCTCCCCATGCTTGCTTTTTATCATTTTTAATCACACAAATAGTTTTTTTTTTCAAACATACAAATTTATATTTATATAATGAGTGTGTATTTGTAATACAAGTTTATTACATTAAGTCTTCTGATATATTACTACATTTCATTACTATATTATATATGCTAGTTATATAATTGAAGTTTTAACAGTTTTAAATACAAGTCAAAAAATATTGTTAGGTTTCAATACATGTATATATATATTGTAATGATATAGAATGAAAAGAGAGAAATATAAGGGGAAAGTGGATAGATATGAAAACAGCATCATCCCCATAGAAAAAATAGAGAACAAATAATAGAAGTAAAATAAAATATGAACACATATACGAAGCTTGACAACAATGAAAAATAACAATATATAAGTAATTGTATTAATTACAAATGAAAACATCTGTAATTCTATGCTGGATTATCAGTATTTTCCAATAATAATAAACTTAATATCAATAGTCATACTTTGTAGCTGATATAAATAATGTTAATTATGAAAAGATGAATTATCTAGTCACTGTTAAACCTAGGTCATTATATACAAACAATTAGTTGGAGGCTCATACTTAAGTTCTAGTAAGTCACTCAAAATATATATAATCATGGAGACTGATACACAGTCATTATCATCAACACTTTTGTCATATTGTACTATGATTGTGTAGGGTTACTATAGCTTAATTTCTAATAAAAAAGCAAAATACAGTAAATGAACTTTACAGATAATATCATTGTACATCCAGGGAACTAATTTTAGGTCCAAATACCAAACATAAAACCACCACAGATAAATAATTTAACTATTATTGTTCTTTAGAGCTAATTTAATATCTCCAGCCCATAGGGACTGTGACTGTGAACAAGAGAAAATAAAAAATTATATGTTTACTCTGCTCTAAATGAATAAAAGGCATTAACACTATAATAATTTATAAACAATTATTTGATAAACTATTTGATTAATAATTAAACAAATGTAAAATGGCATGCTAATTCAAATTTAAATATATTTTATCAAAATAATTATAAATTCTAATAGTAAATCTGATTAACCATTTGACTTTTATTCATTAACCCTTTGTTTTTATTATGTTATTCCCCTTTTAGTAATTAAAATTTGAAAACAATTTTTCACAATCAGAGATAAGGACATGTTAAAAACCTTTTTTATAATTTTTGAGGGAAAATTAAATGAATAGAAAAAAAAAAACATGTTTAAAAAAAATAATAATTAAATGGTTGTATATGACCGATTAAATAAAAAAAAAAACATTTACCTAAGAAAAATAAAAAAAATAATTTTGTTAAAAGCCTTTTTATAATTTGATTCAAGAAAACAAACAAATCTTTATAAAATTAATGATTATTACCAATTGTTACTTAATTTCAAAATTATATGTAAATGTAAATATAATGTGCACATTAAAATACCTTTTACTAAGTATTTATTTCTCTTTTGACTCCTTTGGCAGTTGTAATTCCTACTTTTTCCATGTTACTTTTCTTCTTGTAGGTTTCTCCCTTATCACCCAGCTACAGGCTTATGAAGACAATTTTCTCCATTTTGCATAATTTTTGTGATATTTGATTCTGTACTTTTCCTAATATTTCATCTTTTACCTTTCTGCCTTTCATTGTTTTCAGTCATTTTTTATATCCTATTGATTCTTTTTTATATTTTTCTCCAATTGTTTTTATTTATTTGCTATTTGATCTTCATTTATATAATTTTCACTCTCTAGATTGACATTTATTTTATTAAAACATTCATTCAGTTTTTTTCCATCATTATATATTGTATCAATTTCCACTTTTTGTTTATCACATTTTTTCTAATTTATGTTTTTATCCAAATAATCATCGATGGAAATGAGACCATTACTATTATTACAACTAGTAGCTTCTAGATCCAGGATGTATTTATTTGTAGTAGTACCATCAATATCTATCATATATTCCTCATTTATTTGGGATATATTAACATTATTTTTTTGAACACTGGTTTATTTATTTTTTTCTTTTGTTGATTTATTTTCAGTGTTATGTTTTGCAATATTTATGTTGTTTTCTAATTCATTTTGTTTATATATCATAGCAGCATTGAATTTATGCTGATCTGTTTTTATTATTTTTATTTCTTTATGGCTTTTTTATATTATACTTTTCTCAGTTGATTGCTTCTTTCATTTTCTTTAATATCAACTGCAGCATTTACACTGAAATAATCTTCTAAAGTTTCTATTTTTTTTTTTCAGTTGAATGCTAACTTTTTTTTCTGATTATGTTCTTCTGTCATCTTCAATTTTTCCTTTGTCAGCATATAAGGAAAACTGTTTTAAGTCACTTCTACACACAAAAATATAAATATAAACTTATTTAAATATTATATAAAATAAGCTTTACATCACTTCCCTCTAAATGTAATTTATTTTACTGTTTCCTATTACTGTAATTACTACTATTACCACTCCTGATCTGATTATCTTTGAACCTGTTGATCTCAATACTTAACTTTGTCTGTATACTCTATTTATTTCCATTTTTTTTAATATGAATGATATTCTGTTGATGTGTGTGTGACTAATTTCCTTTTATCACTTTTTTTTATTTTAATTTACTTTTATTCTAAGCACATGGGCATACATAAAAGGAAGTTTATGAAACAAATCATTTGCTAATTTTTTTTTCCAAAAATATAACAAGCATTTGGTAGCAAAATAATGACTAGTGGCCTGTAATCATCCAACCACTGGTACTATAAATACACAATGCAACATGAACACCAATAATATCTCAATTTAGTCAATATAATCTACCTATATCACAAACAAAATTAACAATGCAAAAATCTCTGCAAATCCTCACTACTTTTTGAGCCTTAGATGCCAATAAATAAACAATAACATTAAATGTATACCTTGTTAATTTTCTCAGGGTCTTAGATATTGAAGCTTCTAACAGGACTGCAGTAAGTAACCATAATAAACAATTGGAAATATCAAATAATACAAATTGGTTGGTATAATATTGACATAGAATATTCAATAGAGTCCCATGAAAACATTGCTTTCTCAAGCCAATGACAAAACCTTCTATCCATCCCCAGCACTGAAAGTAGTGTAAAATAAACTTCATAGTCAAAAGCTCAATCCATTTTTTAAATCATATTTTGATTTTCCATTCTACTTTACATATGAACTATATATATGGCAGTATCACTATTTTTATAATAAAATTATGAATTTAATGATTTTCTATCCTCTTGTCACATACTTCACAGTAATATCTTTTAAAATTAATTATGCATAAAAACACAGTTTTATTTCTTAGGTGTAATTATGATTGAGCATCAAGTTATGTGACTATTTTGCATACTGAACATCAGAAATCAATAATCATTGGGTCCATAGTTGGGACATTTTTAAAAATATAGAAAAAATATATGATTAAAAACAAAAGCATCCCCAATGTTGAATGAAAAAAAATGCATGAATATAAAAGGAATGATGTGATAAATATAAAAAGAATGTTTGAGAGACAGCATGGACAAACAAATTATATTGTTATACTATTAATAATTACAAAATACACCACCCAGTATTAGTCAAGAATAGACAACTCATAAGTCATCAGAAATAAGTAACCAACTATTGTGTCTGGATTTACATGAGGTACACTATAAATAGGCTAATTAAATAGCCATTGCAAGATTAGAATATGACATAAAAACAATTATTTGAAGATGCCTACTGTGGTGCTAAAATATCACTCATAATAAAATATTAATGATGTGATTCTGGTATATGCTGATTATTATCACTAATTTGGTCATATAGTAACTTTGAGTACAGGCCAAATATAAACTACATTTTTTCTAACAAAATAAATAGGAAAAAATGGATTTTAAAAGTCAGCCTTTTGTGTCTTCCAGAGTATTTTCATTTTTTCCATGATGGTTGCTTCTTTTAGGCTTATTCATTAACATCTGGTGTACGTTAAGTTAGACTTTTTTTTTCATTTTTCATTAGAATATTTTCAATGTTTTTTAATACTTATCCAGTCAGGATAACACCTAGAGGTAAAGATACCCATGTTCATGGATAAAAACAAAGCTTACTGCAGATAATTTCAGGGATATTCTTTTTATTTTACATTTTTTTCTAGTGAGCAGGTTATATAGATAATATTTAATAATGTTCACCTACTTGCCAAAACTTAGTACATGATTTTTTAATATTCCATTTTCAAAAGTATTATACTTATCTGGAAGTGTGTCATTCACAGCTGGACTTTTTTGTATTTTACAGCAGTTGAATTAGAAAAGACTGATGTTACTTTTTTCTTTAATCATTGAGTCAAGAATAATTTTTCTTAAAGTCCTTTTCAAGATATTAATCAAGACTGATTTCTTCTTACAAGAAACTCAAGTTTACTTATTTATGCACTCTTCTATCTTTGGGACAATACTGCATCCATCCGATTACAATTCACTCACCAACATGACAAAATGTAGTTCTGACAATTTAGGTCTGATATTTTTACAGAATGATTGTTTTGATAGCTTCCTCCATCAAAATTAAACTTGCGAAATAGCATAAATCAATGATAAAAAAGTTAAATTTCAATCACAAGAAAAAATTCCTCTGTGTTATTTTTTCTTATATTAAAGTTGAAGAAATAGATAAAGAGAAAAGGGGAAAGACAATATTACTTAATTAAAAATAAAATTTAACAAAAATGTTAAAACCTTAATTTATTATTTAAAAAAAAATATTTGCTATTCTTTTTATGCAGGTAGAATTAAAACTTATTAATAATTATTTATGAGAAAAAAAATCATGTAAGTTTTTTTTTCTTTTGAACATTAAAATAAAAATCAAAACTGATAGGTAAATTAATAAAGTCAGAGAATAAAAAAAATTGGTTATGTTATTTTATACTATTTTCTCTCTTTTACAATCATTTATCACAAATTAAAACATTCACATTATTATTTAAAAACAATGATTTAGAATTATCATATTGTCATTTGGAATGAAAAAATTTAAACTAAATCATGACTTATAAAAAATATGTTAAAATTAAAATTAATTTCACCATACTAATTTTACTTATTTATAGGCTTGTAATATTTAAAATGGCCAGAGTGGACTATCTGTAATATATATATATATATATATATATATATATATATATATATATATATATATATATATATATATATATATATATATATATATATATATATATATATATATATATATATATTGTACTGGACACTCGATCCATCTTTGATCACAGGGGGTGTCATCTGTGTATCTGGAAAATTTATTTACCATGAACAAAATGTATGAAGATGATGGTTTTCACAGACTAGATTCGGGAAGAAACAAGAAATCTTAAATATTGTTCAGACAATTGAGATATAAAAGTACTAAAACAAACATCAGCCAGATTAAGTTTAAACAATTTCTAAAGTTTTATTTATAAAGTAAAGATTGGCACACAATAAATATGGTTATATAAGGCATGTCTAAAAAGAATAAAAAACCAATGCTCTGCAAGACAGACTAACTTTCTAAAAGTGAATTAAAAAAGGAGGCAAATATTTTCCTTTAGCTGACAATTCACCCACAGCAATTCTGGTTTCTTTATTTAAAAATTCAAAAAGAAAAAAAACCATAGAATGTTTCTTGCATGAATCAATGAACCAGCATGGGCAAGCATTCACTAACTTATTGTACACACTAACCTTTATTCAATTAGTAATAATTGAGTAATTTGAAAATTTAAATAAAATTATATTTTTTTTTCTAAATACATTCAATATTTTATATTAGATGATGGAAATAGTTCAATATATAAATACAATTATTTTGTATTAGTTTTGAAATAATGTTTTATGCAATAAGACATTTCAATGGTATAAATAAAATAAATTGTATTACTTAAAACAGGTACAATAATACCTAATTATAAAAATTTTAAATACTATAAGTGTGTAAAAAGTCTTTGTAACAATTGATGTAAATGTTTAATAAATAAAGCTATGTATTTTGTATATCATTTTGGAGTGCTAAATAAATTATTTTACTTATGCTACAAGAGTCAAAGAACTAGGCAGTTTTATAAAATATGTTTGACATTTTATTGATTACTGTAACCAAGATTATTAAAAACATTGTAAAACATTATTATTCTCCTGTATACAAAATTAAGTTTTGTTTTTAATATTATTCAAGCCTTTCCAATAGAGTGTTAATGTCTTTACACAATTTTTGTATTACACACATAATCATAACTCAGACTTAGCTTATTCAAGGAGAACAAAATTAATATTTATATATTACTGTTATGAAATTTTATTTACTAAATTATGTTTATCATTGCTTTCTTATAATTTTTATGATTTTTGTTTATATTCTTGTTCTTTTATAATAAGATGCTTGTTATATTTAATACATATGTCTGTCATTATTTAACCCATCATCTTTACATATTTATTAAATAAAAGATCATAATTATAAGGTATTAAATTACATATTAATTTAATTTAATTTTATATGCTTTTAATTATTACTATGGCTATCTAAAATGCAAATAAGTAGGGTAACATTATGTACAATAAAATTCCATGGTATACTCATCATATCTAGAAATAAATTAAACTTTACTTCTGTATATTTTTTATTATTTTCTTTGAATGATTAAGATTGAATTATTTAATACTTCTAAGATACACAATTTGTTAAACATTATATTTAAGTCAGAAATTAGAAAGAATTCATTTTCTAACCTTACTTAAAATACATATTAATTATATTAAAGTATATTTTTTGCACAAAAGTTATTTTAACAGAATAATTATATCTAAAAATACAATAAGATTTTTATCATATATTTCTAAGAATACCTTATAAAAATTGTTTTAAATTTTAGGTATTATTAAATTCTGAACAATTATTAACAATTATTTTACTCATAGGCTAAACTCTCCATAGTAGCACCACTTGTGCAAGCCAAAGTAATCAGTGGATGCAAGAAGGTTATTGCATACAATTCCTATCTACTGTCTACTTATCCAATATCCCCAGACTAGTTTCTAGCTTGTGGCTTTCATTAGTGAGGAGCCTTGGATCTAAAGAGCACTGTACTTGGATCTTAGGATCTATTTCAACCCTTCAGCAGTCACTTTTTACCTTATTGTCTAACTCTAAAACTTTGGGTGCAAAATAAAAACACAATAATGTTTTCAATTCAAACTTATTAGCTTGTATAGTGATGGTGGTCATGTGATGTTTAGTGGTTTTAAAACATTTATTTTATGTGAAGATAAAACAGGTATTTATTTTAATTTACTGTCACAAGTGTGTAATCAGTTGTAAACACCCTTTACATGAAAACATGCTCAAATCCCAACAAATATTTTTTTTTTGCTTTTACCCAATCAAGGCATAAAGTTTGGGTTACAATTGTGGTATATAATTTGGGTGCCATAATGCATGTCCCAAAAATTTTAATGTCATTAATATTAAATTTTAAATTTATAAAGAAATTTAAAGTAGCCAGTGGTGTAGTGAATTAACATTAAATTTAATTATTAATAAATAAAGAGTATATTATGAAATTGTGTTTTTTTCCTTAATTTGCAGTGACAATTTGTTCAATATGACCTTGATGATGATGTTGATTATGTAATCCATGCTAATTCTAAAGCAAGTTTTTTGTATGTACTTATAAATTTTCATTTATATTATAGACAGTAATATTAATAAACAAAGAGACTATATTCCAAGAGTAATTAAACAAAATCTGCAAATGATAATGATAATATTAAATAGCTTTGTTGTTGTGATATGTAAATTACTGTTTTCTTTAGGGAAAGTGAGAAGAATACCAAAGTCAGTAGGTGGATTCTTAGGTAACCTATCTGTAGTAATAAAATTTAATATTTTAAGTGCTTGTTAGTATTACTTTAGTGCATTTTTTATATATTATTAAATACATAGTCTTAGGAAGGAAGCAACTAATGGTATATGTTAGGATGGTCTGAAAATGTACCATTAAGTGATTTAATTAACATTTTTTATGTATTTTAAAAGAAATGCAAGATTATCTTACTAATAAAATTGATAAATCTGAAAAAGAAATAAAAAACTTACTAAATCTCAAAAAAAAAAGTAAAATAACTTAAAAGTAGAACTTAATAGAAAATATTATGCAGCCAGAATTGATGTTGAGAAGCTTAGTGAAAGAGTAGAAATATTTGAAAGTCATTGTAATGAGGCTAAATGGATTTAGAACAGAATCTTAAGGGCATTACAACTAGATTGAATGTTTATAAAAATAAATCAAATATTAAATATTTTAGATGAAAAACTAGAGAAAAAAACATGTTAAATGGTCAGTTAATAGCAACAAACCATCATATTAAACAAATACAGACTCAATTAAATTAAACCATTGAAAAATGTAAAAATGATCTTAAAATGAATTTTGGTAAATATGTGTAAAACTGTGAGCTTAGAAAATAAATTGATCTTATGTTAAGAAAACTTAAAAGCTGAGGTCCAGTGAATAACATAACTTCCAAATTAAAAATAAAAGTAAGTTTGATGATGTAAAGAAATATTTGAATGCAAGGAATAAGTCCATATTTAGAGGAGATATAAAAGGCTACAAAAAGTTGTTAAAAAGAAATACCTGGGAATTCAAAAAGATGATCAGAACAGATTATCCAGTACAGTCAAAACATGTCCACTGCTCTAGAAGTATTTTTTAAAAAAAATATAGAAGACAACCGAACTATAAGAAAAAAAATCCAGTGAAGGTTACTTGAAAACATAAACATAGCCACTTGGGTGCATGAGTTGAATAAAAAATTGGATGAGTTTCAAGCCATCATCAATAACAAAAATTTAATAATATCAAGTCCTAAGATTAGAAATACAATGGATAAAGTGTCCAGAGTTTATGTACCTAATCCCATGAAAGGTGAGCAGACCCATTATTTTTTCATAAAGATATGGCATATTTAGGTCATAATCCTCATCCAATACCAAATTTAGAACCAGAAAAGGTACATCAAAAAATCAACCATATTAAAAGTAATAAAAGTGAAAGTAATTAAAGGAGAAATATTATGAAAATCCCTCCAAATGCCTACATATCATAGGAAAGCCAATTAAATTGACCCCCATCATAGCATGAGAAAAAAAAGTAACTATTGCTAGTAACTGTTTATAATGCATCTAAGGACTAATGGACATCTTTATTTGACAACCACACTTAGGGAGACTTCAAGCAGTTAATTATGACAAGCTTTTGAGTGAATATGGCCAGGATATTGTGCATTATCATGTGTCAAAAAGTATATAGTCAGTCAAAAAGAAAGTAATACTCAATATTTCAAAAGACAAGCAGTAAAATATTAAATTTTAACAGCCTTCTGAATATCTGAGTATCAAATAGTAAGAATTTTGGGACAAAATCTGCCAAATCATATAGAGAAAACTCTCACTGTAGCAGATCAAAATATTATTGAAGAGGTTGATGAAATCCCAGATTTCTTGAAAAAAAAGATAGGTCTTATAAAAGGAGATATAAATCTCCTAAGGAATCATCTAATTATTCACTCTTAATATACCTACTTAAAATAAAATGAACTATTGGAATAAGATTTGTCATGTAAATAAACCAATTTCTTGTAAAAGTACTAGCTCCAATTACTTAAGAGAAGAGCTATTCATTGTCAGTGCCAAAAACATAAGTGATACTCCTGCTGACAGAATTCAAACCACTCCTAAAATATCATAAAGGCTAATAGTGAAACTTGTGGTATTAAACTACACAAAATCTCATGGAAAAGGTTGT
Organism: Epiperipatus broadwayi; assembly: GCA_028023455.1. Taxonomy (NCBI): domain Eukaryota; kingdom Metazoa; phylum Onychophora; class Udeonychophora; order Euonychophora; family Peripatidae; genus Epiperipatus; species Epiperipatus broadwayi. The sequence continues at coordinate 2,930,967 of JAQFVV010000067.1, read as the reverse complement.
CACTGCAGGGACTTTATGCTAATTATACTAATTTGGAAGAGACATTTTTTATGGCAAACAAATACCATTGGTTTGGATAATGGTTATATAGAATCTGATATATTAATTGAGAAACTTATTGTAAATGATCATCTAATGATCAGTTAAATATTAATACATTTGAAAGATATATTTAACAAAATTACAGATTTCATCCAATCAGTACTCTCAGTGCTATTAAAGCAATTGCAGATAACTCTAGTCAAAGGGAAAAAAGGCTACTTTAATCATTTAGCAAATATGAATGACTGTAAAAATTATCAAATTTAACTTCAAAAATATTCTAATTATACCTCACTGATTCATGAAGTTATATATGGCTCTGGTTTGATGAACAAATATCAGAACAACATTAATTATTAAGAACAAAATTTTATTTGTAAAGATGAAAGTAGTGATTTATTCATAGTTTTCAACAGTCAATAAATTTGTTAGATATCCAAGATATAACAATTGAAGTAAAATTAATTTGAAATTCAAGGATTCTCATGCATTAATTTAAAGCATATAGATAAAATTTATCAATTAATGTCTGATTATAAAACTATATTTTCAAATGTAACAGGAATCATTGAAAAATGTGTTTACCATATCCAATTAAAATTGATACACAGGACATACTCTATCCTTTACCAAGATACACCAACAAATCAATAAAATTGGTGGAATAAATGTTATTAAAAAGTGCATCTTCCTATATCAAACCACTTTTAGTAATTTATAAGACAAATGGATCCATTACAATCTATTTGGATGCCTGTTTTCTCAACCAAGTGACCATCCCTGAAATGTACATCCCTCACTAGTACATAAGCTGGTAATTAGATTTAAAAAGAAACCATCTTTTTTCATTTTTGATTTAACAGGCAGCTATTAGAAATCCCACTCAATATACTGCCATCAAATAAGGGAGACAATTTTAAGTCTTCAAAAATATGCCATTTTCATTGGTTAATAGGAAAGCTGGCATAATTATATGCTTGGATAAAATATTATCAAATAAATTGAAAGATATCTTCAGTGTGTATGTTGATGACATTGGTATAACTTTCCATAACATTGAAGAACACTTTATTCACATAATAATATTCTTTAGGGAATGTAATATCAATAATAACAAGATCAATGTAGAAAAATGTAAAATTTCTGTCAAAAATATTGGGTTTCTAGATCCAATAGTGGGTATTCATAGTATTAACTCGATTCTGAGAAAATTGTAGCAATATGCATTTTTCCAAAATTTCAAAACAAAAAACAGATATCATTTTTTACCAATGTAATTACTACTATAAATTCTATAAAAAATGATTTCTAGTAATATTGTGCATGCATCCAGATTTTTAAAAGAGGATGATAAATAAAATTGATATGAGAGCTACACCAAGGTATTTAAATGTGTCCAACCAAATTGTTGAAGAGTGTAATATTATAAAAATATTTTACATTCAGACTGATAGAAGTGGATATCGGTTGGTAATATAACCAACTTGATCAGTTACAAAAGCCACATGTCTTAATTTTAAACCAGCTTTTAAACAGAACAGAACTACACTACTTGACCACAGAAAAAGAGGCCTTTGCAATCATCTGAACATTTCAAAAATTATGTAGTTATTATTGCGATTTAATATTATTGTTTTTACTGATCAGAAAAATCCTGAGTTCTTGAGTAAAAACTATATTAATAATTAATGCCTTATGAGGTGGAGCCTATGATTACAACAATTTAATTGTAAGACCTAATACAAGGAAGGAAAAACAGTATTGTTGTGACATCCTCAGTAGCATACCATAGATATTATCAATATACATGAAGATAAAGAAATCATAATTTTAACCACCATTAGTTTAGTAATGGATAATTTTGTGAAAAGAGACAATGAAAACATATCTATGTATAGTCACAATATGTTAGAGTAGTTAAATTTATTACTATGTTGAGTAGTCAGTTTGATCCCATAAATATAGCCAACCAATTAACAAAATAAAGGAGAAATACAGAATGTCACAAATTGTTATGTATAAAATGACAGTGTCTAACAAAAAATCAAGGAAAACTAGTGTCCCTACTAGATCAGAAATAAACTGACATTTTAGGTCTATTGCCTATATGGACACTACTGTTCAAAGATATCAGAGTACATACTAAGGAGTTGGTATTATTGGTGCAGCATACATTTATCTATCATAAACTGACATAAGTATTGTAATACATGCCTGAAGTTAAAATATGCTAACAAGTCATATGTGGGAACAGTATGCAATATATTTTACTAAACAGGCCCAATGAACTATTGGCCATATATTTATAATATTATCTTCCACAATTCAATAAATATAATGTTTTCCTAAAGTGTTGGTTGTATTTATATGGTAAACTATTTCTATTATCTAATATGTGTATTGAATGTCTTTAGAAAAATTTAACTTTATTTAATAATTCCAAATACATTCAACTGTTTGTAATAGTACACAGGTTATAGTAGGCCTACATTTAGAGAGATATGATTCTCCATTCTTCTTTACATGTTGCTCACCTAACAAGTGACAGTACTAGCATGAAGATTGATCTTGTACTTTTAGATTCTTTAAGTATTGAATTTTAAGGTAATGCTCTAGCCAACTAAGCCATTCTGCCAAATTCTAAAGACAATCAATACTCATATTAGATTATAGAAATAGTCCAACATATAAATACAAATAAATATAAGTTTCTATTAGCAACTTATGACATATCCCATATATGCTTATCCAGTAACAAAAGCTAATCTCAGAAACATCATTAGATGTCTTAAAATTATAATTCTCATTTGTAGAATTTTCAAGTCAATCTTTACAAATCATCACATCACATTCATTTCCAATATATGAAATAATTAGATTGAAAAACAAAACATCCAGAACACAATATGTTTCATAAAAACTCTCAATCCAACCCATGTGAGAGGGTCATGGGAGAACTAGGCAGACTTTTATTGTTTATTTGGAAGTGAGTCACAAACAATGGGTTAAAAAATTAAAAAAAATAAATAGTCTATATTGATCGTCACTATAAATGAGTCAACCAACTTTGCACCAATCAGATTACAGTTCAGAAAAAATGAACATTTACTCATAAAAATCTTGTTACCAACTATTGATGAAGAAAGCAATCATAAAAATGACATTAATAAAGCTATAATTAACTTTAAATAATGAGTAACAAACACATTTCCTAAGACCAACTTCAGCCAAACTATTTTAAAAATGGTAATTATGTACTAGTGCATATGCTGCAAATTAATAACCTAAAAGTGCAAATGTTTAAATAATTTTTAAATTTATATAAGAGACCATTTTAATTATAAAGCCAGATAAGAGAAAACAACTTTTTGTTAACACTTCACTAAATGACACAAAATATGTATTATGCACAATGTTTCGGACCCATACCACACATAAAATAAATGTAATAATTGCATATAATTTGTAGATTATTCTAAAAGAAAGATAACAATAGAGATAAAATTCAAAGTTAATTAACTAGTTTAATAATGATCAGTTTAAAATATGAGACTAGTGATTTGAGGATATATAGAATGTTATGCATCTCTAAAATCTGATTGGGAGAGGGGGGCATTTTTTTCTCTGTTCCAGCCCTTAAAAGCAAATTATTCAAATTTTCCACAATCCATATTAATAAATTATTAGTGTTTATAATCTTAATCTTAACATTAAGTATTCATAATTAATTAATTTTTTATAATTTATACAAAAGCCAAGAAATTTTTTCCTGGAAAAGGGCATCGACGGTAAACATATATTTACTATTATAATTAACTAATAAAACCACAAACTAAGACAAAATAGTTTTATTTTCTGGTTCAGCAAAGTTAATTCACCATTATTATTGGTCATATAGCAGATAGTATAGTCAAAATAAAACTCAAATATACATTAATAATATTTATTAGTCATTTATTAGATGAGAGATTATCCAATAATGTATATTATTTCTGTTCTGTATTTTTACTACACCACACTCACTCAAGGTAGGCACTGGTTTCTACCCTCTTTCAACACCTTGTAGAGAGATGTAACCATAAACATATGATAAAAAACATGTGAAAAAGATCTATGATCATCAAGATGCACATTTCAGAAGGAAACAACATTCATTAGTTGATCCAGTTCACAGTCTTTTACATTTATCTCAATAATTGTTTAGTATGTATATAGATTGCAACATACTAAAGTTTAATTGATGTATAAAATTTGCTGCTTTACAACTTTAATATGAACTACTTAATAAAAGTATATTAATAATTTTAATAGTCATTCATTAGACAAGAGATTATCCAATAATGAATAATATTTCTGTAGTATAAACTTTAGTGTCATTCTCACACATGGTAAATATTGTTTTCTATCTGCTTTTAACGCCTTGAGAATATAATTAAACTGGATAGAATGCAATCTTTACCTTGGGTGAAAGTGATGTAGTAAAAATTATTCTACAAAAATATTATTCATTATTGATAATTTTTAGTCTAATGAATAACTAATAAAAGTTATTAATAAATTTTCATTAAATGGTTTGTATCAAAGTTGTGAGGGCAGCAAATTTGCCACTTACCAATCAAACTGTAATAAGTTTATATATTTCTCTCTCTCTCTCTCTCTCTCTCTCTCTCTCTCTCTCTCTCTCTCTCTCTCTCTCTCTCTCTCTCTCTCTCTCTCTCTATATATATATATATATATATATATATATATATATATATATATATATATATATATATATATATATATATATATATATATATATATATATATACTGAACAATGTTTAAGATATGTGTAAAAATTGTGTTATGGACCAACAGACAATTGCTGGTTCATCATGAAATAAGCACCTTGAATATCATAAATTGGTTTCACATATGGTCATATGTTTATTATTACATTTCTCCAAAAGATGTTAAAAGCAGAGAGCAGGTCCAACTTTGCATGAGAGTGATGTAGTGAAATTTATACTACAGAAATATTATTCATTATTGAAACTCAAATGTCTTTCATATTACTGATTAAAAAAATTAATTTTAAAAGGGTATTTAAAGTTGCCTTCTAAGCAGATTTTATTAATCAATGCAAATACAAAATAGGTGTATCTTTATTTTTATTATTTTTTATGCAGTTTAATTGTATGCACATACAAAAAGATACATATCATGACCAAAATTATATAAAAAATCAATAAATATGATTTGAAATATTTTTTTGAATTTGCAGATTAGAAAAAGACAATTGATTTTGTATGCATTTCCATGCTCTCTAAAGTTTATTATTATATAAACTTAGAATATTGTAAATTCTGAAGAATGTTTTTTTTTTTTTTTTTCCAAATGTAACATCATTGATTAAATTACATGATGATATTAAGAAAAATAATAGTGATAAGAATGTACAAGAAGGTGATTCTAAAATTTGATTACTTTTTACAATTGTTTAACAAAAAGTATTCTGAAATAAAATGAACAATAAAGAAAACAAAATATATGAATATTATTTAGGTAATCCATTTTTTCGTATGAAGTGGTCGTTTTTTTTTTTTTTTTGCAAATAATGCTTTAAAGTTTCCAATAATGCTTCAAGAGTTACCCGATAAAAGTAAAAAAAAAAAATCTTAAGATAAATACTAGACACATTTTAAAGTCATCATCAATTTTATTTTTAGAAGAAAAAATAAAAAATATATAATCATAAATTAGAAAAGTTAACCACTACAAATGACTTGTCTACATTAAAAAGCAATGAATAGGGTAGATTACTCAGTTAAACTTGAATGGTGTGCTATTTCTAGAGATAATAGTGAAATTAAGTATGCCTATATCAATGATTTTGTATTTTGATGTTTATGTTTATTTTGAAATGTTTTTGACCATGGAATCTATGTAACCGATCTATACTCAACATTTTTAAACAAATCTGTGCGAACTAATAATAGTATAAAATTTAAAATGTAAATTAAAAATATAAAATAAAATTAAAAATAATGTTAAATGTTAAAGTAAACATATTAAAATAATAATGTTAAATCTTATATATATATATGCGTAAATAAATTTTTGTATGTTAATTACTGGCAGTGGCTTATTTTATTTATTTTTTAATATTGAAATATAATTATATAAGATATTATATTATTAAATCTCTGCTACTCCCTGAGCTAGTGACATGGGCTAATGACCGGATATCAAAATATATAAATAAAATTAAAAAAAATTTTTTTTTGACTTACGTATCTGCCTACTTTATAAAATTTCCTAGGTTCAAATGCCTAGATGGCGCCCTGTAGTGCAGATTCCGTTAAGCTCTCTTTCTCAGGATCGTTACAATATATATATATATATGTGTGTGTGTGTGTGTGTTCTGTCAGTTCTTAGTTATTGCTGTAAGACATGAATATTTAAACAGAAAATCAAAATAGAGATGTTAATTTATTTAATAAAATAAGAAGGGAATACTTTTGAAAATAAGAAAAATAGATAAAAAGTGGCATGCTTTCAGTAAAGAACAAATGGGTATAAATAACAGTGTTGGAATATTTAGAAAACTGAAATGAAGCTGGCTTAAAGCATTGTTAATAATATAGTAATAGATGGATAGTTGAAATAATAAATTGGGCCCCAAGTAATTACAATAGATCTCAAAAGAGACATGGTGTGAGATGGGTGGATAAAATATTGAATTTTTTTGCTCTAAGTAGAGATAAGAAATTACAGATCGGTGAAAGTAGATTAAATTTTGAGAATATATCATCTTGTAATGAATCAGTAATAGCTGAAAATGATTCCTTAAACTTTGTGATAGCTGTTTAAAATAGCCATATATATATATATATATTTCAGAAAAAATAGCATTTCCCTTCAAATGGGAAAAATATTTATCACTTAAAGGTAAAACATTGTAATGGTTGAAATAAGATCTGTGAAAAAGCAGAATTTGTGATATTAAAAATATATATCTTAATACTCTACATCGCAATTTCCAGAATCTTTTATTTGTAAAATTCTGTATGTTAATATATATCTAAACTATAGCAGATTATATAATTTCAAGTTGGTGAGTTACATATTTTAAAGAAGAAAAAAAAATATTTAGTTGTAGTAGCATTTTACACAATCTAATAATAATTAACTATTTTTTTTATTTTCTTATGATAAAGTCCACATTTCATAATATTTATTTGTTAGCAGTATAAATGATTTCTGTGTATGCTTATTGGAGATAAAGAATTATATATGTATGTACTCACAACTTTCGGTTAATCATTTATTTTTTAAAAAAAAAGATAGTATAAAAGTTAATATACATTTCATCATTTTCTCAATTTCTAGATACTGTGCAAAATAACTTTAATGCAAAAATGATTATTTTTATTATTGTTATTATTAGTATAAGTTTTTCTCGTTCTTTTACAATTTAACAAAGGAATTAATTTTTAAACGTTGTGCATTTATTTAATTAAAAAATAATAATAATAACTGGTCAAAATATCAAAATTGTGATAGAAAGATATATATATTATTTTTCTTGATCAGCTAAAAATAAAATGCCTAAACAATTTATCCTAAAAAGACTTCAAATAATACCTTTATTAAAATATTTTTTTTAAAAAAAGACTAGCTAAATAATAATGTTTATTAATGTTCTTAGTCATAATAAAAATACCGTGCCAATTAAAATGAAATGCAAAATATTTTTTTAAAGAAATGAGTCCATAATTATTATTGTAGAATAAAAATGATTACTAAATGTCCCATGTATGTTGGATCAATTATCATCTCTAGAAAAATTATTAAAACAAAATTTATACCAACAGTAGTAAGTGCATAAATAGATAAATGATATTTACTGTAACAGTCAGAATCATCTATCTTGCTAACACACTGCAGAATTAAAACCCCAGAAACAAAACTGAACATTCTAGGATGGGATTGCCTTTTAGATATACTAAGTTCGAATCTAAAGCCCAAATTTCACAGCACCATCTATGAGATAACACATCAGATGCCACTACTAATATGACCTTTGACCGGTGCCTGGTGGTCAGGAAGGAACAAAAGACTCTATACTAAAATAAGTTTGGGTGGCTAATTAACGTCTATGGATTTACAAAAGAAATGCAGAATATATATATATATAGACCGAGACTGTGATAGGAATCAAATAAAATAAGAGATCAAATTTAGTTTTAAATAATTTCACAAAATTTATTCATATAAATTATATATATAACACCACTGTCTGCTTATATGAGACAGGGATACGTATTAAATAATTGATGGCATTATATTCCCACAACTGACAAAAAGACTTTAAAACAAAGTGATATATTCTATTCCTCGGGCTAATAGCATTACAATAATGTGCTTGATGAGATAGGAACATGTGCGAGGTGCTTTGAGTAATTATACAAGTTTAAGAAAATATTTGAAATTAAGCGTTATAAAATATTTATTCATTTCAAGCTTAGCACGGACAAAAGCTTACTAAGGAACAAAGTGGGAATGTGATCAAAGCATTTATATGAGAATAATAATAATAATAAAGTTACATTGGGAGGTCAGTATTGCTGATAATGAATTTATTAAAGTTGGAGGGTGTGACACGTTTAAGTCACAGATGCTTTGTAAAATAAATATAAAATAAAACAATATTGAAGATCCGGAATAATTACGGAGGGCATCTTACCGCTAACCTGTAGAAAAGTATTTTGATGAACAGCCGATACTTAGTGCATGGGTGATGATTGTGTTTAATTCCCAGGTGTGTCATTTGTGAACACACTCTGCCTGGAAACTGCAATAGAAAGGAATCCTTGGAAAATTAAAACAAAGCAGTCTCAACAACCAATTCATTTACCAGCAATACAAGACTAGTGTATATAAAACATACTGAATGGGTTTTACTTGGATTAAGAGAAATGCCCAATCAAATTCCCAGAAATTCATTTAAAAGGGTCCGCACATTCTTGACATCAATGATGAACTTTGTAATTAAAGTAGAACATGGTAATTAAAATAGGAAAATGCATGATTGTGGGTTTGAAAAGTTAGTATAGATTTATATATGCAATCATGCATTAGGGGACACATTTTTTCATTGGCCTTGCACATACTCTCATATTATATTAGAATCAATAACATGTAGATTTTAAACTATGTGATTATATTATATATTAAAGAATAGAATCGCCCTCGAACGAGTGATTTGCAAGATAATAAAATCGGAAATTATTTAGAAATTTAAAATATACCTTTATAGCACCATCTTAGTTTCAACAAAAGGAATAATTCACTCGGTCAAAGATGATTCTGACACATTATCATAATAAAATAACAGAAAGCTTAATAAATAGAAAATATTAACCCAACGATAGAGAGCAAAATGTTGAGTATATTTAAACACATTAAAGAAATACAAAATGAAGTTATGTGAAATATAAGAAAAACAATTTTAAATAACTATAGCATGTTAGTTATCACAAAAGCTTTTGGGTTAATTCAGGGTTACCTCTGGAGAAGCATTTTAGGTAGATTGCTGGTCGGCAGGTTTTTATATAATTTAACCACAAAATCTGGAAATGTTCATATTTTTGCAGCAGCAGCAGTTCCGGGGTTCTCTATGTGATAGCTTCCGATGGTCTGGAGCAGCAGCTTGCTATTCTGAAGGGTCATAGCCATCTTGACACCTCTACTCTGTCATGTCAAGGTTAGCAAATTATTAGAATAGAACTCAGAATGATTTCTCTTAGAACCATCAGAAGAAAACTCGAGAACAAAAGAAAACCCTTCTTCTATAGTAGACTTTAACAATAGAACTGCCCTGGAGCATTACAAAAATATATCGGACTTATCAGCTGTAATTAAATCATCGGAATGTCTAAAGGAATTCAACATTAATTAATTTCTTTTGTTAATTTCCCTGTCAACATTCGAATTACAAACTAGATTTAATTAAAAATTACTTTTTACTAATTAAAGAAAACCTTAAGTGGACATCTGCTGTTTTTAGATAAACTTATAGAACATTAACTAATTAAATTATTGTCCCTGATTTATTTAAACAGAAATATTTGGAATAACTTTTATTAAATTAAAGAAAATGATTTTACTTTTTAAATTGCAATATATGAATCTATTTACTAAACGAATATTTACTAAATGAATTTTATTTTAAATCAAAATATATTACGACAGTAATATATTTGTAAATAGATTCAAACAAAACAACTTTAACAATTTATAATTTTGATATGTTTTAAAATGCATATCATAATGTGTGCACAATTACAACTTATATAACCTACTTTTAAATAAATGTAAATTATGTGAACAAATACATAATTCATAATATTTTATTTTATTTGGGAATAAGTTATATATATAATACAAGCCGTGCTCATGGTTTAAAATTAGGCGGGATTTTCGGTATATAAGTGTATTACAGACACACTATGATAGATTGGAGTTCAAACTAAGGTATGAGGGTAGGAAGTAGGTGAGAAAAGGTGAAATGAAGATCTGCAAAGGAGACCTTACTGTTTCATTACTGAGGCTGTAACCTTGAGTATATGCTTATAGTATGGACCTATACAGGTGTTTAACCACAAGCTATGTGGTTAAAACCTTGTAAAGGTCCCTATTATCACATTTTAGATGCATATTCTCGAGGTTACAGCCTCAGTAAATATTACTTACTTAATCAATGTGCATTTAATGAATTTATAATTATAAAAAGATAAAAAAAAGTTACATTTTAATCTGTTAAGAATAAAAGATATCAAATAAATTTAATATATTGCTGGCCTATAAACATTTCAGTATTTCAAACTATAAATAAAAAAATTAAAATTCCAAACTAGCTGCATACCAGATTTCAAGGAACTGAATATTAATCAAGCTAGAATATAACTTCAGTTTTACTGTTATAAGGGAAATGTAAAAGTATCCTTGTTGGAATAAATATTCCAATGAAATATATTTACATTAATATTTCAAAATGACGATAGTGGAATATTTAATCATCATGATATGATTAACATTTTTGTATATTGTTCTGTAAAATTAGGCTGTAATTTATTACATAATTATGAATTTGATTTGTTACAGAAATTATAATGCAATATAATTATTACACATATTTATTAGATTTATTTTATTTCTTTCATAAAAAGAGAAAGATTATGTATACAAGATTTAGATATTAGGTTATGTGTATAATATGAGACTTTAATGTTAATAAAAAATAATAACTATTTAAACTAATAATGTATATGTTTATGCAAGTTAAAATTTCTTTATTTATCTTATTTATTTATGGTATGAACAAAAATAAAATATATTCTCACAAATTGTGATTAATTTTGGTATTATGTTTGATATTAAATTATTTTATTAATAATTATTTATATTAAGAATTATTTTCTTGAGTAAAATGCTAAAAGGAAATGGACATGGAAGCATCCAAATGAAGGTACAGCAGTGTTGGATTATATTTTGACTAACAGAAAGTATATATTTTAGGAAATGATCATCAATTAGTAAGATGTAAGATAAGTGTTAATGCAAAACTAGAGAGGCAAAAATTATTATGAAAAACATTATTTACAATTGATATTCCTAATCTTCAGAAAGATTCTAATGAATTTAAATTAGAACTTACAAATCAGTGTAAAGCATTAGTAGAATTTGAACATTATTCAGATTTAAATTAAATTAATATGAAAATAACTGATGCACTTTTAATAATTGCAACAAAGATAGCTGATAGAAAGAAGCAGCAATTGACCAATAAAATTTCTACTGAGACTAGAGAATTTATGAAAAAAAGAAAAAAAATGAGGTTATACAACAATGATACATTAAAAAGGATTGAATATCTCAAATTTTGTAAAATGGTGCAGAAAAGATTTGAAAATGATATAAGAAAGTATAATTGTGAACTAGCAAAAAAGCTGTAGAAGAGAATAACAGTCTCAAGAGTGTAAAATAACATTTTGGTATTGGTATGAAATTTATATCTGCAATAAGAAAATAAGATGGAATTGTTATTAAAAAGAGAGTTGATATCAAACTTTTATCAAGAATTATATAGTAATAAAGATCAAGTACCTCATATCTATTATAACTTCTGAATTGCCCAGAATTTTAAATGGAGAAGTGATACATGCAATTAAATGTATGAAGAAAGAAAAGGCTCCAGGTATTGATGGAATTATAATTGATATATTAAAAGAAGCAGGTGAAGAAATAGAAAAAAAATTAGCAAAATTATATACCAAATGTCTAAATGATAAAGATGTACCAGATGATTGGAAGAATGCAGTATTAATATTAATGTTTAGAAAAGGTGACAAAGAATATATGAGAAATTATAGTCCTATCAGCCTTTTATCAGTTTTATACAAAATTTTTACTAATATAATTACAACTCGTCTACAGAGAACATTGGATTTCCACCAATTAAGAGAACTAGCTAGATTTAAAAGTGGTTTTAGTACAGTAGATCATATCCAGATATTGAGAGAAATTATGGAAAAGATAAATGAATATGAGTTGCCATTACACTTTGAATTTGTTGATTATGAAAATCATTTGATTCTATAAACATTTATTAAATGAATAAAGCATTGAATCATCATGGTATAGATCCAGGATATTTTAAGGAATATTTATAAAAAGCAACAGAAACAATTAGATTGAATAATGCTTCTGGGAAAGTCAACATTTAAAAGGGTGTAAGACAGGGTGATTATATATTTACAAAACTTTTCACAGAAGTGCTGCAACAAGTATTTTGTGGATTAAATTTGGAATCTAAATGAGTCAAAGTAAACAGAGATTATTTAAGTCATTTACATTTTGCAGATGATGTAGCTGTTTTTGCAAATAATGCTCTAGAGTTGCAGGAAATTTTGCAGGAGTTATCAGATAAAAGTAGGAAATTAGGACTAAAGATAAATGTTAAAAAGACTAAATTAATGTTTAATGAATTTTCGCAAAGTATGAAAATAAAAATTGATTATGATGAGTAAGAAGAAGTTAACTGTTACAAATACCTTGGTCAGATTATTAATACATATAGAAACTAATGGATGAAATTAATCATAGAATTAAACTTGGCTGGAGTGCTTTTGGTAGAAATAACTTGATACTAAAAAGAAATATGCCTATGTGTTTAAAAAGGAAGGATTTTAATAAATGTGTTTTACCAGCTCTTACTAATGGATCTTAGACCTGTACACTTACAAGAAGAGCAATACAGAGACTTCAGACCAGTCAAAGAAGTATGGAAAGATTCATGTTGCGAATAACAAGAAGAGATCAAAAGCACAATATATGGGTAAGAGAACAAACCAATGTTACTGACTTCATTGAAATATTTAAAAGACTGAAGTGGAGTTGGACTGGACCTATTGCTGGAAGACATGATAATAGATGGACAATTAAAATCTTAAACTGGATTTCAAGAGATTGTAAAAGACCCAGAAATAGATCACAGTGAGATGAATGCAGAAGTAAGAAAAGTGCATGGGTGATATGAGAAAAGAAGCTAAAGATCGAGAAGATAGATTGAACTTGGACAGACCTTCATCTTGCAGTGGATTGATAGTGGCTGATGATATATATATATATATATATATATATATATATATATATATATATATATATATATATATATATATATATATATAATTTAGCGAAGTTCAGTATACGTAATCTGATATAATAAATAATATTATATGTGCATGCAAAACATTCAAAAATAGGGTAGCCATGGAATTAAATAGTGGCAGAAATGCAAAACTGCATATGCATTGAACCAAGTTTGAAGACTGCATTTTTGATTTTATAAATTTGGACTGAGTGAATTCAAGGCAAAAAAATATAAAGCTATATTGGGAGATAAAAGAGAGGATGAAGAATAATAAATGGAAAGATGACAACAAGAAAAGGATTAGTTATAAGATGTTTTGGCTAATGTGTGATAGATAATTGATGATGATTATGATGACACGGTTTATTATTTGTTATATATCAGAGATATGAATAAGTATATATAATTATTATGTTTGATGTATAGTTTTAATCTAAGATCACTTTTAATGGTATCGAATATTGGTATCTTATATTTTAAAATTTTAGTGAAAAATTGTTGGAAAAAATAAACTGCAAATAAGTTGTATTTTCCGTATTAGAATACTTACTGCTTTAGCAAATCATGACAAATAGAAATTTCATTAGTAAATGAAAAAAAAATAATAATAACATGTTGGAATAAATTCAAATTTTATATAAAAAATAAAATGAAAAAATCTAATATAAACATATTAAGTATTTTAATAATGGATTCTTTTTTAGATAGTTCCCCTCCCCACCTCTATTTAGGATATTATACCAGTGCCCAGTTCTTTAAAGGTTTGCTATATACAGTAAACTCTACAATTTTTTGAATAAGACTAATAGTAACTTTTACCAAATTAATAATTTTGTTATTCAGATGTTGTGGAAGTGTTTTCCAGTCCCATAAGGCAAAGAATTAGTTCAGCATTGATTTCTTGACTATTTGGCATCTGATAATACCTAACTTTCATCACTGCAATCAACTTCAACATGACATATCAGACATGATTCTGAGATTCATTCCATTGTTCTATACAGGCATACAAAAGCAATGTGTACAGTAAAAACCTTTCTACTACCTTGTATCTTCAGGACCTATCAACTCTTTCTAATATTACTTTGTAGTCTTAGTTTTACATCCTTTGTTGTTTGTAACATTATTATAAGCAATATTGTCTTAATATTGAGACCCCCTGTAGCTTTCCCCTTCAGTTATTATAATTGTTTTATAAAGTATTATCAGTGCCCCTTTTTGTTACCACAGTTATGTGATTAAGCTCAATCTAATAATCATATTAACTCCATCTTAGTATTATTTTTTGAACTTATCTTGAATACTAGACAAAGTAGTTTGCTGTCTGACTCTACTAGATATATATATATATATATATATATATATATATATATATATATATATATATATATATATATATAATATATATATATATAAAAAAAAAATAAAAATTTGGTCCTTTTATATAAATAAGCTTTTTTTTTTTGTTTTTGTACCTTTGAGGTTTCTTGATGTTGGATCTACTAGTGGTGTGCTAACATCGCCATTAGTTATCGCGTATGCTAGTTTGAAGACATTAAAGGTCCAAGATTCACGTCAGCTAATATAACTTTCATAAGTGGTTTGTGTTAATCAGTTTTTTGTCTTCACTATAATAGCAAAAGTTGACAATCTGAAAGGGAATAAGCAGAGATAGTGAATACCCTCTGCGTTTTGTAAACAAAAATTTGCGTTTGGAAGTATATATATATATATATATATATATATATATATATATATATATATATATATATATATATATAAATATTTTAAATATTTTTTTCATATATATATAAACCAATAATCCCAATAATAATTTAGTTAAACTTTGTATGTTCATATATAGGTAAAAATATAAGTAATTTATTAAATTAAGAAATAATTAATAATAATCTATTGGCTTTTTATAAGTTTATAAATTTTTGTCACATAAAAAGTGGAAATAATTGATTCTCTTTTATTTAAACTTTGCTTATGTACAAAAAATCAATTATTAATAATCTCTTCGTAAATTATGAATGAGATATTGAGCATCCTGTTTACTTTACTTTTTTTGTTTTATATGTGTTAAATTAAAATAGAGATATTGTCTGAAATTAAGACTCATTGATTTATAAACGATTGGTTTTTTTTCATGGTTTTAAACTTATTCCCATAAACTATTTTAAAACAATAATTGTGAGGCATATTAAAATTTTTATAAAAATTTTTTATGCTATGGCTAGAGTCCTATTAATTATTAATACAACAATCTTTTAAAATTAATTTTGAAATATATATATATATATATATCTATCTTAATCTGTATCTTCATTAGTAATATATATGAAAAAACTCTTCTTGTGTTTTGTCAACAAAATAAAGAATAACTGTTTTCCAACTCTCCTTCTGTCTAAAGCTTTGGGACTTTATCCTGTAAGTTTAAACTTGGGTGCCCTAAAGCTTCCTTTCCTATTGAAATGGGCACAATATACATATATATATAATACATATTTTGCGGGTTCATCCATGTTAAAAACATTTAATATTAATATACTGACGTTTTGACTTGGTCACACAAGCCATCCACAGAGTTATAAAAGGTAAAAAGACGGTTGTAGAGGCGCTACAATCACTGATTTGAATAAAATGTTAAAATTCCACCAATAGCAAAAAATGTTAAAGTTAGAATTTTTTTTAAAAATTCCAAATGGAGGGTTTGATATCATTCCTTATTGATACATCTCCTTTTAATTTCTCTTCTCTAATTTTGTTGGTAGAGTATCACTTGGTTGTCCTTACTAGAAAATAAATTTATACTAATATAGTATGAGTAAGAGTGGTATATAGTGTTGTTTAATCAAGATCTTTCTAACTATATAACCTATTAGAGTTACTTTTTACTGTTTGTAGACAATAGTTAAGAGGGTTGATCCTTATTTTTTTATTGTTCTTTTGTAGCTTCTATATTATAGCTTTAATATACTCCAATATCGTGTTCCTTTACATATAAAAAAATCCTAATAGCTGATTTATCTCTTTTGTTCCTATTTTGTCTTTTTAGGCTTGAAATAAGATGTTTTTATAAATTTGTAATTATAAATATTTGCTAATAAAACACTATTAATATGTTTATTTTTCTTTCAGTTGTGTCATCTGAAAGTTAATTGCTCTATTTAAAAAGTTTTGGCTACAGAAAATATATGAGTTGAGTGATGATGAGAATGAAATGCAAATATCTGTCTTGTCTGTATCCTTTCTGTAAATAGAAAAGATAAACTATTTGGTGTTCTGGTGACTAGAAATAAGAAAAGGAGTTTTCCATCAGACTCTGTCTCCATTGTAAATTTAATATGAGGTGCTATTATTTAAATGTAAGAAAAATCATCAATTTATTTTTTCATGTTACCAATGACAAAACAGTATCTGAGCCAAATAGAGGTTTTAAAGATGATATTCTAAAGCAAGTTTCTATATATTCCATAAAACACTATTACCCTTGAGATAGGGACCCATAGAAGTACCTATTGAAAAGAGATAAAAAATAAAATAATCCTGTAAAAATTTTGTATCAAATTTTATGATCAAAAATTCACAAACCAGATAGCCCCCTTCCAATAGAAGTCAATAGGTTCTCCAACTCTTATTTTAGCCAGATACTTATCTGATTTCATTAAACCTACAATTCCATCTATTAAATCATATATTAAAAACTCTCTTCATTTTATTTCTGTTTTAAAAAGTGTAAAAATTAATGCTAATGACATTCTGGTCAGTTTTGATCGTGTCTTTGTTTACAAACATTCAATTGATAAGCTTTAAATATAATTCAAATTGCAATTTAAGATCATATTATTGCTTTAATTAAACATTGTCTCTTAAATACATATTTTTTATACAATGAAGCATTACAGACAAGTTTTTGGTACTCCTATGGGCTCACCTATCTCAGGAGTAATAGCTGATTTATTCATGGAATATAGAAACTCGTGCTTTAGATCATCATCTTTAAAACCTCTCATTTGCCAGATACATAGATGACACTTTTGTCATGTCAATGAAAAATAAATTAGATGATTTTTTCTTACATTTAAATAATATGCATCCTCATATTAAATTTCAATGAGACAAGTCTAATAGAAAACTCCCTTTTCTTGATGTTCTAGTACAAACACCCAAATATTTATCTTTTTTCTATTTACAAAATGAAACACACAAAGATATTTGCATTTCCATTCATCATAACCCACTCAGATAGTTTCTGTAGCAAAACTCTTTTAAATAGAGCAATTAACTTTCAGATGAGAATAAAGAAGAAATACATCATATTAATAGTGTTTTATTAGCAAATAGTTATAATTAAATTTATAAAAAAAGCCTTATTTCAAGCCCAAAATAGACAAATAGGAACAAAAAATGATAAATCAGCTATTAGGATTTGTGTTCCATATGTAAAAGAACACAGACAGTATCGGACGTATATTAAAACACTATAATATAGATACAACATTTTCTTATAAAAGATCAGCAATATAATAACCAAGCCTAAGATTCAATCCCTCTTGAATTCATGGTGTCTATCAAATCTATGTAAAAATTATAAAGCTTTTTACATAGGTATGAGCAATCATATCAGTGTTAGGGAGAGGTGAGCATGCTAATCAGTTAAACTACACTCATCATCATCAGCACTCTCACTCCATACTATAGATTCAGGTCATAAAATTTATTTTTCTAGTACCAGGATCAATCAGATGTGATAATCTCTACCAACGCAAAATTAGAGAAGCCATTGAGATACTTAAAAGGCCAGATTGTATCAATAAGCGAGATGATACATGCAAACTTCCTACTATTTGGAAAGATTTTTTAAAAAAAACATTCCTAAATTTAACATTTTTTGCTATTGGTGGAATTTTAACATTTTATTCAAATCAGTGATTGTAGCGCCTCTACAACCGTCTTTCTACCTTTTATAACTCTGTGGATGGCTTGTGTGACCAAGTCGAAACATCAGTATATTAATATTAAAAGTTTTTAACACGGATGAACCCACAAAATATGTATTTTATATACTTAACCCGTGCAAATTTTCATTTTAACATATATATATATATTCAGTGCTTGTTTTTATATTAAGATAGCAAATCTGATCACTCTTATGTAGATACTTAATATGTCCATGTAAACACACAATAGAGGAATGGGCAAAATGTAGGCTGAATATATAGTATTAAATACAATTGTAATATATATATATATATTTAAGCTGGATGTAATTAATGGGAATTTGAATGCAGACTTTCAAACTCCCTTCAGTCATTCACTATCTAATATAACTAATACACATGCCTTTGTATATGTGAAAAAGATAAAGGTTTTTCCATATATGTATTTCATACTAAATCAGAACTTGTCAGTTGGTTCAGATTATCATATCCCACACATTGTACTGGTGAAAAATGTCTGCTCACACAACAAGACTCAAATCCAAGCAAAGGTACCACAAATCTGAACATACTCAATATACACAGGTCTGGAGGAATCATGAATTATAATCTATTTGCTTATTCTTCAAATCTCTGAGCCTATGAACAACAATTCCAATGATACACCACAATAATTTTAATTCCAGGCCCTGAAATACAGCAATAAAGCATAAGATCAGACTGATGTTGATGATCAAGATAAGAGTAGCCCAGGAATGACATTTATTACAGTGATTTGTTAATGCTAAGCTATTAGCTAATGAACATAATTCTTAACATAAACTAGAAAAAATGAATAACTGTAAAACCAGGATTTGCATGAAATATAAATTGAATAAAATGTTAAGAAGACACACACATACACACACTCATATATATATATATTGTAAAAGATCGACAAATCTACCTATATTTTAAAAGTCATTTGTTGTTTTTAAAAAAATGTCTTTGAGTGTCATTATTGTTTATGGTTATTAGTTATAGTTATTGTTGTTTGGATTTACTATTTTATTTATTTGTTGATGGTATCTCATTTTAAATATTTAATTGTTATTATTATTATTATTTTAAATGGTGAAATTTTTAATAGTAATAGTGACATGTTCTAATTATTATACATAACGAAAAAACATATAAATTGTTAGTTATAAAAAAGATTATTTTATTTTAAATGATGATTAAAAAAAATGCAATATATATATATATTAAAGCTATCCAATAAATTTTTGATATAATATTTTTTATGTGATTAATATTTTTTTTATTTCGAATATTATTGTTTTACAAAACATACGTAATAATGGTTGTCAAGCCTGCATGTTCTGTGGCACATGAAAACAACAACAACAGAAAGAGAGGCCATTATTAAAATTGTTATTAAAAGAAACTGAAAAAGAAAACGCTAATTGTACTTTTATATTTGGTATAATTATTTGTCAAGATAATTGCATAAACTACTGTATGTAAACACATTGACAATGGTTGGCTAAATAATATATATATATATATTATAAATATATATATATATATATATATATATATATATATATATATATATATACATATATCACAGTCAAGAAACTGCACCTTTTAATTACTTTTATCCCAGATCAATTTAAAAAGAAAAACTAAACAAAAACATGACATATGAATTTCATTGGCATCTTAAGCTGAAATTTAAAATACATATCTAAGAATATACAATGGTAAATTTAATAACAATTTGGGAGCAACTGAAATTAGTGAGTATATTGGATTCAACTTTTTAATTATTTATTTTTTTCAAGGAGAGAAATCTTAAAAAAAAAAACGAATACATATATATATACATTTGGAAACTGATAATTTTCATTAACATAACATTTTCTTCAAAATTAACATTGCCTAGAATGTATTCAAATATTAAAAAAAATATAAAGGAATAAAACAACAGAAGTTGAACTTTAGAAAAGGTAACAAATAACTTTATTAATGTGAGTGACATGTTTATATATATATATATTGTAAATATCGATAAGTTTATCTATATTTTAAAAATTGTCATTTGTTATTAAAAAAAAAATCTCTTTGAGTTGATGTTTATATATGAAATATTATTATTGTTTATGGTTATTAGTTATAGTTATTGTTTGGAGTTATTATTTTATTTATATGTTGATAGTACATCACTGTGAATATTTAATTATTAAAGATAAATAAAGACATATAAATTGTTGATTATAAAAAAAAGATTATTTTATTTGTAGTGATTATTAAAAAAATGTAATATTATTATTTATGTATATATACATATATTTTAAAAGCTGTCAAATAAATTTTCGATTTAATATTTTTTTTTATATGGTTAATATTTTTTTTGAATGTTAATTGTTTAAAAGAAAACATATGTAACAATGGTTTTTAAAACAGCATTTGCTGGCACATGGAGAACAACAACAGCAACAAAAAAGAAGCCATTTTTATTAGGATAGTGATTAAACAAACAAAAGGATAAAAATTTGTTGTACTTTGTTTCTTTGAAATTGCCATTCTTAAGAATAGTGGAATAAGATAAATTTCTGTAATCAATACATAAACATGACTGGCTATATATATATATATATATCACAGCCAAGGGGCTGCGCCGTTTTCTTTCATTTATTCCAAGGCAGTTTAAAAAGAAAAACTAAGCAAATTTCAACACATGAATTTCATCGCGTCTGAAGCTGAAATTTGATATAGCTATCTGGAATCTATAATGGTCAATCTAATAATAATCTGGAGGTAACTAAAAGTGATTAATACATTGGATTCAACATGTCAATTTTTTTTTCAAGGAGAGAAATTTAAAAAGGAAAAATAAAGTATATATGTGCATTTGGAAACCAATAATTTCTTCTAATGTGGTATTTCTTCAATTCAATTTGACTCTAGAATGCATTCTAATATTAAATGGATAAAGGAATAAAACAATGGCATAAGTTGACTTTTGAAAGAAAAATAAATAAGTGAACTTTTAAAGGTAGTAAATAATTTTATATATATAAATGATATATAAATATATTTTTGAGATCGATATTTTTGTTTACTTTTATTTTTCATTATAAAAATATAAAGTTTTTATAAATATTCAATTCAAGCGTCTTGTTTTCTAACAGCAATAAACATTTAACAGGTGTCAAAATTAACACTTAAGTAATTTAAAATCTTAAAGTATGGCTTATAAGTTTGGGTTGCATATGAGTTGTTATGTATATTTTAATAAGTAAATTTATATTCGCAAATTTTTATTATAAAAATTGTTTTATTATTAATTTATCTATTTTCATTTTTTTTTTAACTTCATATAATAATTCTTATGCAGACCAAAACAATAATTTATATATATTTGCTGTATATAATATTTTTTTTTATTTTTGAATATCTGAAAAATATAAATATGGATTTGTATTTATATTAATACCTACCTGTTAAGCACAGATATGTCTTTATCTATTTAATATATATATATACTTATTGTAAGTATATATGTATATTTATTATTTGGGTTTGTATTTAAAACTTATTTAAAACATTGATATTACCTAAAATTAAACCATAATATAGAAATAAAGGATGTACTATTTGTTTTATAAGTAATGCCTTTGTAATTTATTTGAAAGAGTATTAATATTTTATTCTTATTTTTCTTTTAGTGCCAGAGTCATTATGAAATTAATTGAATTCACAATTTAATAGAGGATAACTTCATATTTCACTTATTGTTTAGTCTTTAGGTTACTTACACATATTATTATTCATTGATATGTTTAGATATACATAAATTTACTTATTAGATGTGTATATTGGATTTAATAGAATTCCCTTTGTTTCTGATATATATTTGATTAGTTAGTCATATCAACCTTGAAAATAAATTATAATGATAGATCTCATTGCTCTATATGATTTTAGATTTATTTCATGTATAGCTAGTTGGAAGGGCATATAAACAATTTATTTAAATATAACTGGGATAATTTTATCTTTCTTCATTTAAATTATACAATTTATTATATTAGGCTTTCTCAACAATTGGATTCATTTAGATTACATATATTCCATTACATTTATCATCCAATGTTTGAAGCATTATTTTCTTCTCATATATTGACGTTCCATTACATTTGATGTTTGATATAATATGTTTATATGATATATTGTCCATTACATTTGGCACCACAAACTGTGGGTCCTAGTTAACTGATGATTGGTATAATGGAGAAAAGATATTTTCCATTACATTTGACATGCCACAACATGGTCAGCATGATATGTTTGTTCAATGTATTTTAATTCCATTACATTTGGCGCCTCAAAGTTAGGGGCCTGGTTAACTAATGATTATTGTTGCAAAAGTTCATATGTTTATTTTCATTTGAGATCATATAAAGATACATTCCATTACATTTGGCGCAACAACTAGGGCTCGAAATAAGCTAATTAGGGCTTGAAATACCCCACATACCTGAGAGATGTGTAGTATATATCTTGATGTGAGATGTATAGTTTAAAGAAAGAGAAGCATTTTTGTGTAATTTTTTTTTTATATATAGAAATATTTTGGCCTTATGTTTAGATGGTGATGGTTACTGTTATTGTATTTTTTTTTTATGATGAGAGATAAATACAGTCATGAAATACCTTAATTTCAATTTAAAAATTATGTTGATGGCATTAAGTTATAGAGTAATAATTTTGTCCATATTTGGAAAATTTGTGTTGTAGAAAATCTATAATTTTGAAGGTTAGATTGGATATTTGATTGTTGAAGTTTGGTTGGTTCTATTGCAAGTATTGATGATGGATGGGGAATTTTTGTCATTGTCTTGAGGGTGTGATGTATTCATGTCACTTGTGACTGATTGATCTCATTCATTGCTCCAACCCAAATTGTGATGTTAGTTATTATTTATCATGAAGCAGTTAACAGTAGTCCTGCCATGATTTTACCTCTAAGACTCCAGAGAGAGTAAGGTATAGTTATTTTTGATATATGTATAATATTTGCCTCTAAGACTCCCAAAGATGAGCAAGGAAATATTTTATAAATAATAGCCCCTAAGACTTGGATGTAAGCAGGGCAGTGTAATAGTGTTTGTAGAAAACTATTATAGGTTGTAGTAGCTAAGAGAGACTGAAATGTGATGATTATCTGAGTGTTCATGGAACATTGTATGCTTTAAGAGCAGTGATTGAATTCTTTTATCTATATCAAAATTGTGAAGTGCTAATCATTCTTTTGGTTGTCAGTATCTGTCAGATCTTTAGAGGAATGGATGAGTATATAACATAAAATATATAGCACCAAACTTAAGGGCTTGGTTAATTGATTATTCTTGGTGACAAATAATCTATTACATTGATTATCAATTAGGGTTTGAAAACAAGCATATCAATGTTTTATTTTCCATTATAAGTGACTTTTAAACATGAAGTTCAATTAGTGAATATTTGTTGATGATAAACTGCATTAGTACAATTTTAGTAAAATATTTCGGGCACAAAAGTTAATAATTAGTGAAGTTGATTTTTTTTTATCTATATTAAATGTTATTAAGTTTTAAGGTCCAGAAAATTTATAGGTATCAATTTAATAAGTTTATGCTTAACTACCATTATCTTGAGTGCGAAAGTTATCTCACAATATTATTGAATTAGTTGTTTTCAAGGCATGTGAACATTTTATTGTATTTTAAATATTTCAAGGTTATATTGAATTTGATATGAAATTTCCACATTTCAATATTATATGAGTGTAGAATATTTATTATCATTACATATAAATAAATGTTAGTTAGTGATCTCAGTTGTTACTTTCTCTCTATATATATATTTTTAGAGGAATTTATTAATGTTATAGTGATAGATGAGATTTTTTATAAACCAAGAAGTTCATGAGTTCAAACAACTGAAATTTAGATTGTCGGATAGCTACTATGAATAATAAAATTAAAAGACTTGTACTTTGCTTAGTTGAGTAATTGCTTGTTGGGATAATGATTGGAGATGGTGAGCCCTTGATCTGTGGTAATTACTACATAGAAATATATCTATATCTTAGATTTTTTTGTATGAGTATATAATATTGCAGTTCTAATAATAATGGATAACAGTAGTGAAATGCCAGTTAGTGGTGATTTTGATTTAAGAGATTTTATGGAAAAATTTAGAGCAGAATTAAAAGCAGATCTTAGAGCTGAGATGAAAACCAACTTAAAAACCAACTCTGATGAACTTAGAGCTGAGATAAAAACAAATTCTGAGAGACTAGAGTCTAGATTAAATACCAATTATGATGAACTTTTCAGAAACTAGAATCTAGATTAAAAACAAATTCTGATGAACTTTCCCAGAAACTAGAATCTAGATTAAAAACAAATTCTGATGAACTTTCCCAGAAACTAGAGACTAGTTTAAAAACTAACTCTGATGAACTAAAAGAGGAACTTAGAACTGAGATGAAAGTCAATTCTAATGAACTTTCTAGGGAATTAAAAGATGAATTAAAAGCTCTGGTAGATAATAGTGTTAGGAGAGTAGAAATAAAATTTGATGAAAAGATGGAAAAATACAGAGAAGAGACAATGGTTGAAGCTAATTCTTTGAAAGCAAAATTCGAAGAAATAAGTAGTGAAATGAGGGAAGAAAATCAAGGAATTATAGCCAGATTTGAAGAGTCTAAGAAAGAGCATGGGGAATTTGAGAAAAGGATTATTAATGATAGCAAAGTATTGTGGGATAAATTCCAAGCATTGAGAATTGATAATGAATCTTCATTTAAAAATATTCATACAATTATCTCTGCTGAAGTTAAAGTTGCTGTGGGATTGCAACAAGAGGAACAGCTGATTGATGTTAATAAATTACAAGATATAAATGAACGGATTAATGTAGTAAGTGATGTTACTTCTAATCGTATTCAGGAAATAGATGTTAAACTGGATCAAATTCAAGGAAAATTAAGACCCCTTTCAGAATATATGAATAATAGTGGAATTGAAGCCTGTAAAAATTATGAAATAGAGGTACGAAAGGATGTTTCAGAGATAGATGTAAAAGTTGAGCAAATAAAAACCATTATGTTAGAGAATTGTGAATGTATATCAAATTTACAAAAACAATGGAGAGAACATGAAGTAGAGATAGACCAAAATAAAATGAAAGATAATATTGCAGTCAGAGGTTATCTTAAGGATGAAACATTTGTTAAGGAATTGGTAAATAAGGAAAATTGTAAGTGTTGTTTAGATAAAGTTCATGATGGAGGAAATGTGATGGAGTCCAAAAGATCTTCTGATTTTCCACACCAAATCTCTAGTGATTCATATATGAATCATAATGCTTCAAGGTTTATTAATGTTAAGGTTTTTAAAGGCGAATATCATGAGAATCCTATGGAATACTTGAGTACATTAGAAGAGTTGTTTACACTCAGTATCCTGTCAGAGAAAGAAAAGTTGGCAGTTGCTAGTAACCATTTATATGCATCAGCTAAAGAATGGTGGAGATCTCTGTTTGAAAGGCCTCAGACTTATGGTGATTATCATGAAGCCATAATGAATAACTTCTGGAATGAGGACAAGCAGGATTCTATACGCCATAGACTTTCTCATGAAAAATATTCTTCTCATGATGGGAGTTATACTCAATTTTTTAGACATCAGGTGGCCAAATTCAAAACCCTGACTGCATTTCCACTATCAGAAACCCAGATTGTGTGGATTTTGTGTAGAAATTTACCAAGGCATATCGAACAAACATTGGTGGCCGCAGATCGGCATACCATTGAAGAAGTTGCAGATATCTTGGGAATATTAGAAGCTGGAGAGGGTACTTGTAATAGATCAACTGGAACTAAAAGAGACAACCCTAATTACAGTTTGGCAAATATAAATTATCATGTACCAGGAAACCAATTTGCAGGTCGCATGCAAAGGTCCATAAGAAATTATCGTAATAATAGGAGACAAAATCCATATAGGGATCATGGAGGTTACATTAGAAATCGTGAATATAATCACATTACCAATTTACAACCAGGAAGTTATCCATATGGTACCACCAGTACTGGGGTTAAGACTCCAGTGACTGGATGTTCAAATCATCCATTAAACTGAGTAGGGCCTCGTGGCAGTGTTCCTCACTGTGGGGACCAATGATTGATATGGAGAGGAATGATTTGGTTGTGGCTTTAAATTCGATAGAGTTTGAACTGGAAGATTTTGGAGTGGAAGAAATAGAGAACCAATTTTTTTTTAGCAATTGTCCAGAAATTATGATCATGTTTGGAAAAATTGAGATTAAAGCTTTAATTGATACCGGTAGTCAGGCTTCCATCATTTCAGATGAATTATTTCACTGACTTTTAGAAGTGGGTATGATTGTTCCATCCTTGCCGATCAAGCAATCCTTTCAGGTTACCTTAGCCAATGGGCGGAAGGCTAAATTGGTTCCTCAACAAGTATGGCTAATGGTACAATTTAATTCAGTAAGCCAGGAACATGTTTTTTTGATAATGGCAGGGTTAGTACATGCTGTGATCTTGGGATCAGATTTTCTTCAGATGCATGGTTGCATCATAGATTATATGGCAAAACAATTGATATGTAAAGGTGAAATTGTTCATTTTAAGCAATATGTACTTCACCAATCCTTAAATTTAAGTTGCATGGAAACAGTCACAACTGATCTTGATGTAAAATTGAAGGTAAATGAATCAATTGGTTTAACTGATGAGGTGAAAGAGGCCTTATATTTGTTATTGTGTAATTACAAAAATGTTTTTTCAAAACAGCCTGGAATCATCAAAGGGTATGTCCACCGGATACGACTGAATGATCTGGAACCCTTTCAGTGCAAATCCTACCCAATACCTTATCAATACAAAAAAGAGGTGGATAAGCAAATTAGCCAGATGGTGGAATGGGGTGTTATCCGAAAATCTGCCTTGGCATTTAATAACCCTTTAGTTATTGTCAAAAAGAAGGACGGATCGGCTCGCATTTGTTTGGATGCCCGATTTCTAAATCGTAGGACAATTCCAGAATGTGATGTTCCTCCAATGATACAGGAACTCTTAGCCCGTTTTGAAGGAAAGAAGATATTCACTACTGTGGATTTGACTGCCAGTTATTGGCAAATTTATTTGCATTCGCAAGATCAAAAGTTTACTGCTTTCAAATATGAGGGACAATCTTATATGTTCCAGAGGATGCCATTCGGATTGGTTAATAGTGGGGCAAGTTTAATTCGCTGTTTAAATCAAGTTTTATCTACAGAGATTAAGAACATATTAGTGATGTATGTAGATGACATCGTTATTGCTTCACGGGATATGAATGAACATCTACGACATTTAAAAGCATTTCTTCAAGAATGTAAGAATAAAAACATCAAAATTAACTTAAAGAAAAGTACCTTTGCTACTGAAGAAATCATCTTTTTAGGGCATCTGGTAGGTGTGGCAGGAATTAAGCCTCATCCTGACAAAATTATGGCTATAAAAAATTTTCCACAACCTGAAAATAAGAAGCAACTGCGTTCATTCTTCGGATTATGCAATTTTTACCATCGCTTCTATAAGAATTTTGCCTTAGATACAATTCACATGTCTCAATTGTTGAAGAAGGATGTTAAATGGAAATGGCTAGATATCCATCAAGTAGAGTTAGAACATGTAAAAGCAAGATTTTTGGAAACAGTAATTCTACATTACCCAAATTTTCAACAGCCATTTTATGTTCAAACAGACAGTAGTGGGTATGGACTTGGAGTGGTGCTATTTCAAATGAGTGTAGAAGGGAAACCATTGATCTTGTATTTTTTAAGCCGTAGGTTGAAAGGGGCTGAACTGCACTATTCCACAACAGAGAAAGAGGCTCTGGCAGTAGTTTGGGCTTTTACTAAGCTTAAGCAGTTTTTGTTGGGATCCCAAGTGGTAGTGATAACAGACCATAAGAGTTTGGAGTTTTTAAATAAGGGATATCTAAATAATGACCGCTTGGTGAGATGGAGTTTATTCTTGCAGCAATTTAGCTATACCGTGCAATACTGTCAGGGTAAAAATAATATAGTCCCTGATATTCTTAGTCGGAACCCAATGGAATACCCAGATCAACCTATTAATTATACAGGAAACTTGGTTTTGACAGCTCTTACCTTGGTAGTCGATGACTCTGTGGAGAAAGATTTAACAAATATTAGTAAACTTCAGTTACAGGATCCTAAATTGGGGCCTATAATGTCCCAATTGAATGACAGTACTATTGCAATGGGAGTGGCAGAGCCAATAATTAATGGAGAATTGATACGGTATCAATTGTCGAAAGGTATATTAATGTACCAAGTAGATCTTACAAATTCTGGATCATGGAAAGTTTATGTTCCTAGCAATATTAGGAAAAGACTTATAAATTACGTACATTGTCTGTGTGGACACTATGGTCCTAGAAAAATAGAACATGCTTTGCGTAAATTGTTTTATTGGCCTCGGATGTATGCATCTATACTGGATACTTTACAATTGTGTGAAATTTGTCTTAAAACAAAGTTTCTGAATAGGTCATATGCAGGAAAATGGCAGCCTATATTACCAAACAAGCCTAATGAAATTTTGGCAATTGATTTTTATGGTCCTTTACCATCTTATCGGCGTTACAAGTTCTTGTTAGTAACATATGATTTATTTACAAAATATGTCACTGCTTATCCAGTGAGAAAAGCTGCGGCTAATGATGTCATCAAAGTAATGACAAACTTTCAATTTCCAATAGTTGGAAAACCAGAGTCAATTTTGACCGATCATGCCACTTCATTTATGTCAGTAGAATGGAAAAATTGGTTACATATGCAAAACATTAAACCTGTACTGATCTCCATTCGTAACCCTCAATCTAACCCATGTGAGAGGGTTATGAGAGAATTAAGTCAGTTATTTAGGGTATATCTTGAAGGAAATCATCGTGGTTGGGTAAACCAATTAAAGCAGGTATTGTCGTACATTAACATGACTAGAAATGAGTCTACAGGCTTTACACCTACGCGGTTGCATTTTGGACAGGAAGAGCCAAGTGTAATTAAAACCTCATTGCCTGTTATATTAGAGGAGCCAGATCACAATGATGATGTCATCAAAGCTAAAGAAAATATGATAAAAATGGGAGACAAATGGGGATTACAAGGGCCACAGCATCCTAGTCAGTTTAAGGAAGGAGATATGGTATTAGTTCGTACACCTCATGTTAGTAATCCACAAGATCACAAATTCAAGAAATTTTTTAATATTTATGAGGGACCATATCGGATTGACAAAAAGGTTGGAACAAATGCTTATGTTGTTCATATGCATGATGGTTCAAGAGGAACCTATAATGCTAGAAGTCTTCAGCCCATACATTATGATTAGCTAATAGTTTAATTAATATTTTAATATAAATCTTATATTAACAATTTTTACTTATAGAATTTATGAAAATTGTAATAGAAAGATGAAAGTATGGAAAACCAAAGTAAAATTCAAAGAGTTGAGTAGAGAGAAGTTTAAAATAAATTATCTTAAAGGAAGTATAGATTATATAAGAGAAATTGTAAAAGCTAAGATCAAACTTAAAATGATAAAAGATGGTCTGATTAATATAGATTTTCTTAAAAAAAATATAGACTTTATAAAAGATATTGGCAAAGCCAAAATTAAACTTAAAATAATATGTGCTGATGTGATTAGTAAAGATTTTCTTTGAGAAAATATAGCTAAGGAAAGAGATTTAAATAAACCTAAAGTCAAACTGAAAAGAATTAATATAGAACAGGATAATATTAATGGTGTAAAACAAAATGATTTTCAAGAATTCTTTAATTGTAGAAGTTGTATCACATCAATCTGATTTGCAATTTTTAAAGGATTATTTAGAAAATTTGAATGAATACCATTCAAAATTGCCCAAAGTATTGTTTTTAATTGAACATAGAACAAGTGAAGTAAAACAAAGACTTACTCAAGTCGATGATGTTTATCAGGATAGTCAAATGAAAGATAATAGATTATCTGATAAAATAGCAACTGTTATTGATAAAATTAAGAGTTATGTTAGTGCTTATGATCAAGTTAGTATTTACATAAAGGATATAGAGGCAGAATCTAAGGAGATCATAGCAAAATCTTTAGATGCTGATCCCAAAATTATTCTAAAGCGATTGAATTATAGCAAAACATTATATAAAAATCTTGTAAATCAAAGCAAACTTCTTCACAAAGTTCAACATACTGGAAATTCTTTTCAAGAAGAATTAAAAAGGCACTTTTGATTATTATTTTTTTTAAAGAAAATTTGGACAAAGATCTAGATGATCTGAAAGATAGATATGAACAAATGAATATGGTTATTAATAAGAAAAGTAATATTCTTTAAACCATGTTAGTCCTTAGAAAGATTACAAATTTGAGAAGTATTTTTTTTTCAATATCTCATAATTCATTAGTTATTTGCAAAGACATTTTTTTTTCGGTGGATTAGGGGGTATTGTAAATATCGATAAGTCTATCTATATTTTAAAAATTATCATTTGTTATTAAAAAAAATCTCTTTGAGTTGATGTTTATATATGAAGTATTATTATTGTTTATGGTTATTAGTTATAGTTATTGTTTGGAGTTATTATTTTATTTATATGTTGATAGTACATCGCTGTGAATATTTAATTATTAAAGATAAATAAAGACATATAAATTGTTGATTATAAAAAAAAGATTATTTTATTTGTAGTGATTATTAAAAAAATGTAATGTTATTATTTATGTATATATATATATATATATATATATTTTAAAAGCTGTCAAATAAATTTTCGATTTAATATTTTTTTTATATGATTCAATATTTTTTTTTTTAATGTTAATTGTTTAAAAGAAAACATATGTAACAATGGTTTTCAAAACAGCATTTGCTGGCATGCAGAGAACAACAACAGCAACAAAAAAAGAAGCCATTATTATTAGGATAGTGATTAAACAAACAAAAGGATAAAAATTTGTTGTACTTTGTTTCTTTGAAATTGCCATTCTTAAGAATAGTGGAATAAGATAAATTTCTGTAATCAATACATAAACATGACTGGCTAATATATATATATATATATATATATATATATTGCAGCCAAGGGGCTGCACCATTTTCTTTCATTTATTCCAAGGCAGTTTAAAAAGAAAAACTAAGCAAATTTCAACACATGAATTTCATCGCGTCTGAAGCCGAAATTTGATATAGCTATCTGGAATCTATAATGGTCAATCTAATAATAATCTGGAGGTAACTAAAAGTGATTAATACATTGGATTCAACATGTCAATTATTATTTTTTTTTCAAGGAGAGAAATTTCAAAAGGAAAAATAAAGTATATATATGCATTTGGAAACCAATAATTTCTTCTAATGTCGTATTTCTTCAATTCAATTTGGCTCTAGAATGCATTCTAATATTAAATAGATAAAGGAATAAAACAATGGAATAAGTTGACTTTTGAAAGAAAAATAAATAAGTTGAACTTTAAAAGAAAGGTAGTAAATAATTTTATTAGTATAAATGATATATAATATATTTTTGAGATCGATATTTTTTTTATTTTTATTTTCATTATAAAAATAAAACGTTTTTATAAATATCATTCTATTATTCAAGCGTTTTGTTTTCTAAAAAACAACAAATGTTTAACAGGTGTCAAAATTAACACTTAAGTAATTTAAAATCTTAAAGTATGGCTTATAAGTTTGGGTTGCATATGAGTTCCTATATGTATATTTTAATAAGTAAAATTTATATTCGCAAATTTTTATTATAAAAATAATTTTATTATTAATTTATCTATTTTCATTTTTTTTAACTTCATATAATAATTCTTATGCAGACCGAAACAATAATTTAAATATATTTGCTGGATATAATATACTTTTTTTTTTTTTTTTTTTAAAATTTTGAATATCTGAAAAATATAAATATGGATTTGTGTTTATATTAATGCATACTTGTTAAGCACAAATATGTCTTTATCTATTTAAAAATATATATACTTATTGTAAGTATATATGTATATTTATATATTTGGGTTTGTATTTGGAACTTATTTAAAACATTGATACTACCTAAAATTAAACCATAATATAAAAATAAAGGATGTACTATTTGTTTTATAGGTAATGCCTTTGTAATTTATTTGAAAGAGCATTAATATTTTATTAGTATTTTTCTTTTAATGCCAGAGTCATTATGAAATTAATTGAATTCACAATTTAATAGAGGGTAACTTCATATTTCACTTATTGTTTAGTCTTTAGGCCACATACATATATCATTATTCATTGATATGTTTAGATATACATAAATTTACATAATAGATGTGTATATTGGATTTAATAGAATTCCCTTTGTTTCTGATATATATTTGATTAGTTAGTCACATCGACCTTGAAAATAAATTATAAGGCCAGATCTCATTGCTCTATACGATTTTCAATTTATTTCATGTATAGCTAGTTGGAAGGGCATATAAACAATTTATTTAAATATAACTGGGATAATTTTGTCTTCATTTAAATTATACAATTTATTATATTAAGCTTTCTCAACAATTGGATTTATTTAGATTACATATATTCCATTACATTTTTTAATCCAATGTTTGTAACATTATTTTCTTCTAACGTATTGAAGTTCCATTACATTTGATTTATAATATGTTTGATTTATAATATGTTTATATGATATATTGTCCATTACATTTGGCACCACAAACTGTGGGACCTAGTTAACTGGTGATTGGTATAATAAAGATATTTTCCATTACATTTGACATGACAACATGGTCAGCATGATATGTTTAAATACATATCGTATAGTTTCCATTATATTTGGCTTTCCCAATGTTTGGAGCCTTCTTTCTTCAATTTAAATAGAATGCAGCATATACATTCCATTACATTTGGTGCCTCAAAGTTAAGGGCCTGGTTAACCAATGATTATTGTGGCAAAAGTTCATATGTTTATTTTCATTTGAGATCATATAAAGATACATTTCATTACAATATATATATATATATATATATATATATATATATATATATATATATATATATATATATATATATATATATATATATATATATATATATATATATATATATATATATATTTGAGACTGATATTCATTTTTTATTAAAAAAATGAAATGTTTTTATATGTATAATTCTGTTCTATTTAAGCATCTTGTTAAAAAAAACAAAAGTTTTATAAATGTCAAAATTAACACTTAATTATTTGAAATTTGAAAATAAAGTATATAGGTTTAGATTGCACATTGGTTATTATATATAAGTGAAATTTGTCTTTACAAATTTTAATATCCAAATTTTTTTTTTTTATTTATACATCTTAATTGTTTTAGAATTTTTTATTTATTTATTTGATAATTAGATATGTTCTTAGGAATGGATCATAGATTGAGTTGATTTATTAAAGGTTATCTATCAGTTAAAAATTGTCATTATATGTTTGTGAGTGTGTGTGTGTGTTTGTACATTTATAAGATAACAAATAACAAAATGAGGTGAAATAAGTTTCATATTCATATTAAGTTATAAGTTAGCACTAAATGACTGAGTAATCAAAGATATGTTATATTTATGGGCTTGAGTAAGCTTCATTGTAAATAATAAAAAAGAGTATTCAATGCTTGTAGTAATAAGTATAGTTCTAAAGTGGATATAATACCTAAAGCTTTTATAATGAAATGGAGTACATTTGGTGAGTTATTTTGATTTAATGATATTTAATTGATTAACCTAGCTTTGAGAGCATATCCATTATCTATTTTTTAATTTACAACAATTTACCAGTCAATTATTTACTTATTTATTTATCTATTTTCATTTTAACTTTATATAATAACTCTTATGGAAAAGATAAACAACAATTTAGATATTTGCTGTATATAATATACCTTTATATATTTAATTTTTTTTTTAATTTGAACATTTGGAAAGTGGAAATATCGGACTGTGTGTATATTAATGCATATTTATTGAGTTCAAATATGACTTTGTTTTTTAAATATATATACTTATTGCATATATATATATATATATATATATATATATATATATATATATATATATATATATATATATATATATATATATATATATATATATATATATATATATATATATATATATATATATATATGGGTTTGTATTTAAAAAAAATATATTTTAAATACTGATACTACTAAAAATCAAACCTTAATCTAGAAATAAAGTATGTAACATTTGTTTTATAAGCAATGGCTTTGCATTTTATTTTAAAGGGGTTTAATATTTTTTTTTTTTTCAGTGGCAGAGTCATTATGAAGTTTATTAATTCACAACTTAATGGAATATAATTTCATATTTATTTATTATTTAATTTTAAGGTCACTTATACAAGTCTATGTTCATTGATATATTTAGATATACATAAGTTGACTTATTTAATGTGTATATTAGATTCAATAAATTTCTTTTTGTTTATAGTATATATATAACCTAAATTATATATATATATATATATATATATATATATATATATATATATATATATATATATTAATATACTAACTAATATATATATATATATATATATATATATATATTGTTAGTTAGTCATATTAACCCTGAGAATAAATTTTAATGATAGGTCTCATTATTTTTCTGTACAATTTTGATTTATTTCACATATAGCTTGTTGGAAGGGCAGATAAGCAATTTGTTTAAATATTATTGGGATAATGTTATCCATTACATTTTGGTTCCTCAATGATTGGGACAATTTTATCTTCTTCATTTACATTATATTATCTATTACATTTGACTTTTCCAATGATCACATTCATTTAAATTGATAAGATCTTTTTTTATATGTATATTCCAATATATTATATTTGTCATTCAATATTTTCTCATTCTTTTCTCAGTATAGTGTATGATATGCTATGTTTATATTATTTATATTGGATGATATATGCATTCTATTACATTTTGCACCATCTTTCGGGCTTAGTTAACTGATGATTATTGTTGAAGAGACCATACTATTACATTTGGTACCCAACAATTGTGATCATTTTAATTGGTCACAGATATTCTATTACATTTGATACCTAAAACTTGAGGCTTTATTCATTACAATTTTTTTATGAGGATGGAATATAGTAATACACTGCATATATTATATTACATTTATCACTTTCAACTGGAGCCCTTGTGATTCTATTAAATTTGGTTCTACAAACTAAGGGGCCCAGTTAATTGATGATTGTTGGTGACAAATAATCTATTACATTGGTTATCAACTAGGGCTCGAAAAACAAACATATCAATGTTTTATTTTCCATTATAGGTGACTTTTAAACATGAAGTTCAATTAGTGAATGTTTGTTGATGACAAATTGCACTATTACAATTTTAGTGAAATAATGTTTCAGGCTCAAAAGTTAATAATTAGTGGAGTCAATTTTTTTTTATGTATATGAATTGGTATTAAGTTTTAAGATCCATAAAATTTATATATATATATATATATATATATATATATATATATATTGAAGCAGTCGGATCTAAGTTCGATCCTAGCTTCATGATATCTCACCTGAAGCCCACTTCAAACCTTTGTACTAACCTTGAATTTCCAATGCAATGGGGCTTTATACATTCAGTCCACTTCAGTCCATGCTAGTTTCCTTAAAGGAAAACTATTACATAAATGTGTATTAAAATTAACTTGATTGAGATTTAAATTAATCATTTCTATTAATAAATTCATGATAGAATTATTCATGAATTTATATATATTATAACTGTGTGGATTGTGCATATATATTTATAAATATTTAAATGTATATATTCGTTCTAAAGTTTCATTGTGTCAGGAATGTTTTACTTTACTTTAAATAGTTTGTTCAAATTTTTAGTGATTAGAAGCTACATTCTTTTGATAGGTTTTCAGATTGTCCCTTTCCAAAAATAATGGGTAAAGTTTTTATTAATTAGAAAAAAAGATAAGTATTTAAAATGTAAGGACAGTTGCTATTTAAAATCATTTTTCTAATTTCAAAAAATCATTTTCTAATTAGAAAATGAATTCAAGTTAATGAGTTTGAAAGCTTTATCGAAGGAATGTATCAAAAACAATTAGTAAATTTTTATAAGACTGATAATGAAAAAAGCGCTCACCTTAAGGCATCAGAGGACAGTATAAATAGCCCAGAAAAATGTTTCCAAGCAGCTATTATTCCTCATTAAGTGAAGCCATATATGTGTCATTAAAGAAGAAACCACCTCATTAAATTATTAAATTTCAATAGTGTCTCCATCATGGTGCAGAACTAAACTTTGGCAGTCTGATTACTGGTCCCAAAGTCCCCTGAAAATCTTAAATGTGGCTGCTGAATTAAAATTTTCCCACGCAAATCATACTGCCAAAATCGAAAGAATCAAAATGCTATTCACATAATTTTCAAAATGTGCATCTACGTTTCATCCAACTGGACTCTGCCATGTGGAAACTCAGGAACCAGCCAAGAAAGAAATCGTAATATCTTTCCTTTTGAATCTGGCCAGTTCTGAACTTTAAGTTAAAACATCTTTTAAGCTATCTACTGTAAAATTATCTTTTTATACATTTTTAATCCCACCAAAAATACAATTCCACTTGCTTGTAGCTATTTCTGTAATATCTTGATTTTAATGAGTAAAATATTTAATTAGAAAATTTTTTAAAATAGATAAAGCTCAAAATACCATTTTAGATATTTGCAAAGATTTGCAAACAAACTAACAAAAAGATTCACCATAATTTAAATTAAATTTTAGTTCTAATTAATAAAAATAATCTGACTATAGATAAAGATCATTTCAGCTTATTAATGATGCCAAAAGTATTTCAAGCTTTCCCCATTTTTTTTTTGTTTTTAAAATCTAACACTTTAATTAAAATACATATATAAAAAAAATATAGTTAAAACTATATAAAAAAATGTATACATTTCAGCAATATTATTGCTAAGATTATTGCTTCATATATATATATATATATATATATATATATATATATATATATATATATATATATATATATATATATATATATATATATATATATATATATATATATAATTCTATAATTAAAAATCACTTCTTTTCTTTTCAAAAACTTTATTTGATGTATATATATATCCACTTATTTCCAACGTTTCGACTATCTTTCCTCTATAGTCATTTTCAAGGATCTAGAAAAAACATTACATTATAAACAAACTTCACATAATAAAAACAAAAATAATCAAAAACAATATAAAGCATATAAACCCCATAAAATTTAAAAATAAATAAAATACATTAAAATCAATTAAATTAAAAACACAAAGCATACACCACACTTACTTGACTCCCTTCTCAAAAAACTTTCCCTTTTTTTTTATCCAAAAAACCAATTGTTACAATAAAAAACTTATTTTCTTTTTCTTTCTTATATACTTCAAAAATGAATTTATTTCCAAAAATAATTCTTTATTCATGTCTTATTCAATTCTATTTAAAACAGGTTTATATATTTTTATATAAAAACTCTCTTTTACCATTCTTTCTTTATACAATCTAACCCCCTCCAACATTTTAATCTTAAAATCGGTATGTCCAATTTCCTTACTATGTATATTTACATTAGAATTCCTATCTCTCAAATGCTGTTTCAATCTTGTCTCTTATTTGTTCTTTGTTGTACCAATATATGATACATCTTTATTCTCTTTTTTACAATCCAAACATTCTATTTTATAAATACCATTCATGTTTTCAACATTCCTATTTCTTATTATATTACCTAAATTACATTTCCTTTTATATACTAGTTTCAACAATAAACCACATTCCTTACCATATTTTTTATTCATATCCCTCATTATCTTTTTAATCTTAAAAAAAGTACTTTTTGACACTTTATACCCACTATACATAAATTCCTTCTTTTTTTCTTTCTTTTTTCTCAATTTCCTCTCAATTTTGTCTATATTCTTTTTTCCACATAATTTATTAATAATCTTAATTGGATAATCATTTTTATTGCCTCATTTTTTATACACTCCATTTCCTCCCTAAATAACCCCTCCTCTGAACATAGTACTTTTTTTAAGATTAAAAAGATAATGAGGGATATGAATAAAAAATATGGTAAGGAATGTGGTTTATTGTTGAAACCAGTATATAAAAGGAAATGTAATTTAGGTAATATGATAAGAAATAGGAATGCTGAAAACATGAATGGTATTTATAAAATAGAATGTTTGGATTGTAAAAAAGAGAATAAAGATGTATCATATATTGGTACAACAAAGAACAAATAAGAGACAAGATTGAAACAGCATTTGAGAGATAGGAATTCTAATGTAAATATACATAGTAAGGAAATTGGACATACAGATTTTAAGATTAAAATGTTGGAGGGGGTAAGATTGTATAAAGAAAGAATGGTAAAAGAGAGTTTATATATAAAAAGATATAAACCTGTTTTAAATAGAATTGGATAAGACATGAATAAAGAATTATTTTTGGAAATAAATTCATTTTTGAAGTATATAAGAAAGAAAAAGAAAGTAAGTTTTTATTGTAACAATTGGTTTTTTGGATAAAAAAAAAAGGGAAAGTTTTTTGAGAAGGGAGTCAAGTAAGTGTGGTATATGTTTTGTGTTTTTAATTTAATTGATTTTAATGAATTTTATTTATTTTTAAATTTTATGGGGTTTATATGTTTTATATTGTTTTTGATTATTTTTGTTTTTATTATGTGATGTTTATTTATAATGTAATGTTTTTTCTAGATCCTTGAAAATGACTATAGAGTAAAGATAGTCGAAACGTTGGAAATAAGTGGATATATATATATATATACATCAAATAAAGATTTTGAAAAGAAAATAAGTGATTTTTAATTATAGAATTATATGGCTATATGTACTGTATATTTTTGAAAAGAAAAAAGGATTGAGTCGTGATTAGAAACAGAAGTAAATGGATATATATATATGTCATATTATTATTACTATTTGTGGGATTTTTTTTTTTGAGAAAGAGGACGCTCTGAGGAAGGTACTTGATATTGTACTGAAACGTCAGCATTTAGCTTTTTCACTACACGGAATATCCCGCAAATAGTAATAATAATATGACATCTTTTATCCGTGAAAACATTAGAATTAATATATATATATATATATATATATATATAAGTTTATATATATATATATATATATATATATATATATATATATATCCATACCATGCAAACTACTGTTTTACTTCACTAAATATTTTATAGCTTTATTTAAATTATTACAATACAATTTGTGGATGAAATGGCATATATCTGCAGTGAGGTCTAAATTGCAGGCCCCACAGAAGGTTAGTATAGCTGGTGAAGCATAAAGCTCGATGTAATTATACATTGACTGCTTCAACATATATGTAGGGAATGACTAAACTGAGTATGAAAGTCTGGATTTAAATTCCCTTTATTACATTTAGCTTATATATATATATATATATACAAGTATTGTATATATATATATATATATATATATACAATACTTGTATTTAATATTCTATATTCAGCCTGTATTCTGCCTAACACTCTACTGTGTATTTAAATAGACATATTAAGGTCCTACATTAAAGGGGTTTGATTAACTTAAGGTCAACAAGGGTATGACAATAATAATGACATCAACAAGGGCTTTGAGAATTGCACCATATGATTTTCATTGATATGGTTGACTGAGATTTGGAAAATGAAGAGGATTGAAGCCTGTCCCCGAAAGTTTGTAGATGTGCTACCTTAATATAAAAATTAAGCATCGATTATATATATATATATGTGTGTGTGTGCGTGTGTGTGTGACATATATATATATATATATATATGTGTGTGTGTGTGTGTGTGTGTGTGATGATCTGGAGTAACTCATGCGTGCTTGTTAAGCATGAATACTATTGCAGATCTTTTATATTTTTCACATGTATGTGGTGGTGTGTATCGGATATATTAAATACAATAAATAACTGAAGGAAATTTGAAACTAAGTTCAAATACTCTTTAAGTACATTTAGCTTAAGTATATATACTATACATGTATTTAATGCTAAATATATATATATATATATGTGTGTGTGTGCATGTTCGTGTGCGTGTTGTGTATGTGTGTTTAAATAATAAATGAACAACTACTAATTAGTAATAATGTAGTACTTATAATTTTTTTATATTTATGGTTTAAATTAAATATAAACGAAGTTGAATATAATACTCATTAAAAACAATGTTAGGTTACCTGAATAAATATTATTATGTAAATCATACAATGTTAATGTTTGTTACTTAGAAAATGCTTTCTTGGTGAATTATATAAATTATACTTATAAAGTAATTTGCAACATAACGTTTACGTTTTCACAAACAATTGTATTTGTTAATTTTTACAATTGTATTTGTGTTTTACCTAAGGCAAAAAAATTCAAAATAAATGATTTGATGATAATAATAATATTGCTTTCCGGATAACAATTATACAGTTGAAATATTTTTTTTAAGATTTTCATAACATAAATAAATGAAACAAATATACCATTTTATTATTGAGCTAAACATCAAAAGGAAATATTATTTATTTATTAAAGGTAAAATGTATGTGATAAAACATTTAAAAACAGTGATTTTAGTATTAGTAAATTTTTTAGGTATTTTAAATAAAATAATGCAAATATTTAAAAATTAAAAAGATCGTAGTATTAATTAAACATCTTTAAAACTTATTAACCGTTTTTTAATTCATGCTTTAAATAATTTTATACTTAATATAATTAATATTTATTTTATAACGTTAAATTTTAGATACTAAAATATATTCTTATAATAAAATGATAAACATTAACTCAGCGAAATCCACCATGGCATCGGTAGAAATTATTATTTCTTTAACTATCTGCAAAAAAAAAATGTTAATATTTTAAATAGTTAATTATATTCTTCTAATAATGACGACCAAAAGAGTTTTTAATATTTTTAAATAAAGAATAAATTCGAGAAAAAAGTGAATGTAAACACTTTAAGCTAAAGATACTGATTAGCTTAGTGGATGGTTTTCATTCATTCTCACATCCTTTGAAATTAGAGGTATTTAAGACCTTTATATCTATTAAAGAAAAGAAAATATAAATAAATAAATCACCATTAATTAGGCAGCCTTCTGAACAAAGACATTTCCAATATCACATTTGTAAACAATGAATCAAAAGCTAATATTTATCAAGCTTGTCTTATATCGGCTAATGTAATTTTCAAAGTTTCCATCTTTATTTATCTTTTAGTTAAAAATAGTTAGCTGACTATTTATTTCCCGATTAATACTTGATAATTCCTGGGGTTTTTTTTAATTATAGATTAGTTTCAGAAACATCCTAAACTTGTTTGGATTCCAACACAAAGTTTAACGTTCTGTCTA
Organism: Epiperipatus broadwayi; assembly: GCA_028023455.1. NCBI lineage: Eukaryota > Metazoa > Onychophora > Udeonychophora > Euonychophora > Peripatidae > Epiperipatus > Epiperipatus broadwayi. The sequence continues at coordinate 2,888,647 of JAQFVV010000067.1, read as the reverse complement.
ATTGGGTTTAAAACTTAAGATTGTCTTCGTTTTATTTTAAATAAAATCTTTATTAATAAAACCCAAAAATTATATACATTTTAAAAATAATTATTTACAAATAAAGTATAAATTACAAAAAACATTTAAGTTAAGGCTAAGGCAGGAAAATATAGATGTTTATCTTTATGTAATGTGACTAAGCAAAAGGTATGGATACTATTAAATTATACGTGATTATTTATTTATTGTAAGTTAAATTCAGATAAATTGAAGGAAAATTATTTTTGTGAAAGTTTGTGTAATTCTTAAAAAATATATATTTCTTTGTAACAGAGTCATAAATGAGATAAAGGTGACAAATAGATGACAATTATATAATAAGTGCTGATATCAAAATATTATTGCTTGTAAATGAGCTTGTATTATATAATTTAAATACATATATAAATTATTTTAATTGTATTTATAAGTATTAAATATTCTGCCTTAACAACTCTGATATTTTCCGTCTCAGATAAACACGTTAATGATTATTTAATCATTCATTAGACTAAACATTCAGATATAAATTTTAAATCTCAGTAAAAAGTTACAATAGATTTTCTTTTAAATTAAACACATACACATAGAGTAATTCAACGTAATTTTTTTTTCCTTATGTAATATCTCTTCAAATCACAGTGTTTAAACTTTTAATTCAACATGCATTTTTGAAGTATGATTCAACATGAAATGCATCTTAAAGATTATTTACTTTTTAAATAATTTTATTTATATGTTTCAATGATTGATGATAGAGTAAAATTTTTAATTATCTAAAAGTAAGATATATTATTTACCAGTTGCATCAGTCTAATAAGATATATCATATCTGTTGTAAAAGATGATAATAACTAAATTGTGTTACATAAAGTTTAATGTATTAAAAGGTCTTTAAATTCTGTTCTATAAAAGTCTTCGGCGATGTGAATCAATTTCTATTTGTTGTACATAGTCAAGAAAAGATAAAAATACTAAGGAATTATTAAATCAAAAAATAAATATCTTGAAACATATTAAAATTTGTCAAATATGTCAAATGATTAAAACTTTTTTTTCTAAATAACAATTAAATTCAGCAGAGTTAGAGAATTATAATTTTTTTAAAAGTTGATTTTCAGAAAATACAAAAAATAAAATATTGAATGACTTTTACAAATATCTAAATTTATAAAATCTGACAATAAAATTTTTCAGCATCATGGCAATTGATAAATATTTACACCTTGCTAAGAACACAGAAATTAAGACATGATGTTGATTTTAATAATATCTTCACATTTAATTAGAACTAATTTCAGAAAATGAAATTTTATGTTAGTAATTTACTGATATTATATTGCATATAAAAAACTATGTTACTTCAGCTTTTTAATATATTCAAGTCACAAGTAAATACCAATCTTTTAAAGTTACTACAGATAATTTTCATAGTCATTTGATATTTAAGTTATTTCTATGTAAAAAAAAAAAGCTTCCAAATTAACATGGGTTAACACAATGAGTATAATTTCAATGATAATATAATGAGTATAATTCCAATGACTGCAAGCTAAAATCCATGATTGTAATTAATTTTAGTTAAGACTGAGACATAACAATTACTGAACTCATAGTTCTTTTTTTTGACTTCATTTTTTTTTTTTTATTAAATTGAAAAATTATTGAAGAAAAATAGTATATTTATATTCCTGTAAACATTAATCTAATTAATGAAAATGGAGAAAATTTGCTATTTAGTTGTCTGTAAACATGAGTGTTTTGCCATTTTTATTAACTAGGATTTATTTTTAAGTTGTTACAACATTATCTTGCTTTTATTGCTTATATGCATAAATATTTTCCAAAAAACTATATAAAAAGTAGAAATACTAAAAAAAAAAATATTCACCATTAAAAAATATATAAAGTGATAAAGATTTGCACTTGGTTAATATTTAAAAAATAAATTATTTTTATGTGTTTTCTTTTTGTAGACCACATCCAAATAAATTTAAAAATTTCCACACATAGTAGATATTAAAAAACATGTATACCAAATATTCTATGTATTTATTTCAATGAAAGTTACATGGAAAGTCTCACTAAATTAAAAAAAAATGGAAGAAATTTATAAAAATATATATCTATTACAATAATTGTTTTTAAAAGTAGTAATTTTTCTGCATGTCACTCTGGTTCTCATATTTTAGTTCAAAGGCAAATTACCCAGATAATTATATTTTTAATAGGTAATTTATTTATTCTTCTCCATAGACATCTATTATTAATTTGAGTAGTCAATCATTATTAGACAGTAATAATAACTTACATCTGAATAATATACATAGCTAATGGTCTTCAACAGTCAAATCTTCCAAAGCTTCAGAATTCACATGGTAAAGCAGACATTCATCTGGAGATTTGAATAATGCATTATTATTACATAGTATCTATTTATTACTTAAAATTACAATATTTTGGCTCTAAGTAAAAGGATTTAAAAGTCAGTTAAATACTTATACTTCTGAAGACAAAATCTCTATTGTGCATCTTTTAATGAATGAAAAATTGAAAAAAAACAAATTATAACTAAAAAATTCAATATACTAGAAAGATAAAGTAACTTCTTGATCAGATGTTTCATCACTACCACACAACATCTGTAAGAGTTTGTTTAATTTAAATTTAGATCAAAAATCATTTTCTTTAACAACATAAATATTGGTATCTAATATTAATAAGAATATAAGTTTATCAGAATTAAAGAGAAGAATAGTCATTCATCATCATGAATGATAAAAAAGTAAAATAAACATTTTACCTTGTGACTGGATTTGAAAATGGTCCGACTGAAGACCAGGCTGATTACTTAGTCCATGACAAGTTTGAGAAATATTATGTAAACAATAATTTGGATGCACAAACTCAAGTGGTAATCCATAAGAGTATAATAACAATTAAAAATAATGCTAGGATACTAAAACATAATGATCATCATCAATGTCCTCTGGCCACTTAGAAACATTAGTGTATTGACCAACTATGAACTTAATTCCAAATTAAAAATAAAATAAAATGTAGTACTTGAATTTTAAGAATATCACTTTGTGATAATCAGTATCATCTGGTTGTCCATAACACTAGACATAAATCCCAATTCATATAACTGACTATTATGTATAACAGTTACTATGAGCAAGAGGTAAATAAATAAATAAAATAAATAAATAAAACATGCGATATTTAAATATATTTAATGATTAAATAAATTCACTGGAATAGGTTAATGACATATAAATAATTAATTAAAAACAAAAGTAATAATATAAAATTATGGTGTGCTAAGTTTGTTATAAATATTAATTAAGGATCTGATTTTGATTAAAATAATAAAAAAAAATGTTATTACTTTGTAATTTACATATATTTCAATAGGCTTAGACAAAACACATCTAAATATAAATTCTCACATGTGCTGTATAATAATTTAAAATTAACATCTTTGAATTGTCATAAATCAATAATAAAATTCATTTTTATAATACATAATAATTATTTTTATCAAAATATGATTGATGACTGATTTTAATATATATATAGATATCCATTCAAATTTGTGTGCACATACACTAGTGTTTATAATAAATAAATAAACTTAATTACTTGTTAATATATATATATATATATATATATATATATATATATATATATATATATATATATATATATATATATATATATATATATATATATATATATATATATATATGCAAACACACTACTATGTTGTAGTTTGCCCTGAGGCACATAACCATCACATTATAATATATTTTCATAATTATAGTCAATTCACTGACATAATTTTTTTTTTATAAAGATTAAAATCCAAATACTTATTTTAATTCTTTTAGATCATCACCAAAATGTAATCTTATTTAAGAAGCGTACTTACATATTGTAACAGATTATAATCATTTAGAAATGTTTAAAAGAATCTCACATTAATATACTTGATTTCATTTTGAATATGTGAATGAGTAATAAAATTAGAAACTGATTAAAACTTTGAGTTGTGGTTTTGGATAAGAATAAAAAGCAATCAGTTGAATAAATGAAGATTTTAAAAAAAAATCAATTGAGGAAATTAAATAGAAACAGAAACTAGAATGAACATATATTAAACAGAAAATTTACTTTAATAAAAGATGTTTTGAAAGGAATGATGATGAAAATAAAAAGAAAAAATAGAAAAGATTGGCATTGTTGGACAACATGAAATTAAAGAGCAGGGCAATGAAGAAAATGGAATGAAAAAAATGGATGTATTGCTGATGTGATTACTCTCTATATTTATTCATGAAACAGAATACTATTAATGATAATACAAGATTATAAAATGATTGTCCAGAAGGCATTGCAACATTAAAATATCAAAAAGACTGGTAGAGCACACCTGGTTATTTAATAGTGTGACAGTCAGATGATGTATGTTGGTTTAACCCAGTTCAAATACTAGGCAAAAGTACCTTGAGGCGATCCATACGTGAGATATTAAATCAAGAATATTATGACCTCTGTCCTATTTGCCTATTCTCGAAGCTAATTACGAACAAACAACATTTTCTGAGACACACATAAATTATTTTCTGACCAGCCACAAAGCTTAGCAACAGAGGTAGAGACATGGACGGGAACACCTATGGAGCTAAATAGTTAAAATGTGCATAAACGTGCTACAAAAATGTGTTTTGCATGCCTGGATCATTGGAAAAGTAAAATAAAGCATTATAATAAAATTAGGAAACTCAAGCTTTTTATAGTTAAATAATATGTTTAATTAACAACTTTAAAATATGAATAATGATTTTATGGCCTTCGCTATTCCCCTAAATTAATGAAAACTAATTAGACAATAAAAACAGATTAATATGTTTGCGGTCTAAATCTTTTCTTCCCAATTTTATTAAAATTGTCAACCCGAATCTCCTCGATAAAGTGCAATAATAAAAATATTTCACAAAGCATTTTTTTAATTGCTTTGCACTAAAACAGAGTTTAAAAATAATTTAAAACATATATAGCTAAATCTGATATACATAATAAGCTAGTGGTGGACAAAAGAAGCGTTATCGAGGAGATCAAGTTAGCAAACAAAAGGAAACTTTCTCGTATTGAATTTTACAAATATAATGAAAATTGGAAAAAGATTTAAATGAAAAACTAACCTTTAAACTTAACCACAATGGAATACGAAATATTTATAAATGTTATTAATGAAGAATAGCGAAGAAAAAAGGGTTAAATATATATAGATGATCACGCATTATATATATCTAAGACTAGTCTAATAAAAATGGTTACATAACAAATATAATTAAATACAACAATTTATAATATAATTCAGTGAAGCACTTAAAAAGGGTATGAACAAAAAAAGTAGAAAGTAAATAGTTCAATGGAGGAGAGATACTATTACCCTTCTGGTTTCTTGGTCATGTTCCATCGACAAGCGTAGCTTGATCCATCCATCGATAGGTATTTTTCCAGACAATGAAAATGGAAATATGTTGCATGGTTTCACGAAAATCCTACAGACATGGCACAGAGTTCAGATCACTATTAGGTGGATACTACAGCATTCTGGATGGTATTTAGGAACCTCGGCAATAGGCAAAGCTATTTATTTCCTTAGCCAAGCATAGTAGAATCCATCAAATTCATTTGACTTTTAGCTTGAGCATGTTCAAACTTTTCCATGATTTTGAAGATGACAGTTGTATACCTTTTTGTAATAAAAATCTCAACAAGCAAAAGCAAAATCTGAAAGTGTTCTCCAAAGAGAAATCCGAATGCCAGCAAGAAAACTCTGAATAACAGCAAGAAAACTCTGAATAATCAAGTCTTTTGTTCTCACTTCTATTTATACCCTCTTTGTCAGCTACCTTCTATTGTTTGTATGATCTTAGATAAGCCCACCCCCACTCTTTGTTTCAAGGTAACATTTTCTAAAAATAACTTTTACTTTTTTCTTCTAAATTTCTTTCTTTAAAGTTTGAATTTTAGTAATTAAAAAAGAAAGAGAAAGCCATCTTTAATTTGCCATGAATGGGTTAACTAATTACAAGCATACATTCTTTTAGAAAATGTTGGTGAGCTTATCTCAAAGTCAAATCATACTAAATATTTTAACAATATTTAATATATATATATATATATATATATATATATTTCTTAAAATATATATATATATATATATATATATATATATATATATTATTTCTTTTAATAATATAAGCATTTTATTTCAGCAGAATTTTGCATTAACTCATATATATATATACACTTGATGTATATATATGTTTGACTAATAGGTTTTACACAATTTTTATTAACAGAAATCTAATCTTAGAATGGAATTTATTTAAAATGAAATAGTGTAATGCAAAACCCTGCTGATATTGGACTATAAACTTAATTCAGGCCTACAATACTAATTAGGTTTATAGAAGGCTGTGAAGCATGGATTGGACTTCAGATCCATTGCTTCATTTCCCAATAGTTAGTGAGCAAAAAAAAATTAAAAAAATGCTGTTTCTTCAGATCAGAGGTAAAAATTTTGTACCAGGTGAGTTCAAGCCTACTCTTTATTTGCTGTAATACTTAATTTGTTACTGACTAAGTCTTTCTTTTACTATATTACCAATGGTATATCCATAATTCAATCTCTTGTATCTTAAATTGAGCCCGTGTTGTTTTTAGTCTAAGAAACTATATCTTTCTTTTTACTTTCTAAATTTTCCGGGGTCTGGTGGTATGCAAGGTTTTAAGTTTCTAGCATTGTATACTCCTTTTATGCCGTTACTATCTTCCAAAAGGAAAGACTTTCTCCCTTATTCTTTTTTCAACGTGTATGGCCCTTGATATATTGGGAAAACTTTTTGAATTCTTTCTGTGATGTATTACTTGGCCTAGGATTTCTCAGCCATACTTGCTCTCCTTGCCTGAATTGATATTCCTGGTTTCGTTTTTTAGTTTTCCAGTGCAGTGCTGCCCATTTTAATCGTTCATATGCTATCTTTTGATCTTGTAGTTTATCTATCTTCTCCTCTTCCATCGGCATTTTGGTTTTAAATAACCAAGGTCATTCTTTTCCATAATGTAGGTGAGTTGGAGTAAATCCTGTCGACTCATTCATTGTGTTGTTAATATATTGTACCACCTTTTCAGTTTTATTTACCCAGTCCTGATGGTTGGTTGGAATATATGTCCTAAAGAGTCACCCTATTTCTTGCATGACTCTCTCACAAGGGTTAGCCTGTGGATTTCTAATGGAAGTTAGCCTATGATGAATTCCTTGTTTAGCCATCCATGTCTTCCATTCTTTGGATGTAAATGCTGTGCCATGATCAGATATCACTATCTGAGGTTTTCCAACTTCCGGCAACTGTTTTTCCCGAAGTGCCTTTATTGCTCCTCTAGAGTTTGCTGTCCTTACTGGGTATGCTTTCACATACTTTGAAAACACATCATACGTGACAAACAGATACTGAAATTGTCAAAACATCAGTAATGGTACATAATGATCTACAGCTAGCAGCTCATTCAGTTTAGATGTGAGGATTGGTTGTGGCTCTCCTGCCTATAATCGATTTGGTGCCTTGCTCCGAGCACAAATCTCACAGGTTTTCAACACATGTAAGATCTGTGAGTACATTCCTGGCCAATAAAATTGACATTTTATTGCTTCTTCTACTTTCCGAAAACCATAATGTCCCACTGACTGATAGTTGTGGGTAATAATTTGGTTTCTCAATTTGTGAGTTATTATGACTTTCCATGGATTGTGAGCACTTTTGGTATTAATCTGAAGGATCCCATCTGTTATTCTGTATTGATTATAGTGCCTACTGGCTGCCATATTAAATGTAATAATGTTAATTATTTTCTTATATTGAGCATACTGGGCCAGCCAATACGCTAAATTCTGGAGGTGAGATTCTACTGTGTTTCCTGCTGTGGTTGTCATTATCTTCTTTGTCTGCTTTTCTAAATCTGGATTCTGAGCAGCCATGGGCACAGGGTGGCGGCTTAAATTATCAGCCACAATATTCTGTGATCCTGGGAAATAAATGACACTATATGGAAACTGTTGAAGAATCAGGCTCCACCTTATCAATCTGTCATTGTTTAAAAAGCTCTTGTTCAGAAATTTCAAACATTTGTGGTCAGTTATGATTACCACTTCTGATCCCAACAAAAACTGTTTCAGTTTCTGGCATGCCCACATTATTGCTAATGTCTTCTACTCAGTTGTTGTATAATGCTTTTCTGCCCCTCTCAACGTCTGACTAATAAAGTACAACACTTGATGCTCATTTTTATCACCAATTTGAAACAACACAGCACCCAAGCATTGCCTACTGCTATCTGTTTGAAGCTAAAAGGGGGGGATCCAGATGGTATAACATCACTGTTTCCAAGAACTTATCTTTTACTTTAGACAATTCTTGCTCATGCCTCTCTTTTCATTCCCATTTTTTACTACTCTTCTTTCTTAATTCAATTAGCTGTGTGGTGTCATAAGCAAATCTAAAATAGAAGCGGTGATAGAAATTACACAATCCTAGAAATGTTCGAACCTGCTTCTGGTTGGTGGGAGTTGGAAAATTCTTTATAGCTTCTATTTTTGCAGGATGGGGTTTGACACCTTGACTATTTATAACATGGCCCAAAAATTCAATTTCTTGCACTATGAAAAAAACTCTTTTCTATGTTGATGGTTATATTTTCACGTATGCATTCACGAAAGAAGCTTTCCAAATGATGCAAATGCTCATCGATGTCTTTTGAGGCAATCACGATATCATCCACATAACAAACCATGTGTTCCTGTATTTGAGGAGATAAAACATTCTTCAAACATCTCATGAGGCCTGCTCCACTGTTAATTAAACCAAATGGAGCTCTCTTGAACACGTGAGTCTGGCCATTTTAATGAAATGATGTATACTTTCTATCACAGTGGTCCAACGCCATTTGCCAATAACTTACTGTCATGTCCATGGTCAAGAATACAGTCTTCCCTGCAAGCTGCACAAAGTTTCATGCATTGGTGGCAGCACATCACATTCCGGAATGGTCACATTATTTAGGCGGCACGCATCCAATCACAAACGCACATTTCCATTTTTTTTCTTGATTACAATCAATGGATTATTGTATGGTGAAGGGGCCCATTCGATAATATCTCATTCCAGCATCTGCTTTATTTGTTTATCCACTTCCTCTTTGTATTGGAATGAGATAGGGTAAGTTTTTGTTTGCTGGTATGATTCCTCTCTAAGCCTAATTTGGTGAGTGTACCCTCTAATTTTCCATGGTACACCAGAAAATACCACTGTGTATCTTCATAAAATTTGTTTCAACTGCTGACTTTGCTCCTTATTCTTAATCATTGATATGCCAACTTTTTGTTTGATCATTTCTTCATCGATCGCTTGTACAATACAACGGCCAATGGAGTGATTATCTTGACCCACTGTTGTAAATGGGACTTTTATGTCTTCTAACATACATTTCTTCATTGGGTAATGTATGATCCCTTGATACTGCTGAAAAATATCTGAACCTAATACTAAGATGTACAACAACCCCTCCATTACTAAGAAGGCATGATTAAAAGATTTCCCACTAATTGTAATCTCTAACCACATTTGGTATCATTCAATATTCATTTTTCTTTAGTTCACCAGTGTTAACTGGATAGGGCACATGGGAAACTTTAAGTATCTTGGGTTGCTTTCATATTCTGTGGCTAGTTTTTTTGATACAATAGATACTTGACTGCCTGAGTCAACTAATGCTTGTATTTTATTGTCATTTATATTTACTTGAATGACTGGGTTTGCATTTGAGTGTATGTCTTCTACATTATCCTTTTGTTGTACAATTGCTGTATGGGATGGCACAGCTTCCCTATTTTCTACTCTTGACAGGTTTGTACTCATTTGTTTGGTAGATTTATTTTGAAATTTTACCTCCTTTTCATTTCTGTCTTCATCAAGATTTTCATTATCGATAGCTGTTAGTATATGAGTTGTATCTTCAATATCTTGCTCTTGAGTGCTTATCAATATTTCCCTTATCCAGGATGGCATGTTGTGTCTAATCATCCTTACTATCTGCATTTCTAGATAATTGAAAGCACTTAGTGTTTTTATTCGATTTACCTGTCTAACAAAAAACTGAGCATAAGTCTCTTGATGGTTAGGCAGGTATCTTTCATGCATTATGGAATACATCAAACCTTCCTGCTGCTCTGCACTCCAATACATCAACTTCACTGCATTCTCATATTCCATAAATTATGTTTGTGGTTGTATTGACAGAGTGTTCCATCAGTCTCTGGCAGATTTTTTTAAATGATGACTGGAGATCGCCACTTTTTCTTGTTCCATCATATTCTGGAATTGAAAAAACATTTTGAGACTGTCTAGGTGGTGTCTAGGGTTTCCACCCAGTTCCCCTCTAAAACATTGGATATGGACAAACTTTGCCACAGGTGATGTCACCGGATTAATTATTATTGGCAAAAGGATTTGGTTGCCTTGTTGCACCTGGATTGGGTTTAGCAGTTGACAATTATTCATTTCCTTTCTATACTCATTAAACTATCCATTTTCTTTTCCATCCTGTATTTCCTGCTTGACTGACATGTCCAAGATATGCATATTCTTTCCTAAATCATTATCCATCAATGACTTAAGCTGAGTGTCATCATCTGGCAATACTTTTATTCTACTAGGATGTTGCAGATGGGGACCCATGTTTTCCTCCAATTGGTTCAATCTTTGTGATGTCATTCCCATGACTTGTTGGAACATGGTCATCATAATTTTGTTTTTGTCTCTCATTTCTTTGATGAGATCTTTCAAATTGTATTTTTGGTCGCTATGAATATATGTTGCCATATTTGGAAGGTTGAGCACTACCTCCTCATCGCTGTCATAATCTTCGTCTTTCTTCTGTTGGTCCATTTTTGCCTAATATTGGCTATTTTGTTATATAACACTCACACCTTATTTGTAAAAATGTATTTTAGTCTTTTTTAAACAATCTAGGTAAGTGTATTATATTGTGTGTATCTAGAAGCTATATCCTTCTGTATATCAAAAAAAATTTCTTCTTTCTAAAATTATAACTATCTGTTTTATTTATGTTTTCAGAAATTAACTTTGCCTACCTTACAAGGTCCTATCTTAACCCTATGCCTATATGTATCTGTTTGTACATGAAAAAAAATAAAATAAAATCTTGCTGTGTCTGTTTTTAATAACTATACTACATTAAAATATCACTGCTATTTTGTCACAATATAATTAAAATAACACACAGCTTGACCTGGCTTTCTCTGACACTTGAAACAACTAAAAAATGCATTTGGATTAATACATGTGTATATATAAAGGAATATGTGAGCAAAATATACATAAGTCATGTTTAAACATTATTCTGGCTCACTACACATACAGTTTTATTTTGATCATCTACCTCCTATGGTTTGTTTATTTGTATTCCGATATGAGAAATTGCACTTGCCACAAATTTATTTGATGGCGGCACCAGTCGACAAGACAATGGCCATATCAAACATACATATTAATGGATAATGACCCAAGCACACATTGATAAGTTTTATTAAGTTTAATGCGATTACAATTATTTTGATTTTCACTTCACTTTCAAAAAAAAATCTCTGCATTAATAAGTAAATGCTATTTTAAATGACAATATTAATTAAATCTAAGACATATAACAACTAAGTACAGTACTTTGTCTGACCTGGGTTCGAAACCAGTTACCATTTTGGTCATGACACAAAAAAAAATCAATTTAACAGCCTAAAGTACGATTAACAAAACAAAATATACACCCAAAAAAAAATTAAAAATAAAAATAAAATCCCATGATAACCGACGTTCTGAATTATGAACCTGGGATCAAAACCAACTACCATTTTGGTCACAACCTGAAATAGATTAACAATTAGCAAGCAATTTTACAGAAAATGCATTGAGATCAAAAACTTTATATAAAAAAAAAAACATTTATATAAAAACGGGTTTTACCGAACTATAAACGAAATGTATATCATATACACCCATATATATGAATATGTACATCATTAAATAAGCATATACATATGACCACATATAAATATACAAACATATATACCTATACAAATATTTTTTTTTATCATGTACATGATTTTATTAGAACGATTCATCATATTGCAGACCGCATACTCCTACTATTTCAGGCAAGTAAACGCTGGTCGTAACTATGACAAGGAAGCAATGATTGCAGACATAGAATTATTATTTCAGGCTACTCAGCAATCCTAAACTGTAAAGTGTAAGGAGTCTTCACCTCAATGGTTACTAAGGGGGTCTTCACCAAAAACGATCACTAAAAAACAAGGACTTCAGTTAACGGTTACTCAAAGGGGTCTTCACCTAACGGTTACTCAATAAATGATTCAATAGCATAATCCGAATTGAGAAAAAAAGTCTTAACTAAAGGTGACTGACATGTGTTATAACATCGTGTTATACAGAAAATATATATTATATATATATATATTAAAACGAACATACACATTTACTATTTCACAAGTTGAAAATTAAATTTGATATTATTGAAACACAACTAATATTTATATATTATTTGCTAGGAAATGTAACTGCAAAATATTTAAAAGTGAAAAAAAAATAATGCATGATTAAAATTATTCATATAAAGAAACGAAACGCAGAGAAAGTGATAAAAAAAATATTTGCTAACACTGTACGTTGACACGTGTTAATTCGAACTTATCAACTTTAGATCACAGAAAAAATGTCTATTAACAGAAAAATGTTATTTCTCAGATCTTTACAAAAATTTAAACAAACTGAAAAACATTTTATTATCTATTTGTACTCTTTACTAAAAATATTAACACTACCGTATATATGTTATATTTTGAAAAACATTATTACATCAAAACTTCTCATATTTAAGCAATATTAAATAACATAAAGTATGAAAGCTATTTTAAGAAAGGGCAGGTGGGTATTTATTTAACACTTCCGCCACATTAGAGCTATATACTTTCTATGACAAAAACAATATGGCAAATCTACTCATTAGGAAAAAAAAAATTGCTATAACTCTGATATTTTATTCTCATTATATATATATATATATATATATATATATATATATATATATATATATATATATATATATATATATATATATATATATATATATATATATATATATAAACAACTAATGGAGTGTTAACTTTTCTAAATGTAAAACATTCATTTTAGCAATTTAAAACTCGGGAAAAAATTTTTTTTACCTTATAGACACATTTAACTTTTTTTTTAATTAATCAAAAATGACATTTGGCTCACGTTAGGAGACAAACTCGGAAAAATTATACGTTTATTTTTATATAACTATATTAGACCAAAACAAACTTCTCAGGGTGCTAATATTTTTTTAAAAAATGACATACATCCCACTGTGAGAACTCAGAGAAAACTTTTACATATATCTATTACTTCAAATCCCCTATTCCTATTCTTCCAATAAAAAAATGAAATTCGGCCCACGTTGTTGGCGTCAGAATGCAGAAAAAAAATTTAACTGTCAGTCAGATGATGTATGTTGGTTTAACCCAGTTCGAATACTAGGCAAAAGTACCTCAAGGCCATCCATATGCGAGATATTAAATCAAGAATATTATGACCTCTGCCCTATTTGCCTATTCTCGAAGCTAATTACGAACAAACAACATTTTCTGAGACACACATAAATTATTTTCTGACCAGCCACAAAGCTTAGCAACAGAGGTAGAGACATGGACGGGAACACCTATGGAGCTAAATAGTTAAAATGTGCATAAAAGTGCTACAAAAATGTGTTTTGCATGACTGGATCATTGGAAAAGTAAAATAAAGCATTATAATAAAATTAGGAAACTCAAGCTTTTTATAGTTAAATAATATGTTTAATTAACAACTTTAAAATATGAATAATGATTTTATGGCCTTTGCTATTCCCCTAAATTAATGAAAACTAATTAGACAATAAAAACAGATTAATATGTTTGCGGTCTAAATCTTTTCTTCCCAATTTTATTAAAATTGTCAACCCGAATCTCCTTGATAAAGTGCAAAAATAAAAATCTTTCACAAAACATTGTTTTAATTGCTTTGTGCTAAAACAGAGTTTAAAAATTATTTAAAACATATAAAGCTAAATCTGATATATGTAATAAACTAGTGGCGGACAAAAGTAGTGTTATCGAGGAGATCAAGTTGGCAAACAAAAGGAAACTTACACATATTGAATTTTACAAATATAATAAAAATTGGAAAAAGATTTAAATGAAAAACTAACTTTTAAACTTAACTGCAATGTAATAAGAAATATGTATAAATGTTATTAATGAAGAATAGCGAAGAAAAAAGGGTTAAATATATATAGATGATCACGCAATATATATATCTAAGACTAGTCTAATAAAAATGGTATATATATGATCATAAATATATATAGATGATCACGCAATATATATATCTAAGACTAGTCTAATAAAAATGGTTACATAACAAATATAATTAAATACAACAATTTATAATATAATTCAGTGAAGCACATAAAAAAGGGTATGAACAAAAAAAGTAGAAAGTAAATTGTTCAATGGAGGAGAGATACTATTACCATCCTGGTTCCTTGGTCATGTTCCATCAACGAGCATAGCTTAATCTGTCCATCGATAGGTATTTGTCTGGACAATGAAAATGGAAATATGTAGCATGGTTTCATGAAAATCCTACAGACATGGCACAGAGTTCAGATCACTATTAGGTGGATACTATGGTATTTTGGATAGTATTTAAGAACCTCGGTGATAGGCAAAGCTATTTATTTGCCTAGCCAAGCATAGTAGAATCCATCAAATTCATATGACTTTTAGCTTGAGCATGTTCAAACTTCTCCATTATTTTGAAGATGACAGTTGTATAACTTTTTGGGATAAAAATCTCAACAAGCAAATGCAACATCTGAAAGTGTTCTCCAAAGAGAAATCTGAATGCCAGCAAAAAAACTCTGAATAACAGCAAGAAAACTCTGAATAATCAAGTCTTTTGTTCTCACTTCTATTTATACCCTCTTTGTCAGTTACCTTCTATTGTTTGTATGATCTTAGATAAGCCCACCCCCACTCTTTGTTTCAAGGTAACATTTTCTAAAAATAACTTTTACTTTTTTCTTCTAAATTTCTTTCTTTAAAGTTTGAATTTTAGTAATTAAAAAAGAAAGAGAAAGCCATCTTTAATTTGCCTTGAATGGGCTAACTAATTACAAGCATACATTCTTTTAGAAAATGTTGGTGGGCTTATCTCAAAATCAAATCATATTAAATATTTTAACAAGATTTAAAAAATAAGATTTAAAAAGAAAAATATATTATTTCTTTTAATAATATAAGCATTTTATTTCAGCAGAATTTTGCATTAACTCATATATATATATATATATATATATATGAGTTAATGCAATATATACGCTTGACGTATATATATATATGTTTGACTAATAGGTTTTACACATAATTTTTATTAACAGAAATCTATTCTTAGAATGGAATTTATTTAAAATGAAATAGTTAAATGCAAAACCCTGCTGAAATTGGACTATAAACTTAATTCAGGCCTACAATACTAATTAGGTTTATAGAAGGCTGTGAAGCATGGATCAGACTTCAGATCCATTGCTCCAATAGACTATACTAAGAGTGCACAGAACAAAATTTATTATGGTAAAGCTACAATGTTGTACAAGTTGATCTATTCTAGTTACAACACTAGTCAAGTTTATACTGTCCATGTAATAATGAATCCATATTATTTTATTCTCAGGAAGTGAGATATTGCAAAATATTAAGAGTTTTATAGATTTATATTAAATTTGAGTTTTTTTTAAACGGTAACTATATGTTAACAAACTACTTCAAATTTATTGTTGCTTTTATATGTAATAAAATGGAGTATATGATAAAGTTTTATGGAATAATTATATTTTATTTTAATACTTTGTCATTCTTTGTTCTATCATTCTTATTGCTGAATAATCAAGATAAATATTAATTTATATGTTTATAAACAAAGTCTGCTTATTTAAAAATATAAAAAAAAACATATCTAAATTATGTACATTCCATTGAAAAATATTTTACTTTTTTACTATATATGCTATACAATCTGAAATCTTACCTTTGATATAAAAAGATCATATGATTAACAGCAAAAACAAATTAATTATTTGTGCAATGAATGTCACTATTGATTTAAACATCCTGCAAAATATGTATTAATTTTGAGAATATTTCTTATTATCGTTATTACTGTTGTTGTTGTTTTATTGCTAACATCTATATTTATGTTTTTGTATATCATAACTTTTGAATTAAGTAATTGTTTAAATGTGTAATAAATTAAAATATAATGTTATTTTATATATACATTTATATTTAAAATATAAATGATTATATACTTTTATATTTAAAAATTATTTTAATATTTTCAATATATTATGGAATAGAAATTTTAAAATCAATAAAAACTTCTTTACAAATTATTAACTAAATAAGTAATTATTTCAATAATGTCAATTACTTTCAAAATTCCTGTCTTACACACCAAACATATCTCATTGTTTAAGTCTTCCTGTCTCTTCCTCATTTGAAAATTATCATAGATATTTCTGTCTTGAAAAGCATAAATCATCTTTGTTTCAATTTATGTCTTTTTCTGTTATCATCTATGTTGTTGTCAATCTATCTTTCATAAATCCTCTATCTTTAAGTACATGCCCAAAATAGTTTGTCTCCCCCCTCCTTCTATGTTTTTCTCAAGAAATATTTTTGACATTTATTTTTTTCAACATATTTTTTATATTTGATTTTATATTTCATCTTACTTGTTACATTTTTTTAAAATTAACAAGTCTAAAATTTCTATTTTTCCCTTCACTTTTCTTAATTAACATAGATTATACTCTATGAAACACAATAATCCAGTAAGTATTATTTTAGATTTATTTTAAGACTCTATAAAATAATATGTATTGTTTTATTTAAAAAACTGTTGAAATACTAAAATTCACATTGTTATTTGATTGTTGCTATTTTCACAATCAGTTAATCAATTTTTCAAAGATTAAAAGCTCTACTTTCATCTATACTTTTCTATCAATGCTAATTTGTAATAATTTCACTTTCTTTATTATCTATATTTATTACATTTTATTGAAATATATTATTATTCCAAACTTTCTATAGCTCTATTAATACAATACAACATTTTTCTGATCTTATTCTTAATATATGCAATTATTACTATATTATCGTATACTAATACAACAATAAGTTAATATTCTAGATTTTTTTTTTATTGTAGTAAGTAGTTAAATAGTATTAAATATACAATATTAAATATACAATTATACAAGTATTGTGATGAAAAAGGTTATATTTTATTATTTAGTTAATAATATTTTTTTTCTAACCCACATAAAACACTCAAGTGTTTTACTCATTCCTCAAAACTTTGTATATGTCATCTTTCTCAACATTTGTGTATAAATAAATATATATTGGTTTATATATATTTCTCAACATTTGTGTATAAATAAATATATATTGGTTTCTATATATTTTGCAAAATAATGTGTTTATTTAAAACTTTAGAAACGAAAATTTATTAAAAATGATTTCCGAATCCAAATAGACTCTCATTAAATAAAGAATCATCTTGTTTAACTTGAATGAAAACGAAGTTAAAAAGAAGTAAATTACATTTTCCTTGCAACAGATGTTTATAAAATAAGCGACGTAAACAGTAATAACGAGGATAATAATAGTACAAAGTAGTGCAATTTGTATTAATAAAGTAATGATTGAAATTCGAACTGAAATCTATTTCCAATAAACTGTTTCCAATTACTATATATATATATATTATTTCCGGTAATATTCTAATGCAGAGCAAAATATTATTTCGATATTTTTTACATGCTCTATTTTTATAAAATTTAAAAAAAATAGTAATCTCTTAATATTAGTGTCATTATGCTCATATTTGGATAATGTTTGTTTCTTGGTATTCATTTAAAAATAATCCTAACTTAATGATTATCTACTTTTATCGCTATGTATTTTTATTATCATACTTCATTTATTATAATAATTACATTTGAAAACAAACTTAATAGGTTAAATTTTACTTTGACATATATAAAAGTTATTTTAAGTCTATTTGAAACTACTATGCATTTATGCTCAAATCGTTGGATCCAAAAAGCATTCTTCTAAACTATTAATAGTTTATCTTAATTTGCTTAAATATGATGTAGTTTGGAATCATTGTTGCGGCGATATTTGTATTACAATTAAAAATATTCGTTTGCATATTGATATAATGTTATGTCTCTACTTTATTATGCATATAACTTGATTGAACTGTAATCAAGAAATAATTCAGTGTTTAAAAAATCAGAGTTCTGCAAGTATTTTATCATATTATGTCATATAAATGGCATGTGATATCTAAACATCTATATAATATATACTTTTAAATGGTTTTCTGTTCAATATTCATTTTTAACAAAGTTTACATTTTAATGTCATTCAATATTGATTTACTTGCTAATATTATAACAAGAATGATTCAAATTTAAAATTATTAGTAAAAAAAGCAACCCATTTTAAATATTAATACAAATAATGTGCACTGTTTTATTACAATTTTTTTTTTTTTTTTTTACATTTAAGATATATGAGCCTGAAAATACATTTATTGCTACTCCAATTTGCATTAAAGAATTTCAATGGCTGAATCTATTTAGATCACTAATAATAGAAATGTTCAATAAATATTTTTAGTAAGTTTCACAATAAAAACATTTTATTAACCATAATTTTAGTTGTAATTACTGTCTTAGATGTCAGTAGAATTCATATAGAATGTAGAGATAGGAGACAGTCTTATTAGGGAACTCACTAATTAGAGGTCAAGGAGATGTAATTACAAGGGAAAATAAAAATAGATATGTAAGAGTATGTTTGCCTGGATCTGGAGTCAAGAATGTTATAGATGTGGTAAAGAAACAGTAGTAGGGATGTTTATGTTATGGTAGGGACAAATAATTTTTCAGAACCATCAGAAATGTTTGTGGATTCACTGGATTTTTTTATTAGTAAGAGAGAGTTATATATTAAAAAGGGATTGCACTTAAGTAAAGTATTAGAAGGTTTGTACTATGAAAAATATTATAATTCAGGAAACTTATAATTGTGGTGGGGTTTTAAATTACAGTATCATCAAAAATGTTAATAGCAACATAATGTAAGAAGTAAACAAAGGATAGCTGATTCAAATATAAATATAGATATGGAGAGGGAATGAATCTGTAAAACTAATGATAAATAAGCTAATTACAAATATAATAGAGTATAAAGAGTCAAAAGAATTCTTAAAAGGGTAGTAAGAAAGAAAGAAATTGTTAAAATTGGATATTTACATATGCAAGTCATTAGGGGACCAGAAAAGTGTTTGGAATTAAAAAAAAAGTTAAAAATGAAGGTCTTGAGATATTAGTAGTAATGGAAACACATCTAAAAAAAAAACATGACTGGAATATTTTTATGGCATGGTATAAATAAAAAAGGGTGAGGGTATAGGAGTTATGTCAAAAAATATTTAAATTTTATAAAGTGTCAAGTACATTTGTGGCTTGAGATAAGGTTAGGAAGACAAGAATGGTGGGTGGCTATAGTGTATATTGAAATATTCAAACTATAATGTGCAAGAACAGAAGAATATATAAATGGCTAGATAAGGAAATATAGAGTTTAGAAAAGGAGGTAAATAATAGTATAGTGGATATGAATGATCATATTGATGTAATTGTTGATGTGGATAGTAAGAATGGACAACTTTTAATAATTCTTTGTCAGAGAATGAATTTGAACATAGGAAATTAATCAAATATTTATGAGCAATACACATGATCTAGAAATAATTTATTTTACACAATAGATTATGTATTAATAGAGAAATGGGCAATGAATAAAGTATAGAAAATTAAAGTTTTTGATAATGAAGAGAAAGTATGTAATAGTGATCCTAACATATTTAAAATGGAAATTGTTAGTAATGTGATGGAAGATAGTAATAAATGTAGAAAGGATAGTGAAAGATGTGAATGAAGAATGGATGATAAAAATAAGTTAGAAGAATATAAAATAAAAGTAGAAGAAATCGTGCAAAATATTGTTGGGAGTGAATATAAGGATTGGTGTAGTAAAGTAGAAAAAGTGGCAAATAGGTTTTTAGATGAGAATATTCAGAAGAATAAAAGTAATAATATAAAAATGAGAATTAGAAAAATTATAAAAGAGAGAGAAAAAGCATGCAGAGAATACAAATGTGCTATTAAAAATTAAATGGGAAACCTATTTTAAAAAAGATGGCTAAAATACATAATTATATATAGAGAAATTAAATAGTAAATTATTGGAGGATATTAATAAAAATTGAAGAAATGAGAGTAATAAATTTTGGAAATATATTTAAGAAAAGGGTGCAGGAGAAAACTGATGAGGGGGGAAATGTCTCTAGAGAAGAATTAGAGACAATCTTAAATAAGTATGTAATGGATGTACAAATAATGCTAGATGTGAAGGACAGAATGATAATGAACATAAAAGCACATAGTAATAGATATATTACTTTTACAGAAAAATGAATTGAATGAGGTAGAAAAGAATTTAAAAAGCAAAAAAGCAAGTTGTTTCAATTGATGGGCATCAAAATGGTTATGGATTTAGGAAATAGGGTAAAATCAAATGAATTAACCATGTTTAAATAAGATGTCACAGAAGACAGAATTTCCAGATAGCTGGCATTATATAAGACTACATCTATTATTTAAAGAAAAGAGTAAGGACAAGAGAATTATAAGTTTTTGCATATACAGTATCTGGAAAGGTGACAAAATGGATGGAAGAAAATAATATAGAGAAATGTGAGGCGGTTTTAAAATATATAGGTATATATGAGTAGTCACCCAACTTATACATATGAGTATGAATAAAGGTAGACAGTTATATATGAGTTTTATAGATGTAGAGAAAGCATGTGATAGAGTAAAAAAATGGATAAGTTTAGTAAATTTGGAGATTAATGGAGCTTTAAAGGATCTTATTAAGAGATTGTATGCAAATAATTGCTACACATATCACTTAGGAAATATAAAGTCAGATATAGTTAAAAATAAGATGGCAATAAGTCAAGGATGTCCAATATCACATATTATGTTTTTGTTATATTTGAGACAAATGGTGAAAGCAATCTAAAAACTCGGAAGAGGAAGATAGAGATACAATTCATAGATGACGAGAGAGTCTGTATTTTATCAGATATTTTATTTGCTGATAATAACTTTTTGTGCACAGAAAATAGGGAAGACATGGAAGTTATGCTGAAGATGTGGGCAAGGTTGAATGTAATAAGAGAGGGATTAAATTAGTAAAGAAAAAACAAAACTAATGATGATAAATAATGGGGAAATAGAAAAAATATTGGGGAATATGAAGCTAAATTTGGTGAATTGGTATAACTATCTGTGATTCATCTTAAGTAATCAGCAAAATTGTTTAAATGAATGGGAAAAAAATGATAAATGAAGCAAAGAATACAAAAGTATTGATAAACAAATGAACAGTGTTTTCATATAATAAATATGATAGAACAAAATTTGTATGGAAGGGAGTTCCAATAACAAAGTTAACTTATTATAATGATGTGTTAGTAAAAATATTAGAATTCTTAGAAAAAGTACAAAGAGAAGCAGGAACACATGCATTAGATGTTTATGGGTGGATAACAAAATAAACAATTCAAGGAGAATTAGGATGATAAAGTTTGAAAGATGCAAAGCACATAATAAAATTGTTTGGTAGATTAGAATTTATGAATAGTAAGAGAATAGCCTAAATAGTATTTAATCTGGCTGTGAGTCAAGGACAGCCAACATGATGGCTCAGAAAGGTTGTATGGTATGCAGAAGATTTAGATAAAATTGGTATGTCAGTATACTTGAAAAATGTGGGATGATTGTGTTATAAGTATTGTTGAGTGTTATAATGGAAAATGACACCAAATGTTACTTTAAATGCACATTGTCTAGCCATAAAAAATCAGAATTATATATCTTTTTCAAAATTTGTCTTTAATCGGAGCTGTGAAGCAGACAAGGTAAGCACTTATTTTTGTGTATAACCTCTTAAAATACAAAATGAGTAGAGGTGCTGACTTCCTAGAATATAAAAACTTCAGGTTATTCCCAATCACTAGATCGTGCAATGACACTAACATTAGGCAAGTCTTAGTCAAGCTTAATCCAAGCCCTCAAACTGATAAAATGAAAAACACTACTAATTATACCAAACCCTTTGATAATGATAATACTAGTTTATCTACCACTAAAATGCCAGATAATTGCTTGCAAAAGAAGAAAAAAACACAGATAGTAAACAAGAAATTGTAGTGATAGTTACTTAAAAAAATGCTAATAATGATCTGACTGTAAATGCTAAAAAAATCAGAAAAAAAATTGATTTTTCCCAAAAATCTACCTAAAGCTATTTTTTCCCATCAAAACACCAACACAAATAGTCAAAAACAAAATGATAATTTTAAAAATAGCTCACCTCAAACAGAAAAATGTTCCCAAAATATGGTACAGAAAAACTTAAAGAATTTAAAAATGCAGGTGGCACTTTGCTGGATGCAGCCAGCGTACATTGTAATGAAACCTATTTCAGTCAAAAAACCGATTTAGATAAGGATTTGTAGCTTGATCACGAAGAAATAAGAAAGAAAACATCATCCCAGCATCAATTTGACAGTTTTACATCACCACAGCAAAGCTCCCTTGAAATTTCTGCCTCTGAATCTATCATTGAAAATAGCGATATGAATCGCAGCAAAGTTTTAAAGCACAAACTAGTGCTAGAATTAAAAATCGCTCAGAACTTGTTCAAATCAGATTTTCCTAGTATTAACTCGAATAATAAAGCTAAGGACTCACAGTATGACAGAAACCCAGCATCATATCAAAAGATATCAACTCATATTCAATCACAAACCAAGTTGTACATGCTTAAGCAAACAAATGATAGAAGTTATGCTGCAGCACTTAACAATAAAACAACCAATGTGGAAAATCAAATAACAAATGATACAACATAACATTATAAGATTCTAGATTTTGTTGAGAAGACAGCAATACACATATTAATGAGGATATCAACTCCCAACTCAAGCAACTAAACTCATTATATCCTTTAAATAACTATGAAAAAATTAGTCAGAAATTTAATTCATGAATCCTACCACTACTCTTTAATTCATTTCTGAATTTTCATGGTGATAACACACTAATCTTCAGTACTATAAATGATAATTGCATCCTATTCACATTCCAACCTGATGATTTATTTGAGCTATTAAAATGTAAACCACTAGGAGATGCCACAAAATGTATTTATCATCATCCTAACTGAAGACATCTAATAGTGGAATTTCATAACAATGCAAAAAGAGCTTTTCAAAAGAATTCAACTCTACCTCAAGTAATAATACTTAATTAAAATTGAGATGAATATGCCCACAATAGCATATGGCCTTGCTTGAAATGGTTACTTTAACTTTTTAGAACTTGACTTGCAAAGGCTTTTAGCCAAATATGGAGTAATTACCAACTTCAAATATCTAAATGAAAAAAGGGCCGAACTTGAGCTACCATCAAACAATACTGCATTTACCTTTAAGCTTAACAAAGGTTACACTCCATTTGACATTTCCTCAACTTTAGATGGGGAGAAATTTTCCATCTTTATTTCAATCCGTGGTGTGCAGCCCCAATGCTTCTTTTGTGGTGATTACACACATCTAGTTAAATCATGTCCAAACAGAATTTGTGAAACAAGCAACATCAGGAAAACACAGAATCATAAATGCTTTCCAACTTCTCAAAATATTCCACACTCATCCTACTCCATCATTTCTAATGCAGCGAATAGTTTAGTGCAATCAACAAATGAATCACAAATGGACATACCATACTAAGATGAACATGAAAACTTGCCTGAGATCATGAAGAATATTCAAGATGCTGGCTCTGCCACTCAGCATCCAGAAACACTCCATTTACACCAGCTCTCATATGAAGTCATAACTGATAATAAAACCAAAGAGCAAATACAACTGCAGAATACAGAAAATACAGACATATCATCAAAACAACCACATGCCACTCAAACTACCCAGAAAGATCAAATAGCTTGCAACAACAAAAGAAATACTCATAAATCTTCAAGCTCTCAGCCTGAAGAAACTAGCAACTCCACAGTGGACTCAGATCCAGAACCCAATCACTTACAGAGAACCCAATCACTCACAGAATGCAACAAATAGAGGTCCCAACATCAGAAGAAAAAAGATAACAAGAGACCCAGAATAGTCTAAACACAATCCAACCAAGACAGCATTTTCTAGAATCGTCAAGCACTACAAATTATCACTATGACACCAACTTCAACTCAAATCAGCACATCAAAAATGAAACAATCATAACATTGCAACTAAATGCACTACCTCAAAGTGCTGACTGCCAGAGTAAAAAATCCTACAGCCCCAAAGAACAACAATTCTTAACTGATAATTTCTATACTAATGAATAAACTCCATTCTGCTCATTTATAATGTTATCATATCAACCATGCTTTTAAAAATTGGAGGTATCAATGTAAGAGGTTTCAACTCTATAGATTGAGTAATTGCAGTAAAGAGATGGCTAGAGTGTTCTAACATACACATTGCATGCTTCTCAGAAACAAAGCTTCAATTTAAATCAAACTTTAAAATCAACGAACTAGTGCAGCAATTTGGTGTGTTTCATTATGCACCTGCTACCACTGCCTCATCTGGAGTGGCATTTCTTAATTTGTCTTATAACAATTATAGAACTTTATATCTCAGTAAGGTGTTATTGAGGCAAATTTAACTTTTGGCAATAACTCAATCAACATAGTATATCTCTATATCAAGAATGCCCCCAACATTGCTTTTTCAGTTATCTACAAAATCAATTCCCTACTGTCTAATAATTCCTCACCAACTATCTGCTCTGGAGACTTTAACATGAGCTAAGATCAGTTTAACATCAAATACTTTGACTTTCTCTACAGAGTCTTTTTGTGTGGAGAAGGATTTTCCTCTCCTGACTCCTTCTCATTCTACACACCTCAAAAAGATCACTAATAGATCTTTTTTTATTTCACTCCACAATTACATCATAATCGCAATGCCAAGCTACAAATAATACCCTTTACTCATCATTTGGCCCTGTTAATCTCACTCCAGTTAGACCCTGCTATATCCTTACACTGAACTCACACATATACCATTAGACTGCTAAACAAAGCTGCTACTCCAGAATATATATTTTTCTAAGACATATACACTTCTAAATAAAATATACATTCTCACACTTCCTCCACTTCAAGCTTGATTTCACTAGAAGGAAAACTGAGTTCACTTATCACTGTTCACACTAGAACATTAAAAAAAAGCAATCAGCTGTTGAAGGACCTTGACTCCATCAATACTAAGGTCAGTGCTCTTATGCAAACAGACACCAGTATCCAAGATATCATGGATTTTAAAACTCAATATCATGGTAAACAGAAATAGCTGGCACAATATAAAGCCACAAAAATCCAAAATTCTCTTATCTAACCATCACAACTAGACTCACAGTTAGATTATGTGGGCACTGGGTTCTGCAAAAAGGCCCACACCTATTACTGTGGTCCCGAAGTGCTTGCAATAATTCACAAACATTTCATAACTAAACTGCAAAACCCAAATTTTTCAGTTGGCAAAATATGGAAATCCTCAAGTGACAATTTTCAACATAATATCACAGAGATGCAAATAATTCAAAAACTGCAGTCTTACCTTAATCCCAGATTTGTGATTCTTCACCTTAGTCAATTCACTGCACCCAATGTTATCTCAGGAGATTTTAAATTCATTCCCAAACTATACCCAGTGGCATTGGTGCCTTTTTTAAAAAAAACAAGAAAATCCATCCATCCTGTCAAACCTCTGTACCACATCCAAGATTCCCTTACTTATGAAAACTATTGAATTCCTAGTCAAAGATTTGATTCAATATCAACATTATCAGCATATCTCTTAAATATCAATTTGCTTGGAAAGGGTATTTTACTCTAGATGCCATTCAATGCTTCTTGCTTATTACAGAACATGTCTGACCACATAGATAGTCCAAATCTTTGGTAATCCAATTTGATTTCTCTTCTTCTTTCAACTCAGTAATTCCATCATCCCAAAATGCTTCAAGACTATCAAGTCCCAGAAGTCTACATATATATCATTGGAAATCTCTGGAAATCTGCTTAATCATTCCTGCTTCATCATCCTAGATAGTAGGCTAACTTATGGAATCAGACCACATCTGTCAATCCCACAGAGGTCCATGTTGGCCACCATTGCCTAGTATCTATGTACCAGTGTTGAAACACCAGGTACATCACATCTCTTACATTGACAATGTCTCAATATTTATTCATTATTAAAAGCATCTACAACTACTGTAAATCATCAACAAACATACAAAAAAATTAAATCTACACATTAATTATAACAAATGCTCAATGTGGACCATAAAATCTGGCTTAAAAATTCCACCTATATTCATGTCCCAACCATGACAATTTTTAGGTTTCCCCATAACCAAGTCTAGGTTGGCTGTGTCCAAAGAAATCCAGAGCTCTATACTTGAGAAGACTAGAAAAATCACAAACTCATTGTCTAGAGTTTCCCTGTCACTCATTGGGAAAAGCACCTACTAAATATGTTAGTGTACCACAGACTTAGTTATTATCTTCCTTTAATAAAGTCGACCAAATCATTTGAAGCTTCACTGAACTCGCTATGCTTGAAGTTGCTATGGAAGGGCAAAGTGGTTGTTGTAACCATCTTTAAAGCACACATGCCCAAAAATATAAATGGTCTTGGGCTCCATTCAGTTTCTACACTCTACCTACAGAAAGCAATTGGGGTCATGAAGGCAACTTACCTCAAACACTTAGAACAGAATTTATTCTTACCAGTAATTCCTACAGACACCTCTTCCCTTCAGCAGCAAATGAATGCCAGACCTATGGACTTATGTAATAATCATCACAAACCTGACAAAGCCTATTTTAGAAATAAAAAAAACATACTGGGGGACATATAAACTCAGACATCCCAATCTTATGGTAGGTACTTCAGAACACTCTTGGTTTAAATAACAAACATTTAATTTACAAATCAAAAAATGATACATTGAACCCAAATTCATTGATTTTCTCTTGAAGTTTAACTTCTCCTCTCTGTTGATGAACCACTTTATGGTATGGATAAGAGGTTTCACTAACCTCAATCCACAGTGCCAATTATGTTCAAAAGTGGATGAAACCATCCCTCACCTATTTCACATCTGTCCTATCTTCAGGTCACTCAAATTTTTCATTAGTGAAAGAGTGTCTCTTCAACTATACAGACACTCTCTTCATCCAAAATGCCATCAAGACTGGCATTTACTCAATTATCAGTTTCCATATTTCTCTACTTTGCAGTCTGGCTTACCAGGTGTAAATATGTATTTGGTCAAGCAAACTCCAATGTTACTGAAACTTTTGTAGGACTATTAAAGATTATTTGTATCAGAGATCACTTACTAAGCCATGCCTGCCTACACAAGGAAACATGGTCCAGAGTTGATCTTGCATGTATGTAACTCTACAGTCACACTGCTGTTACTTTTGCATACTGGGTTAAAATAATAACTTTAATAATTTCAATCTGTAGAATTTTTTTCAAATGTCTCAATAAAACTTCTTTATTTTAGAAAAAAAAATAGATGTATTAATAAAAAATAGAATGTTGGAGAGACTGAAAATTAGTATGGAGAGTAAAAAGAGTTTAAATATCTATAGAAGTAAACAGAATATTGAGTGTAAATTAATTCTACAATAATAATACAAGGGAAATAGTTTACTTTTAAGACTTTAACAGGTCCATTAATAGCAAGAGAATAAACACATAAATGGAAAAATGTGGGTGATTTAGTCTGCAAGGTATGTAAAAAAGTAATGAAAAATATTAGACATCTGCTAATTAAATGTAAATGCTTACAACCAGAAAGTGTACAAATATGAATGTTGTGGGATAATAAATATAAACAAAGTGATCATACAGAAAGTGGTTTTTTTGTTTTTATGCTGAGTTTAAAAAAAGATTAGGGGGATTTAGATAAAAGACCATAGAATGGACAAAGATAATGTCATGGAAATGGAATGGATAAAAAATAAACAAAATTATGGGGGAACTTATGGTGGGTAATAGAAAGAGAAGGAAAGGTGGCTAACATATGTCTTGAGGCATATTGGCTGAGGGATTCCTGTTTTTGATAAATGAGAAGCCATAGTACATTGCATCATCACAAACTTAGAATAATACATGACCAGGAGTATATATAGTATAGAATGTGTAATATGAATATTTAAATCTAAAAAGGATAATGGAGACATATGTTCATTATGGAAAAAGAAAAAAAAGCTATTATAATACTAAATAAAACAGCTACTGGTGAGTTATGCCTTTTTTACTATGATACTACATATTGTCTAAGCCAGTCTTTTTCATCCAGGTATAATATGGTGCTTTGCTCTATTGTATTTCATGTGCAAAAAAAAAAAAAAAAAAAAACGTGACATTAAAAAAAAAAATGTGTACTTTCAATAATGGAGATACATATTTATTATAAAATGAGTGAAATATAAAAAAAAATAGAAATATTTTTTTTTAAATGATGAGTTGTAACAATGTTTTAGATTTCTGTTATGTTTAATTTTAAAAAAGGTGAACTTTAAGATGAATTTATACCTTTATCTAAAAATGGCAAACTGTAAGTTTAACCTTATATTTTAGTTTTTTTTTTAAAAAAAAAAAACACACAAATATAACAAATTTTACCACTGTATCTTTAATTTTTTTAAAAAAAAAAAAAGACTAACAAGTAATGTGACACATTTGCTGCATGTTTAATATATTTTTAAATATTAAAAAAACTTTTTAGCAAAACACAAATATATAAGGGAAATACATTTTTAAATATAAAGCTGTACTATTTTTAAATGAGGTGAAAGATGTATTATCTTGTGGTGGTGGGGGTAACTATGATAGAGTGAACCATTTAATATCTTCTAAAATGTAAAAGAATCAGTTTATTTGACATGGATTAGTCATGTAAGGATTCTTGGTTACCATGACAGCTTAAAGGAAAACTTTGAATAAATATTACCAGACAAGAATGACACCAGAGTAATATGTCATAATATGAATAATACTAACGTACCCATATTTCTTATAAAGTTTTTAAGAATTATATAATAATAAATCAATATTGTGTATCTTTATCTTTTGAGGTGTATGGTAAAGTTAAAATGGATTTGTTTTAATTATGATTTTGTTTTTAGTTGTTTAGATATTGAAAACATGTATCAGTCAGTTGATAGGATAAAAACCATTGTTGTGTTTCTTGGTTTTTTTTTTTTTTTAAAAAAAAAAAACAACAAAAAACATGAATATATAAAAATAAGGTTATTCATGATTTATTGTTGGCATTAGACGATTCTTTCTATTTTATGTGTAATGATGTGTTTTATACAATTAAGAAGAAATGGGTTGTTGGCACTTTTATTTATCCACTAGTGTGCTCTGTCTATATTGATTTTTAGAGAATAGTGTTATTACTAATTTTTTTGTTTGTTTTTTAAATTATTTGTTAATTATGTTGATGATTGTTTGTTTACAATACAAAAGATAAATTAAATAATTTTTTTGATACATTGAATTCTTTTGATACTAAAATTAAATTTAATATGAGGGGGAGGGGGTAGTTTTGAATTTGAATTTGAAGCTAAAATTTCCAGATTTAGATGGTTGGTAAAGTTTATGTTTTATTTTGTAGTCATTTTATTAATAATAAAAAAGTAATATAATAAGGCCAGGCAGTTATCAACCTTTCCTCATAGAAAACATTCATTATTGAATTTTATTATAGAAATAGAAGATTTTATAATTTTGATAATAATAGTTATTCAGAAAAGTAAATTTGCTTCTGGATATATTGAATTAAGTTAGAATGTTAAATATATTATAAATATTATATTTAAGAAATATCCATAAATCTGTTAATAATAAAATGTTAATTATTACTGAAAATAAAGCATTTATTTTGTTACCATATAAGTCATTAAATTTTAAACTGATTTGTAAGAATAATTTCTAATGGATGGTATTAACTTGGCCTGAAATACAGGCCTAAATTTAAATTCATTATTAAATAGTTCAAAACAATTAATTAGTGACAAATTTATTCATGAGAAATTTATAAGAGTCCTTGCAGTTGACAAGCAGTTGAAGTCTTAATGAAAGAGTTAAAGTTGATAACAGTAAAATTAAAAAGAGATGAACTGAATACAAGTCATAAAATATTATTTGATGATGCAAATGCTATCTTTTATGCAAAAGTAAATTAGAAAAGAAAAGTAAAAAAAAAGAACTTTGATGATAAACTTTTTAGAATCTGAGACTATCAATTTCATGAAGACATCCTTTGAAGTGAAAAAAAGTTAGATATTGTTATACGTGTTTTGTTGCATTTCACTTGAAATGGTCTATTTATGTTCTTAGATGAAACTATGGTTATATAAAAATATTAGAAAAACAATGTTTTTGGCTGGTATTGTAATGTTATATATATATATGATAAACAAAACAAGTTATAAATTTCGTAACTTGCTCTTAGCTTGCATTTTGTGATCACTAGATGGAGCTTTACCAATAGCTCACTAACAAGCTTTGTTTACATAAACGCTGAGAGAGATAGAAATTCAGTATCTCTTTCATTGTCTCCAAACATTAGACCATGGTTTTGAGCTAGTTGGCCATGTCAGTAAAGGGTAGGAAGACTAGAAACTAGATATAAATACCAACTCTACATTCAGAATTTATGAAACACATTTCTATCAGATTGAAAGCATAAATTTTTCAGATACATAAATATCTTCAAATCCAGTCAAACAAACTAGATAGCTATATGTGTCTGAATTCAATTCAGTTTGACCATATAGTAACAAAGCTTGTTAGTGAGCTATTAGTAAAGTTTTATCTACTGATCATAAAATACAAGTTAAGAGCAGGTTACAAAATTTAAAACTTGTTTTGTTTATCATAAATGTACCCTTGAAGGTTTTTGCAATGATATAGATTTCAGAGGCTTTTACTATATGGTGAAATTGAACTGAATTCAGACTCATTTAGCTATCTAGTTTGTTTGACTGGATTTGAAGATATTTACATATCTGAAAAATTCATGTTTTAAAGCCGATAGAAATGTGTTTCATAAATGCTGATTCTAGAGTTGGTATTTAGATCATTTCTAATCTTCCCACCCTTTACTGATGTGGGCCAACTAGCTCAAAACCATAATATAAAGGTTGGAGACAAGAAAAGAGATATTGAATTTTATCTCTCTCCGCATTTATGTAAACAAGCTTGTTAGTGAGCTATTGGTAAAGCTCCATCTCATGATTATAAAATGCAAGCTAAGAGCAAATTATGAAATTTATAATTTGTTTTTTATTGGTAAATGTACCCTTGAAGGTTTTTGCAATGATATAGATTGCAGAGACTTTTACTATATGGTGAAACTGAAGTCAATTCAGACCCATATAGCTATATACTTTGTTTGAATGGATTTGAAGATATTTACTTATTTAAAAAATTATTGCTGTAAATGCACCAACTGTTAGTAATACCACAGCAAACAACTGTTAGTAATATCACAGCAAACAAGTTAGTATATGCAATAACTGTTAGTAATATCA
Source organism: Epiperipatus broadwayi (assembly GCA_028023455.1). Taxonomy (NCBI): domain Eukaryota; kingdom Metazoa; phylum Onychophora; class Udeonychophora; order Euonychophora; family Peripatidae; genus Epiperipatus; species Epiperipatus broadwayi. The sequence continues at coordinate 2,856,489 of JAQFVV010000067.1, read as the reverse complement.
CAACAATATGCTCAACATTTTGAGTGGTATTTTTCTCTCCTCTTCTTCAGGTTTTGCAGGGCTGACCAGTGACAGTACTAATGTAAGATTCGAACCTGGGTCCTTAGATTCTTAATTATTCAATTTTAAGGTAACACTCTAACCAACTGAGCCATCCTGCCAAAGGCAACAGTATGTAGTAATTTCATATACTTATCTATGAGGTTCCTCCTCAATCCTCCAGTTTTTTCTCAGAGCTAAGTTGATTAGTGGTTTCCATACATTATGTATAGTCACACTAGGTTGGCTTATAGAACTTTTTGCCATTGTCATGTGAACAGCTTCTTTAAATTTTCTTCTTTGTACCTTTTCTTCTTTATTGATTGGGCTTAGTTGGTTAGAGTGCTACCTTAAAATCCAATAATCAAGAATCTAAGAACCCATGTTCAAAATCCAGGATAGTACTGTCACTGTCAGGCCAGAAACAGCTAAAAAAATGGGAGAAAAATACCTCTCAAAACATTGTGTGCATACTAACCACTTTGCTGCGATATTACTAACAGTAAGTGAATATACTAACCTTTTTGCTGTGATATTAGTAACAGTTGTTTGCTGTGGTATTGCTAACAGTTGGTGCATATACTAACCTGTTTGCTGTGATATTACTAACCATTGAATGCATTTGGAATATTTAAATAAAATTAAACTTTTCTAAAGACATTCAACACATATATTAGATGATGGAAATAGTCATATATATATATATATATGACTATTTAGTATATATATATATATATTATTTATATATATATATATATATATATATTATAACGGGACAGCCTATTTGATAGCCTTAGTTGAGGCATCAAATATAACGGAACGGCATTTAATCATCCCAGTTGATGTATTAATTGTAATATAATCAATTATATTTAATGTTTAGAAATCATTAACTTAATGCTTCATAGTTAGGTTCGCCAAATATAACAGAATGGATTATATTTAAAATCTAAGTTGGTCTTGTTAAATATAAAGAGATGATTAAATTCCTTAGAAAGAGGATACGCATTTCACTACAATCGGACTTTGGGTCTTCAAGTAGAATGCTAGAAATGAATCGATGAAATACCAAGTCCATGATTATATATACCTCTATTATGCTAGCTCATTAATCTTTAAATAAGTTTAAATACAATTTAGACCAGGACATCCATCTTTCATCCCTCTTTCAGTCACCATTATGCCACGATATTTAAACTCACGGAGAATTTGCAATCAGCTCTTTTCAGGAATAATTTCAAAAACAAGTTATTTCATATGCCTCTATATAAGCATTAATTATAACTATTATTCATATGACATTTATAATACTAGCATATATATAATATAATTCAATAATGATTAGACAAAGAGATCACGTTAACAAATCAATATTTAATAAACAATAAAAAATATAATAGAATAGATAATAAAATATTAATAAATAAATACGGATGAATTTTATCATTTTAAAAGAATATTAATAAATGATATTTTTTTATTTAATACCCTATGATAAAACTCAATACTATAATAAACTTTCAAAAATTAAAGAAAATAGCTTAAATTAACAGATATATAAAAACAGTATCTGGGTTCAAAAATTAATAATTTATGTAACTTATTAATTTATTTACCGTTCTTATTTATATGCTTCACAATTACCCATATATAAGTATTATTTGCCATTGTATAACTTATATATTATATGTATTTTTAATAAATAAAAATACATTAAACGTTTACAATATTACGTAGTAAACACAATACAATCCTGTTTAAGATATCTGTCAAATAATAACTATTTTTTATATCCCTCATCTAATTTAATGAATTATGTTAAGCTTTCAATTAATTATATTTAATAATAAATATAATTTTCCTTTTAAGATATATATGATGCGATGCCAAATTTGAAATAAAAATAATAATAATAATAATAAACATATTAAAATAATATAAGCATTATTATAATATATGTAAATAAATAGTAAAGGAAACTTAGTTATAAGTGAGTTGAGAGTAGATATTGAAGTCTATAGTTCATCATCCCAATGAAGATCTCTTACGAAGCATATCACCAATCCATTTGTACAATGATGATTCCATTTATCCTTAAACGATAAACTGTTAATAACATCCAATGACCGGATTAATGTGAAATAAAATAAATATTCTTCGAATGTAGATGTTCTTAATCTTCATTTCTCTATTATCACTAGACGTTCTATATATTCAATATTTCAAAATATTTTAAAATAGCATGCAAGGTTGGTTTCGAAACCTTTTACGATATAATGAGTGTACTACTCAGTGCACATTGTTTTATCCTTAATATATATAATTATCTTAAATTTATATATATCCGAAGAATAATGGAAGAGTTAAAACAACGTAGTTTCAAAACTTAAACAGACGTTCTTTTCCTTTATATTGCTATTCCTTTAAGATTAAGTAGAAAATTAAATATATTTTCCTTGCAGACTTTGAATCCACAAATTATTTTAATTTAAAAAAGTTAATATTTAAATTCCAATCGCTAAATAGTAGTATTGATAGAAGAAAAATGATATTTTTAAAGAGAAAAGATTTTCTTTTTCTTTCGTTTTTTTTATTTTCCAGAGCACGAACGAATCTGCTCGTGTGTTATATAAGTTCATGTTTAATTCAACTATCAATTGTTCCACTGACATTAAGATTTAATAATAAAATAAAAAAATATATAAGTATTTATTCTTAACTTCAAATCTGGCATTTTACTCAAAAGCTTAAGGTATATATTATTTAAAACTTAAATGTATATATAAATAGTACATATATGTTACATAATAAAATAGTCAAATAAAAATTTATATTTATAAATAATTTCACAAGAGATAAAACACGCTAGACTAATAATAACAACTGTAAGTTACTATTATATTTCCCCTTCCCTTGGGAAATTTAAAATTTTAATTTAAGTTAAAATTTTAAACACTTACAACTATTTTAGTATATTCTTATAGTTTAATTGCATTTATAGTTGGATTTTATGAAGGGTTGCATTTTTTTTTTTAACTGGTATATCTTCCTAATACTTGGGCTATTTTATTTTTGTGATAATGATCAAAAATAAAAATAAAAAATTAAGGACTTTGATGGGTTAATATTTTTTTTTTTTGTATAAAAAAAAATAAAATAAAAAAAAATAATGTGTTTCCTTCTTGGACCACAAATATATTTACTAGCCTTATTCCTGCTTCTTTAAGACTTATGGATTTGAAAAGGACTAAATAAATACTAGAGTATCCATCTATAAATATGAATTGACTCTATGGTTTTAATTATTTTAAGGCATTAAAGAATACCCTCACCAAAGCTAATGTTTTTAACTATACTTCTCTTTACATTGATCACTATTATTATTATTTTTTTTATACAACCGTATGGTTTACACTGCCCAATTCTTATCTTGGTCTTCACCTCATTTCTTTATAAAACATTATAAGCAGCCAAAATATGGTTTTAAAATTCGGGAATTGTATGTACCACGAATCTCTCCTTCTTGGTTAATCCAAAATGCATTTGGACCAGCCCTTTTAACGATAGTATAAGGTCCTTCATATGTATTGAAGAATTTATGGTATTTATTCTCCAATGGTTTGCTGGGATGGAAAGTCTTTATCAAAACTTTATCTCCGACTTTAAATTCATAAATACATTTTTTTTTATTTTGACTTCTATTATTTGCCATTTTAACAAGTTGTTTATGAGCTTTTACTCTATCTTCTCTTGTATCCATATATATATCCAGAAAACACATGTGCATTGGCTTAATGCTGATTGCTATTATAGTTAAACAACATCATGCTATATAATATACATGTTTGATTTATATATATCCTTATCAAAATATATAATAATGGACTTACATTTTATAAGTGGTGTCAATATCAAATTGCATTATCATGATGCTTAACTGATCTACCATTATTACTTATTTACCAACAATAACTTGAACTCTAATAAACCTATAAGTATTTTTTTATACTTTGGTTAACTTGATGCATTTTTATTGCTATTAATATCAACTTCAATTATTTATATACATATATACATTTATTCTCTTAAAAGAACAGCCTAATGGGTTCTATTATTACCGAAAGTCCATTGTCACATCCCAAAGTCGTAATCTATGAAGTCCTTCCTTATATGTGTGCTTTACTTTTTAAGCACATCCATTAACATGTTCAATGAATGTGAAGGGACCTTCATAAGTATTACACAACCTATGGAATTGTGAACCTTTCTGTCTTTTAGCTTGTATTATACATATCTTTATTATTGTCTGAAGACTTTTTATAATTTGTTCATCTTCAGGATTATGGTGATGCTTCATACACCATAATTTACTTTTAAGACAATTAAATCTATTGCCTTCATTCATATCTTCTAAATTAAACTTTCTATTATAACAACCTTCTTTTCCATTAAATATTATCATTGATAATGATATTATCAGATGGTTGTCATACAATTTATCAACGCCTTGTTGATGAAATGTTTTATATTTGTTCTGGGAGTAAAAAAAAATATGATGGGATGACTCAAAATACATTTCACTGTTGTATTCATCTATTATATCTTTAGATAGTGGAGTCATCTCAAGTTTCATAAGTTCATGATTTAACTTGTTATTAATACAAAAAATCCGAAGTCTTAATTTATCTAGACATTCAGTATTATCATTTGATTGTGTTTCTCTCAATTCCTGAGACTCGGAATTTAATTTATATTTCACATGATCCATATCCTCTTCTTTTTCTAAGTTATTTGGATCAGATTCAAACACTTTAGTAATGCTGCAATGATCTTCGACTTCATTGCTCTGCTGTATGAGAAAATGATAGTCATGACAGTTTTCTTCTGAAATATTCATTTGAACTAAGAGTGATCTGTTTTGGATGCTATCATCATATTCACATATCTCAAGCTCAGGGTAAGTTTTGGATTCTTGGCATTTAATTGCCATCAATATTGTTGATACTTTTGTGTCATGAAGTCTTTCTACTTCATTGGCAGTTTGTTTCGTTTCAACAACTTTGATTTCTACTTGCATCTTTTCCTTAACATTATCAATATCTTTCTTTAAATCATTTAATGCTTGTTTAATTTCTTTGTTATCTTTTTTAACATTATCCACATTTAAATTTAATTGTTGGATTTTTGTAGATAGTTTATTTTCAATTCCTGTTATTTCAACCTTCAAATCATTTTTTAAACTATCTAATTTTTTACTATTATCATCCAATTTTTGATTCAAATCACTTTTTAAGTTACACATATCATTTCTAAAACTAGTACTATTATCATCCATTTTTTTATTCAAGTTATTTTTTAAATCATCTAATTTATTCATAAACATTTGTAACATTTGCTGAATTGTACCAACATTAGATGATTGATTAATCTCAATTGTAGATGATTGATTTAAACCTTCATCAACTATATTTTGTGTTTGAGATAACACTTGATCTAAACTCGGTGTTTGTTGAGGGTATTCAATTATGGTTGTAGAACCCCCAGGTGCTTGTACTAATGATGATTGTTCAATAATAATATTATCATCATTTAGTTCACTTTGCAAATCATCTTGCATTTGACTAGAGCATTTAATATCTTTGTTTGAATACATTTTCCCACTTCGCAGCATAACAAACTTTAACTTAATTCAAATATTACTTAAGTGTATATATATTTTTATAACCAAAATATTATATCGTAAAGTTCTCTACCACCCCATGCTATTTATATATACTTATGATGTTCTAATAATATATGTGTATATTTTTAAACGTCTATGTCTATATAAAACTTTATCCCACTCAACTCTTGTTTAAAACATAATTTAATAATTAGTTATTCAAATATTGATCTGTCTAAATCATATTATATATATTACCATTTTTTTTTTTTTTATATTAATCTTGCAATTATAAATACCATATATAATGAATCGAAATTATAGATTCAATGCCTAAAACGTCGCACACCAGATAAAACGCAGTCTACAGGGTATGAGATTTAATTAATCGAAGCCCTTAACGTTTGGGTCGCCAGATATAACGGAATGTATCTTTATATGATCTCAAATGAAAATTTTCTTTAAACTATACATCTCATATCAATAAATATACTACACATCTCTCAGGTATGTGGGGTATTTCAAGCCCTAATTAGCTTATTTCGAGCCCTAGTTGTTGCGCCAGATATAACGGGACATGGTTCAGGGTATGAGATTTAAATGTTCAAAGCCCACATGTTTGGGTCGCCAGATATAACGGAATGTATCTTTATATGATCTCAAATGAAAATTTTCTTTAAACTATACATCTCATATCAATAAATATACTACACATCTCTCAGGTATGTGGGGTATTTTAAGCCCTAATTAGCTTATTTCGAGCCCTAGTTGTTGCGCCAGATATAACGGGACATCTTTCAGGTATGTGGGGTATTTCAAGCTCTAATTAGCTTATTTCGAGCCCTAGTTGTTGCGCCAGATATAACGGGACAGCCTATTTGATAGCCTTAGTTGAGGCATCAAATATAACGGAACGGCATTTAATCATCCCAGTTGATGTATTAATTGTAATATAATCAATTATATTTAATGTTTAGAAATCATTAACTTAATGCTTCATAGTTAGGTTCGCCAAATATAACAGAATGGATTATATTTAAAATCTAAGTTGGTCTTGTTAAATATAAAGAGATGATTAAATTCCTTAGAAAGAGGATACGCATTTCACTACAATCGGACTTTGGGTCTTCAAGTAGAATGCTAGAAATGAATCGATGAAATACCAAGTCCATGATTATATATACCTCTATTATGCTAGCTCATTAATCTTTAAATAAGTTTAAATACAATTTAGACCAGGACATCCATCTTTCATCCCTCTTTCAGTCACCATTATGCCACGATATTTAAACTCACGGAGAATTTGCAATCAGCTCTTTTCAGGAATAATTTCAAAAACAAGTTATTTCATATGCCTCTATATAAGCATTAATTATAACTATTATTCATATGACATTTATAATACTAGCATATATATAATATAATTCAATAATGATTAGACAAAGAGATCACGTTAACAAATCAATATTTAATAAACAATAAAAAATATAATAGAATAGATAATAAAATATTAATAAATAAATACGGATGAATTTTATCATTTTAAAAGAATATTAATAAATGATATTTTTTTTTATTTAATACCCTATGATAAAACTCAATACTATAATAAACTTTCAAAAATTAAAGAAAATAGCTTAAATTAACAGATATATAAAAACAGTATCTGGGTTCAAAAATTAATAATTTATGTAACTTATTAATTTATTTACCGTTCTTATTTATATGCTTCACAATTACCCATATATAAGTATTATTTGCCATTGTATAACTTATATATTATATGTATTTTTAATAAATAAAAATACATTAAACGTTTACAATATTACGTAGTAAACACAATATAATCCTGTTTAAGATATCTGTCAAATAATAACTATTTTTTATATCCCTCATCTAATTTAATGAATTATGTTAAGCTTTCAATTAATTATATTTAATAATAAATATAATTTTCCTTTTAAGATATATATGATGCGATGCCAAATTTGAAATAAAAATAATAATAATAATAATAAACATATTAAAATAATATAAGCATTATTATAATATATGTAAATAAATAGTAAAGGAAACTTAGTTATAAGTGAGTTGAGAGTAGATATTGAAGTCTATAGTTCATCATCCCAATGAAGATCTCTTACGAAGCATATCACCAATCCATTTGTACAATGATGATTCCATTTATCCTTAAACGATAAACTGTTAATAACATCCAATGACCGGATTAATGTGAAATAAAATAAATATTCTTCGAATGTAGATGTTCTTAATCTTCATTTCTCTATTATCACTAGACGTTCTATATATTCAATATTTCAAAATATTTTAAAATAGCATGCAAGGTTGGTTTCGAAACCTTTTACGATATAATGAGTGTACTACTCAGTGCACATTGTTTTATCCTTAATATATATAATTATCTTAAATTTATATATATCCGAAGAATAATGGAAGAGTTAAAACAACGTAGTTTCAAAACTTAAACAGACGTTCTTTTCCTTTATATTGCTATTCCTTTAAGATTAAGTAGAAAATTAAATATATTTTCCTTGCAGACTTTGAATCCACAAATTATTTTAATTTAAAAAAGTTAATATTTAAATTCCAATCGCTAAATAGTAGTATTGATAGAAGAAAAATGATATTTTTAAAGAGAAAAGATTTTCTTTTTCTTTCGTTTTTTTTTATTTTCCAGAGCACGAACGAATCTGCTCGTGTGTTATATAAGTTCATGTTTAATTCAACTATCAATTGTTCCACTGACATTAAGATTTAATAATAAAATAAAAAAATATATAAGTATTTATTCTTAACTTCAAATCTGGCATTTTACTCAAAAGCTTAAGGTATATATTATTTAAAACTTAAATGTATATATAAATAGTACATATATGTTACATAATAAAATAGTCAAATAAAAATTTATATTTATAAATAATTTCACAAGAGATAAAACACGCTAGACTAATAATAACAACTGTAAGTTACTATTATATTTCCCCTTCCCTTGGGAAATTTAAAATTTTAATTTAAGTTAAAATTTTAAACACTTACAACTATTTTAGTATATTCTTATAGTTTAATTGCATTTATAGTTGGATTTTATGAAGGGTTGCATTTTTTTTTTAACTGGTATAATATATATATATATATATGTCATATTATTATTACTATTTGCGGGATATTCCGTGTAGTGAAAAAGCTAAATGCTGACGTTTCAGTACAATATCAAGTACCTTCCTCAGAGCGTCCTCTTTCTCAAATCATAAGAATGCATATATATATATATATATATATATATATTAAAAAATACAGTAATTGAAATTTTTTAACAAGAACAAAAATATAAAAGTGACTTAGGAGTGATTTTAACTATTCTTGTAGTCGTTGTCAGCTAATATTATGAAAGGTCAACTTTTCCATAATTTTGTAATCTTAACATTTGTTGACTGCCTAATGATTAAGTCTTGCTTGTATTTATATATTAACATAGCTTCCTTGATTTTATTATTATTATTATTATTATTATTATTATTATTATTATTATTATTATTATTATTATTATTATTATTATTATTATTATTATTATTATTATTATTATTATTATTATTATTATTATTATTATTATTATTATTGTTGTTGTTGTTGTTATTATTATTATTATTATTATTATTATTATTATTTATTTATTTATTTATTTATTTCAGTTCGCAATGATTTTACATTATTATAATTGAAATCAAAATCATATATACATAATTTATTATGATCATAAAAAACAGAAGCTTCACTTTTTATGATCATAATAAATCATGTATATATGTTTTTGATTTCAATTATAATAACGTACAAATATTGCAAACTGAAAGAAATAATAATAAAAGAAAAATCAAGGGAGTTATGTTAATACATAAATATTAACCAAGACTTAATTAATAGGCAGACAGCAAATGTTAAAATCACAGAATTATGGGAAAGTTGATCTTTCAAGTATTAGTTGACAAAGACTACAGGGATAATTGAAAGCACTCCTAAGTGACATTTATATTTTTTTGTTTTTTTTAACAAATTTTAATTACCATAATTTTTAATATTTATTTATAAGTTCATGTATATTATTTTGAAGAAATACAGACATCAATTTGTGGTATTGTATATATATATATATATATATATATATATATATATATATATATATATATATATATATATATATATATATATATATATATATATATATATATATATATATATATATATATATATATATATATATATATATATATATATATATATATATTGTGACCTTCTGGTTTGGCACCAGAAATAGTCATTGTAGTAGTGTGGTAGTATATCAGTAATATCTGATATAATCCTCTTAAAAAAAAAAAAAATGAAATAATGTGAAATTTTTAAAAAAATTTATTTTGACTTAAAACTGTAATCAATAGTAGGTGCTGGTGTAATTAAAAGATTTCTTAAATGTTTGGTATCTTATTTTAGGGTATAATCAGTAATAGAAGAGGGGGTGGCTTGTTTTATGTATAGTCAATATAGTTTAAGTTGATACTTACTTGTTTTATTAGCTCATAAAGCAGTATTCAGTTTTGTTAGAATGATTTTCTGGTCCATTTGTTTTGTACATATTAAATTTATAGCATAAACAGTAAGATATGTTTCACTCATCATCATTCACATTGTCATTTCAGTCAGTATCAGTGTAATACCTATAGCATATTATTACTGAATATTCATGCATTACCCAACTTCATTTTTCATTCACATGTTTCATTAAGTCATTAAATATCCCATATTACATTCAAATACTTAATTATATCAATAATAGTATTAAAAAAAAACTAACTTAATTACATTTTAAATAAATCAATAAATTATGGACAAGTAAATTATATAATGACAAATACTATAAAAAATTTTATTTATTAAAACAATTGTCATTAGTTTTATTCTACTGCTTTGAAAACATTTAATTATTAATTTAATATTTTTTTTTCATTTATTTAAAAGACTAAATTTTTTTTTCATCTCTATGATGACGTGGATTTCCTTGATTCAAACACTATATGAGATGCCAGTTACTTACTGATCATTTTTAAAAGGGTTTTGTTATTTAATTTTGTTTAGATGATGGATTGAAATCAAAATGTGCCCGATTTCTTTCATTATCTAACTGCAAATATCTAATTAGGGTATTGTTTGGTTTATAATATTATTTTTATAGTGTTAAATAATAATTTGAAGTATAGAAATGTTAAATCAAGCCATACCATAAGTTAATTCCCTGAGATCTTCAATATATCATTTAGATTAAATAATAAATTCATTTAGCCAGATTAGATTAGTCAGTAATTAAAATTTAGTAGTGATAAGATTAGTTTGAGTTTAAATCTAGTGAGTTATACATTATAATTTCTGAAATATTATTTTTTTATTTTATTTTAGTTATTAGTTTAATTGTATAATATGGTAGAGGTTGTTTGGTGTATATGGATGATAAGAGGGGGTGAAATATAGAGTATTATTAGTTAATTTTAGCTGGCAGAATTAACCAATTTAATTTTGTCTAGCATAGAACTTAATAGATGTTTATTCCTATTAGTAATAATATTTTCTCCCACATCTAGTGTACATTGTACACCTCATACACCTCTGTATCCCTCAACTGATTTTAGTTTAGGTGAAAGCTTTAATTAAGAGCCTCACAAATAGAATTAGGTAAAGTTAAATAAATATTTTATTCTATGATCCATAGAATTGGCGCCCCCAGGTAATTGTTAGTGTTGGTGATAGGTGTGAGGGGTTACAAATATATATATATATATATATATATATATATATATATATATATATATATATATATATATATATATATATATATATATAGTAACTTACCTAAGCATAGAAAGACTCTCTGGCTGACATTGAGAAAGTACTACTTCTAATTTATGATTGAATTATCAAAATAATACTTATGAAAACAATACTACTTTCGTTAACTCAGAATATATGGCTAACATACTATATCTAATAAACAAAAATCAAACACATAAATTGAAACACTAAAGTTCGAATTGGGTACCAAGCTCATTTATAATAACAATAGCTTAAACTATGACTAGCTCATTATTTACTACTAAAATATGATTTAATTAAAATATTAACATCAATTATGAGAGGTTTTTCATGAGATATTGGCAAGGTACACTATTTAGTTTAACATTGAGGTTGTATCCCAAAAAATATACTCTCAGTGGCATAAGAATATTATCCCTACCCAACACACATAAAATAAATCCTAACTACATAATTCATAAAATTTATTATAAAATATGAAATAAAACATTACTATTTGCCTTTCATAAAATAATAATTAAATTTAACATTAACTAAAATCCCTATTCATTACAACTTTATCGAACTTTTATCTTATAATCGTTCAACATTTCAGCTTCATCATCATAATCATCATCATCATCATCATCATCATCTAATAATAATAATAATAATAATAATAATAATAATAATAATAATAATAATAATAATAATAATAATAATAATAATAATAATAATAATAATGATAATGATGATAATAATAATGATAATGATATTAATGATGATAATGATACTAATGATACTAATGATGATGGTGATGATAATAATAATAGTAGTAGTAGTAGTAGTAGCAGTAGCAGCAGCAGCAGTCAGCTTCTCATAGAAAATAAAATATAAAAAAGTAAAACAGTCTTTAAATATGTCACTGTAGGACAAAAGTCTTTCATGAGCTCTTGTTGGGAGAATATTGAAGGAGAAGATATTATTAACTAGAATTGCCAATCAGATGTCATTATAAATTAAAACCTTATACCAATTTACTCACCTCTATTGGATAATTTTCTGGAGTGTACATGAGGCAAAAGTATTAAAATTAGTGTAATCTTGGAATTATTATAAGGATTTATTAATCCATTATTTGGACCCAAGTCATTGCAGGAAAGATGCTCAACTATTTCATCATTATTCTATACTTATATGTCAACTGTAAATTATAGTTCAGGTGACATATCTCTTAATAAATGTTTCCTATATTAATAAATTATACTAAATTACTGCAATTTTTAATGAAAATATATGTACATGTGATGTTCTGATATGCATTTTTTTTCTGTTACATTAAAAAACATTAAAAAATTTAGTATAATTGTCTAATTAAAAGATTAAAAAAAATAATTTCATATATTTTTTAACAAATATCTATTAAAAATTATATATATACTGTTTAATAAACTTTTTTTTCTAATATAGCAAAAATTATTAAAGAATTTATCTTAATAATACATTTTATAAAATATCGTAACTTTTTAATTCAATAAAAAAATGTTTAAAAAAGATAAAATGAGGTATCTTTGAATTTATTAAAGAATATTAAATCAGTTTTAGAATTTATTTTAAAATCCATTTATTATAAGAACATGTTTGATAGAGTGTATAGAACTTTAGAAAATGTCAAAATCTATCGCATGAAACAGAAACATTTCTGAGTATCATATATAAATGATAATTTTAAATAATAATATAAATTTTATATTTCCAATAATATTTTATAAGATTTGGCGTATATAAATACAATAATTTTCATTTGCTACATCAATATTCTAGATATATATTCTTTATTGTTAATATATAATTATATATTACTCATAAATTTATTAAATGCATTTATCTACCCATCCATTCAAACACCCAACTGCATTTATTTCTATATGTTTATCTATCTATTCATCTGTCTATAGATTCCATTATAAAAACATCTATATATCTTTCTTTATATGTAGGTAACAAAATATTTAAACTTTCTTTTTATTTGTCTATCTACACATGCATACATTCATTTATATATCTATATATTTACCTATGTAATTATTTACATACCCATGCATATCATCTAATTATCTATATATTTATTTGTGTATTAATTTATGTCTTTCAATTTATTTATCTATCAATTTTCTATCTATTCATCTTTCTGCATATCTACATATTTCTGTACCTAACATGTACTCACCTATATATCTTCCTATAGGACCTTTCAATCTACCCAACTTTCTAACCATCCATATGTGCATCTTTATATATACCAATCTATTTATCAGTTTTGTATCCACTTAAATATGTTTATATTTACATAATTAGATATCTATTCATCCATTGATACATCAATTTACACTTTCATCTACCTATATACTCACACACAGTGGGACTGCCTATATGTTCAACATTAAGTGCATATATATATATATATATTATAACTGGACAATCCTTTTCAGGACTCGAGGAAATCGCATCTACCTATAGTCGGACTTTGAGTCTTCTTATAGAATGCCATGGATGATGTGATTTAAAATATAATCCAATCCACTCCTCTATTAATAACCTCGTTACTCTCAGAATTCGAGCTCAGAGTAGAAATCACAATTGACTCTCTTCAGGCATTTCAACAAATATCCCATAGTAATGTAAATTTAGTATAAGCTATATATAACTTTTTTATAAATATTATATAACTAAGTTGATTTAATATATATACATGTGTGAGTATGTATATTTGTAATTATTGGTTTTATAGAATGACTAAAAAAAATAAACAAACAAGACCTGTTTAATTTTAAAATCAAGTTTAACACATTTTAATCCGTAATAGAAACAAAAATATCATCACATAAATAATAAAAATATTAAAATTTAGAATTATAATCTGTGCTTATATATACAATAATAAACTATTTAACATTCAGAAAAAAAAACATACTGTAATTATTTACATATATATATAGTTTAAAATCATGTGTACAATACATAATACCACCATACATTATAAATCTATGTATTGTGTCATTAAAATGATTCAGTGTGTGTTATATGTCTATATAAGATAACATCCATTCACACTAGATTAATAATAGAATATATTCTGATATTAATTATGTATGTTTAAAAAGAAATTATGATAATTGTCAGGTAAGATTCAATTTGGAATATAATAAAACTTACTTCCAATTTGAAATAATTTAAAAACTTTTACTTTAGCCAGCCGTCACTTTCATCAGAGCATATATCAAAATATCAACATCTAAATTTTATTAAATAAACAAAAATAAAATGTTCATCTTATCAGTTCTCCACTTATTTTGTTAAATTCAATTTAATATATGAAATAATTTCTCTACGTAAATATAGTTATCCACAAAGGAAATAGAGTTTAAGAGTTATTAAAGTGCACAACAAAGTATTCCAAGTTGCGAAAGAATAATGGTTTCATAGACCTTCTTAGATGAAATGAAATGACATAGAATGTTGAAAGGTAATGTTCCTTGATCATCCTTCGAAGAGGTAATCCAAATATTCATTCTTTTAAATATTTGTGTAGTAAAATATTTAAAATCTTTTTCAATATAATACTCCATTATTAAGGCAACTTTTTAGTGGAAATTACAATGATTATACTTTAGGCATTAAGTAGGAATAAATTTACATTTCCAGGTTTAAAACATCCGCAGAAATCCTTGGCATAAATTGTCTAGCCAGAGAAAATCTTTGTAATTTTTTGTCTTCTTAAACATATATTTTGAAAGCTCATTTCGAAGATGTTGATTTCTCTTATAACCTTGTCAATTTCAATGATTATTTTTTATAGTTCTTTATAATATTAAAAGTAAGTAAATTAATTACTTGAAGACAGTTTTAAAAATAGTGAATCATCTTTTTAACTTAAATGTGTTCTAAATTCGAACACATTTAAATTTACAGACGTAGTTATTGCCTTGCTAACTAAATAGAAGATTATTTTTATAACAATATTAGTTCATTTTTATACTGGATTAATTTCTGCAAGCATATCACATAATCATGCTCATGCTCTCTATTGTTTAAAATAGACAATATGTAATGAACCCCAAATGTTTATTTCTTTTGTTTCAACTGATAAAAATGCAATATTGACTTAAGGTTTTCTCAAAAGTTAAGTTTTAGTTAATAAAAAAAAATACTATTAGTTGTAAACATTTATTTATGTGTATGTATAAACAAATTAGAATTATTCATTTTTAGAATTATTCTTTTAATACTAACTAGTTTATGCATATAGCTGATCAATGAAAAGCTTAAGATAGGTGTATGTTATTTATATCTGTTGATTCGATATAGGCACAGTTAAATTCACAAAGAAAGAAATTCTTTTAGATGAGGCTCATGTGGTACTCTCACATTATATATAGTAACCTAGTGTTATTGACACTTGGTTTATTTGGCATTATTTCCACAGGAAATCAATGCTATTTTTTTTTAGAAAATAAAAAGATAAAATAATAATAATATTAAGTGATTAATAAAATATGCTATTTACTCACTTTAACGTGTTTTAAGCAAATAACTAATAAATTTAGTAATTTGATGTCATTTTGAAGAAGAGCATGAATAATTTAATTAAAATATTAACAATAAGAGCAATTTAATATAGTATAAAAGCACATATTATAAACAGTAATTGATTTTGGATGGGTGGAGAGGGAGAGTAAATGAGTATCTTATCATAAAGCACAATCACTTCTGGTAGTTTTGAAATTATTTTAGATAATAATGTAGACAGAATTATACATCACTAATAAACATTGTTAATTAAGTATATTTATTATTTTTCATTATTTATCAAATTACTTTGTAATCCATTTAAATCATACGGAAATATATAACTGTAATAAGTTTTTTTTTTCCTTTTCTTTTGTTTATGTTATAATTAAATGATTATTTTTCTGTAAGAGGTCGCTAAAAGAAGACCGCCAAATTTTGAAGAAAGTTTAGTCTGACATTAGTTTTACAAGGAGGAAGCAGTACTGAAATTCGGTAACAAATTTTTTTATTATTTTTTATTGCAGAAATAAATATAAGTCCAGTAAATTTTTAATAATATCATGCATGGCTAATCCTTTTTGATAAGATATTCTGTTTTCTGTTGCCATCTACCTATTTAAGGCTTTTTATACGCAAAAATATACTATCTTATGCTAAAGTTCAAAATGACCATATTGACTACAGCAATCACGGAAAATGTCATTATATTTAAAATAAGTAATATGAGTAATTTCCAGGAAATAATCAATTATTTGTTAACTTTACCTTATTTAATAATCTTTTCATGGTATAAAAGAAAAATTATAATTAAAAAGACATATTATAAAAGCCAAGGAAAGTTAACTAGAAAATTTCGCGCTCTTTCTAAAAGAAATTGTCTGCTTTGAAAATAATGTAAGTTCCCCACATTAAAATATGTTTTATTCACTGAAAATTATCTAAAAATAATATTAATGATCAATGATATTTACTTATGCACCTGTATATTTTTTAAAAAGAAAATATAAATTTTTTCAAGGCAAATATTGGAAAATTTGTATGTGTGCATTTTACGGAGAATTCCTTATTAAAGACAAATTACAATTCCTAGAGTAGGAATAAAAACTACAAACATTAGTGGCTTAATTATAACCATAATATAATATGGTTATATTATACATCAACTGGAGTCGTTAAAACTTTATATTCACGTAAGTCAGCTGCAGTCGTTATAATAATAGTATTTTGGAAAATTCGCGCATTAGTTTTATTCCTAAGCCAGCTAGCTAAAAATGATACATATCGCCAATAGTAAAAAGAAAAGAATTGTATATGTGATCATCTATCGTCAAATATTCGTCATGTTAAAATATGTATTGTTTTCTTGGATCCCCAAAATTATAGCAGTTAATTCAAAGAAGAATTAACATCCAATGCTGCTATGTTTTCTTTGCCTAATTTATTAATTGCACCAGAATGGAGGAAACTTTTATATAAATGAAATAATAAAATGTGTTTCTTATTTTAAATTTGGTTCATGAACTACGAATGGATCAAGTTCTTCATTTGGATAAATTGCCCAACGGAAAACATTTTTCTAGTGAGATAATAAGCACTTGTTAAGTAATGATTTTTTTTTACTAATTTGTAAAATTATGTGTATTTTTTTTATATCAACAGGTGAAAGGCTGTATAGTCAAGTAATATTTAAATGACCTTGTAATCATAAAGGTATGTTTTCATGTAATTATTCTAGGTTAGATTTATATTTGACATGAAAAAAATTTTTTTTATAAAATGTGTACTTATGATATGCATTATGGGTATAAATTTATATGTTACATGTGTAAAAGAAAAAAAAATTAGATACTTAATAGGGAAAATATCTAGTTAAAATTATCAGAAGTAATTAAAGAGAAGTGCTATACAGGATATTACTTATTTAAAGTTTGAAACAAATTTATATATGTTAATTGAGGAACTTATTCCCAATTATTCTTTATTAACGCATTCACTTAATTTAGTTCAAGATACTATACTACCAATTACTTGTTGAATGTTTCTTTGGCAAAGGTGAAAATTATTATGTTTTATTCTGTGATATCCATTGATTTCAGACGTTGATCTAAGTATACCCCAGAACATAAATTTAGTGTAATTAGTGTATTTGCTTGTCTTGCCCCGATATAGCATTGGTATATGCTTAAGATTCGCATAAGTAATAATTGTAATGTCTTTATTTTGTGGGATGGAAAATGATCTTCCCAAAAGCTTTATTTTCCATGAGGGGAATAGATAAATCTAGTATTCGGGTATGTTTATAACCCAAGTGATCACTTCTCAGAGCTAGGACGATCAGTAATTTATATTGTATTTAGTGTATTTCATTCGTTAAAATCCCAGGAGAGGATTATATTTGGTGTGTGTTCCTATTATGCCCAAGTAAGAGGCAAGGACCCACCAAACTATTTTAATGTAGTAGTTAACTCTACAGACCTTGGGTGTTATTCCATATTCCTCATGAGAAAATAGAGATAATTCCACCATGGAAGGTGTTGATTATTGTGTTTTGTTAGAAAGTTATGGCAAGATAACGGGTATATTGGAGGTTAATTCCTCATGATCCATTTAGTATAAATAGCGTGCTAGTATATATGAACAATGTCTGGATTGTGTGGCGGAATAGTGCTGGTAATTCACACGTAAGTCAATGGAGAGAGTGAGTTTAAAATTGCGTGATTTAGAAATTTTTATTTGCCAATGGAGGGTTCAAATACTAGGTTTAATTCGGGTTAATGATTAAGTAGCACTCCCAATATAACTTATACTTAGAAAAACAGTGTGTATAACAACTTCAGTTGTTATTAAGGTAAACATTAAAATAATAAGTGTAACTTCTGATCCGTAACACATAAACTATAATAAGTTATCTAAATAAATAAAAAAACTA
Organism: Epiperipatus broadwayi; assembly: GCA_028023455.1. NCBI lineage: Eukaryota > Metazoa > Onychophora > Udeonychophora > Euonychophora > Peripatidae > Epiperipatus > Epiperipatus broadwayi. The sequence continues at coordinate 2,837,431 of JAQFVV010000067.1, read as the reverse complement.
TCATTTAATTAAAGATATGATAATAAAAATCGTTTGTACGCATTGCCTAGAATCAGATTATTTTTTTTTAAAACAGATCGTTAGTTAATAAATTTAAGTAGCCGTTCATATAAGATACACTAAATGGATGAGTTGATGTATCGATAATAATATTTATTTTGTTGTATTCAATTTGCATAAATGTAAAAAGAAGATGAAGAAGTAGTTCGAATCCAGGTCTAAAAGTATAGACGAATTAATGTTAGTTATATTTTGTTTTATCCATATGGGATCGAATAAATTGTATATGTTTGTTTATTATGTTAATCATAAAGGATAGTTTTGTTAAACTGTAATAATAAATTATAATCTTGTTAAAATTTAATAATAAATTATAGTCTTGTTACAAGTTGTTTTGAGTCATTTTTCTTGTGTGCTAAATAAAAGTGTATTTGCATAATACTTGCAATACTTTTCTTGAGTCCGAAATCATTTATGAACTCTTAAATTTCAATGCACCAGATAGACAATTGTAAGCAGATCAGAATATTTCATTATATTTTAATTTAATAAGAATTATTTATGGAATTAAAAACTTCAGACCAAGACATTTTATTTTATGTGTGTGTAAAATCACTTTATTCCCAAACTACCAGCTTTGGTTGCACATTGTTTCGTACACCTTTAAGTGAAGTGTCTGAGTAATAAATCTTAGTTAAATTATTGTGTTGTCATGGATAATGGAAGGACACAAAAGCACCCTTGTCTTTTCATCATTCCGACTGAGATTCTGGAAAAAGGGCTGTATTATTCAAAATTATGCGTTGTTATTGAATATGGTTATCATCTCGTTAAATATTATAATAGTTGATATGTGGATGAAGACACCTGGAATTTAAATAGGGTAAATGTTTCCTATAGCCGACCAGAATGTCAATCATATGCGACAACACAATACTGCTGAGCATTTTATTAAATATAACAGAGAACCCTGAGATTAGTGTCATTATTATAAGTGCTCTTAAATTAAGAATTGATTAATTATGATCAATATTACAAGCGTGACATGGCTTAAGAGATTGAAACTTCTGATTGTATAATAATAAAATATTGAGATCATATTGGCAAATTAATGAATGTTTTGTTTTAGTCAGTAATATTAACAATGACATGAAATCATCATCATCATTGTCGAACAGTGCAAGTACTTGCAGCTCAGAGAATGTGTTTTGGATAGAGAAAGAATGTTAGTTTATTCTAAATTTTCTTTTAAATTTATTTTATTAATGATAATTTTTTTTTAAGTCTATCTCTGTCTGAACTGCATATCGCTGTAGCTGAATTATTATAACTAACCAAACGTCGAGCTATTAGTTAAAATATACGGTTTCGTTCCCGTCCTATACGGAAGCGATTAGGCTTCCGAAGTGATTTAATAGAAGTGAATTCTAATTATTACTAGGTTAGAATATATATATATATATATATATATATATTCTAATATATATATATATATATATATATATATCTGTTGATTCGATATAGGCACAGTTAAATTCACAAAGAAACAAATTCTTTTAGATGAGGCTCATGTGGTACTCTCACATTATATATATATAATTAATCAATGTCTATCCAATTATAATAAAATATATATAATTATTCAAAACAATACAATAATTAATACAGTAAAAAATATTTTAAAAACAAATATATACCATAATTTAATAAAAGTACTTCCGACTATCTATGTAACGGCTTTTTGTAATACAATTTGAATCTAGTTGATAACGAATACATAGATAGTCAAAAGTACTTTTATTAAATTATAGTATATATTTGTTTTTAAAATATTTATACCGTATATATATATATATATATATATATATATATATATATATATCAGACTATATTTGGTCTTGTTTATTTAGACATTTGCTCATTATGAATAGTAACATTATGCTAGTAATGTTTTGCTTCTTCAGAATATATACCATCCATATGTAAATGTAGAATATAAATTCACATTTTCATCCATAAAGGTATTTATTTTAATACATATATACATTGTAATGTACAGATGTTTTTATAAATTGTCTTTTATAAATTAAAAATTTTAAAAAAATATTAGCTTCATTTTTATAGTTAAGCAAATTTGTTCATTAATATCATTGTTTGTAATATATAGAATATAATCAATATCGAGTAAAAAAGTCTCTCTCACCACTTAAAAGAAAATATAATTTCATAAAGTATTTAAAAGTGGCTTTTTAAGCAGAGTTTATACTCAAAGCTTATATAAAAAAGTTATGCACACTTATATTTTTATCATTATTCTTTTTAAAAAATAAAGTTACAGAATTGTATAAATAAACAGAGGTGCTCACACACATAAAACAAATAATTCAATATAGAAATAAAGACTAGAGGTATAAATCTGATATTATAACATAAAAATATTTTAAATAATATTAATCTTATTTAAAATTTCACTTTGACTTTAGGAATAGAACAAGCAGTTCTTACATTTTAGATTTTGTGAGCATGTGTGTGTGGAACATTACAAGTTTTAAAAAAAAAAAATGTAAAATTAGATTTAGTAAAATTAGTATGAATGTAATTTAGTTTGGTAGAATATTTATTTTATAATATCATTATTAAAAGATCAATTTAGCATTCAGTGAAATAAACAATTTAGAACTATATGGATTTATGATTTTCTTATTTTAAATAAATGCTTGTAACATTATTTAAAACCCAAAAATAAAAATGCAACAATTGAAAAAGTTTAATTTTTTTTTCTTTTCATTTTTTCAATGGCATTCATTAAGTTTTACTATTTTGCTTCAAAAATCAAAGCAACAATAGTCTGCATATTAAATAACTTTGACAACCCCTTCAATATTTTTCTGAAAAAAAAAAAAAAACAAGAAATGGGGAATATATTGAATCATGAAACCAGTTGATCTAACAGGTAAAGATGCCGAATTTTGAAAAAAAAAACAGACAGTCTCTACAAAATTGTATTGCATTCAGGACTTAAACAGATTAAAACTTTAAAATAGTCATTTGGTTTTTTTTTTCATTATAATCAAATAGGCTAACACAGTCTAGACATTTTGTCTTTTACTAGGCATGACAAGCAAATCAGAAATTGTCCTTAATTAATTTAACAATTGCTATTGAAAAATGGAAAAATTTACTCATGGAATACTGTCTAAAAGCTTAAAATTAAAATTATGGATTTCTTTAATTGAAAGCAATAATAAATAGCAGATAAATTTGGTAAATTATATTAATCAACTTTAAACGAGTTCTTGAAATTTATATTTTAATAGTAGTAAAAATATTAGGTTTCTTTATTTCAAAATCATAGCACATACATTTCAATATTGTAAATTTATCTCTTCTTTATTAATAAAAGTAAAAATACTTTAAGTAATAATTTTTCAACTCAAATATGCCTCCATAATCTTTGACACATTGGAGAAATGTGATCTTTAATTACAAAATTAATTGAAAATTACTATGTTTATGATAACCTATTTGCATGATCATAAATATGATCAGAACTATTTAAAAACATAAATTAAAGATTGATAAACTATTGGATTAATTATATACTTCAAATGAAAAATGTATCGAACACTATTTTGTTGCATAAAATTATAATATATTTTCAAATGGATTAAATTGGCTTTTTTATAATAAACTACTAATTTGTCTCTAGTGCTTAACAAAATGCATTATAGATTATCAATTCATTTAAATGGACAACTAATTATGAATGTTAAATATTTAATTGCCACTCACAAATTATGGATTATTAAGGCAAGTATTAAATATGATAAGTATCAAATTTATAAGCAATCTTTAAAACAGATTAATGTGTTAAATGTAACTTATTTTGAATATGCTAAAATGAAATTTATTAATCTCTAGAAAGGATTACCTTACAGTTAAATTAATTGTGTTTCATATTATCTTGAATGCTGTTATTTTAAAAATTATTTGTGAATTTCCAAGAACATAATAATATTATCAAGTATCAATATTTCATTGGAATAAATTTTTAAAATAAGTATAATTGTTGAAATATAAACGATGGATTATTTAGTGAACTTTGTTATAATTGCTGATCATTTAAGTTACATAGTATAATAATGCCATAGCAAGATACATGTTCAATCTTATTATTGTCAGTTCAATTTCAAGTGCTACAATATTCATTTTTTTAAAAGTACATATCTATACAGGTAATTTTGCATGATTCTATCCACTTTAGGAATGTTAATTAATCACATTATTGTCCAATAGGAGTGATTTCTGTATAAATTCTTCATAAGATGGCAAGAATTGAATTTATATTATAAATTATAGATTCTATCTTTTGCTTTTCTACTGGCATATATACAAGCACTATATTCATTGTGGTTTGAATCAGTGTAAAGTATTATGAAATTTTCAAAAAGACAATCTTGAGCAATTACTATTCCAGTTTCTGCAGATGGGGAGGATGAATCTGTGGAACATGCAGAGAAGCCCTGGCCCTTCAGGGAGATAGCTGGATTTATTGTCGAGCCTGCATACTATATCTTTGTTTCTAATAATCCTGTTATATGCACTCGGATTTGATTTATCCAATTTCTGACTTTAAAATTTTTATTGATTGCATTAAGTCTTCTGACATTTACAACAGCAATTTTAAGTTTCATTATTTTTTTTCTTTGAGTTTAGGAATTCATGTCTTCCTACTTTGCTTCCTCGATTTCCACTGCATCTTGAAACCCCAGGCCACTCTCTTCATCCACTGCTACAGTCCAATTATATGTTTCCTGCTCACTGTGAGGATTCTCTTGTTCAATTCTCACCTTTTTATATCTTCTATCTTGTTTTGGTGAATGCCCTGGTTTGCACCTATCTTCAGTGTGCATTTCTATTTGGATAGGCAGATCTGGAGTAATAGCCTCCATAATTTCAGCAGATGTTTTATTAATAATTGTTGGCCATGGTGTGACTTTGGTTTAAATTTTGCATCTTCTATCTACATGAATCACATCTTCAGTTTCAGTCTCAAGAGCCATAATTTGCATGTAATCTTTATTTGCACTGACTGATTTTGTTGGTCACATTTCATATGGCTTACCTTTGCTGCAATTATCTTATCCTCTTTTTCAATGTTTAATCTCTCTTGTTCATAGAGCTGAGCTGGCCTTGGTTATTATTATCTTGTATGTTGTCCAGTGTCTTATTTTCCACTTTTAAGCTAACTAGTTCATGGTCGGCCTCAATGTGTTTGATGTGTTTTATGTTCTTGTCTGCAGTTGCTTGCATTGTATCTTCTTTATCTGTTTTTTGCTTACTTTGTTTATTATGTTGTATGTCATCCTGTTCCTTATTTTTCCCTTTTATGTCATCTAGTTCTGGGTCACCCTCACTGTGTTTGGTGTGTTTTAATTTCTTGTATGTGCTTGTTTTATTTTCTGTGGCTTCAACTATATCTTCTTCATCCGGTTGGTTTATTTCTCCACATTTTTTATTATTTTTTGCATACTGTCTATATCTATTTTTGATCTTTGGTGTTCATCAGGGGTATCTTCTATTCCAGTTTCAGATTCCAGTCTTTGATTGTTATTTTGATTTCCTTTTTTTTTTTTATTGTTTTTTTTTTTATTGTTTTTTTTTTTTTGATGAGGCTTTATCTTTTTTGGACTGACTTCAATTCTTTTGCCTTCTTTTTCAGTGATTAGTTTGTATGTATCATGCAGCTGTGATGGTACTGACTGATCAGCAACTTTCAGCAAACTTTGCTTCTTATTTCTTTGTATATCATCTATTTGTTTATAATTTTTTGCATGTCACCCATCTCTTGGTCACACTCATCATGTTTGGTGTATTTTCTCTTCTTATCTGGCCTTGGCTGATTTTATCTTCCTTCCTCTGTATATTCTTTATCTGTCATTTCTGCCCATTTTTTATTTTTTTGCATGTCATCTATTTCTCAGCCAGTCTCTGGGTGTTTGGGATTTTCTGTCTTCTTGTCTGGATTTGCTTGATCTTCCAGTTTCTCTGTTGTGTATTCTTTAATTAATATTTGCTGTGTTTTAACTGTTGGCTGGTCATTGCTGTTGTGCTTTCTTCCAAAGTCTATTGCCAGGTGATCTCTAATTCCACACACAAAACATTGTGGTCTAAGCCCTTTAATTAGTATAGTCACCATTGCTTCCTGATACATTAATATGCTGGGGATGTCTTCAGGTCTTATGCCTTCATTCATTTTGATCTTGAAATAGAACCTGTTTGAATAAACTAGCATAGGCATGTCTGAGCGATATATTGGCTTCATGTTTATCGGTTCCCCAAATGGTTTCATTAATTTTGTGACATTGTGTATATTATACCCAAAATAGATATGTTTAATAATGCCAGTGTGATAGTTTTGAATCTCTCTATTTACAATCACAAGAGCATAATTTTCCAAAGTCTTAATTTTTTCTTGAAAATCTGTACATTGTGTTTCATTAATGAATTCTACCGTCAGATATTTTGAGTTGGTATGCTCTCCTATGGTTGAAACTGAGCTCCACATTTTGTTATTAGATAACTATTTATATAGTATTTCCTTAGGAAACTTGTAGAGAGAGAGATTTCTATCTGTTGCTGCTAAGACGATTGACTTATTTGAAAAAAATCTCTTAAATGACATGAATAATTTTTTCGGTATGGTTTCATTAAATCTGCGATTTATCTCTTCCACTTCTTCTTTTAACCAAACGTTTTGTAAAGGCACATCGGCATCATATAGATTCATATTTACATCATTTACTTCATTAAGGTCATCCTGATTGTCCCTTCTAAATCTTGGGATTTGTTTTGCATTTTGCAAATTTAATTCAGCTATGTTCGCATATGTTGTCTGTGCTCTAATGTTGCTATATATTCGTGAAGTCTGATTTGCGCCAAACTTTATCTTGGATTCTGATGTGGACGCCATATTGACAATATATATCGTCTGAATAGCGCTTAGAAAAACTAAAAATTCTAAGCAATAAATCACTTACTTTGTGAGTAAAAAGTCCGTTTTCCTTGATAGGTGTGAATATTAATTATCTTCAGTACTGAATTGCCAAAAAACAGTTGCTTAAAATATATTATTATTATTATTATTATTATTATTATTATTATTATTATTATTATTATTATTATTATTATTATTATTATTATTATTATTATTATTATTATTATTATTATTATTATTATTATTATTATTATTATGATGATGTAATAAAAATGTAACAACACCACATATATTATTATATGAATGTACAGGTAATATTTTTATTTAATATTATTATTGAGGATATTGTATAGTATTAAATGTGGTTTCCCTTAGGTTTGGGTCATATAATGCAAGTAACTTTTAAACTTGTATAAAACAATTCTATATTTCAATTTTATATTTTATAGATACTTATGTTCAGCCTCAAAGTTAAAATGGAGTTAATCATCTTTATTTAAATGAGAAAATCTGTGAGGAATATTTTATGTATCACTCTTATTTATTAGTCTGAATTTTAAAAATATGATATAGTATGTAATAAGGTATCCTAATAATCTAGTTACGATTTGTCAGTTTCGTACCATTACTAATGTTTAAACCTGTAAATGAGATCAGTAACAGTTCTTGATATGAAATAAACAAGTCCAATATCATCAATATTATTTAAGTTTACTAAGCCATAATAGCACTTGCTTCTTTTAAAAGAGTGAAAATTTTCTCCAGCATTATCAAGTGAGTTGATCAATAGTTGTTTAATTAATCATAGAAACCAATTAAGAACATAATAAAGCATTTATTTATTTTTATTATGATGATAATAATCATTATCCCCCAGTATTTAAATTGAGGCTTATTTTATAATAACAACCAACCTATTCCAATTTTATTTAGTGTCTTGGAAACACTGGCTAATAATATAATTTTCATATCCCAAATTTAAATTAAATTTAGAAAACAAATGCTAACATTCATTAGGCATTTTCTACAAACTTTTTTAGTGTTGTTATTCGTTTTTAACATTTACTTTATAATGTGTAATAAAGTAATTGGTAATTGTTTAATACTACATGTTTGCCCACTTTTGAAGAAACATCATCACTGCATACTGTCGAGATAAAGGTTATATTTATGATTTTAGATTACACATAAATCTATGCACATTAAATATATCATTATTGTTATTGATGCTGAAATTTAAAAAAAAATATTGGGTAAGATGATGTACATAAAATCCCTTTTACATTATCATATCCTAAAATGAGTAAACACAGTTGATATGCCTGCATTTATTTTCTTACTTTATATAACCCTAAGATAAATTATTAGGCATCTTTATGTTAAAAATTGCTAGCCTTAGTTTAAAACACAGACTAAATTATTCTTAAATAGTTTTTATATGTAAAAAATAATATATTTGTAAAAAAAAATATTAAAATATAATAAGACTCAGAGTATATATATATAATTAAACAACTGCGAAAAATGTATTTATTATTTTATTAAACTCCAATCTATTATTAATGTATTAAATAGTTTTGGCTTATGCAGAAACATAAAATCTGTGTATTACAGTTATCACATTAATGATAGTCGCACTTCCACGTTATTGAGACGTCTCAACTGCCATTGTTAAGGATTAAAATATCTCTTATATATATATATATATATATATATAAGAGATATTTTATATATATATATATATATATATATATATATATAGATAGATAGAGAGAGAGAGAGAGAGAGAGAGAGAGAGATAGATAGATAGATAGATAGATAGATAGATAGATAGATAGATAGATAGATAGATAGATAGATAGATAGATAGATAGATAGATAGATAGATAGATAGATAGATAGATAGATAGATAGATAGATAGATAGATAGATAGATAGATAGATAGATAGATAGATAGATAGATAGATAGATAGATAGGTAGGTAGGTAGATAGATAGATAGATAGATAGATAGATAGATAGATAGATAGATAGATAGATAGATAGATAGATAGATAGATAGATAGATAGATAGATAGATAGATAGATAGATAGATAGATAGATAGATAGATAGATAGATAGATAGATAGATAGATATTCTGCAGTACTGTTTTTTATGGTTTCATTTCTTCCATATCTCTGATTCATATTGAGGCAAGAAGATTATATGAAGTTCGATGTGACTTTATCCGAGAGGTGTTGGCAAATAATTTGGTTGTACACACACATTGCGAATAGGTTCAGTTTAGATCTAAGTAACACCATTTTATTTTTAATTTTAAAAAATGCCGCAAATGAGAAATTGCCAAAAACACACAGGTGAAAAAAGACCCATTCCAAACTTGTCCACTTTTTTAATACTTCAGATCATTTTTGAGAAGTCATTTGCATATTTTCTTTATCTTTTGTTTTATTATTCTATAATCTTCCACATTATTTTTTTTCAGCTACAAAGTTTACTTTCCTATGAGTTATTTACACCATCTTTAATTAACAGTAGAACAGTGTTTTTGATGATAATTTTTTATGTTTGGAATTTCTTTTCACTACTGGATTAATTAATCTGTATGCTCTTTACAATATCAACATTATTTTGATTAAATTGCATAAATAAATAATAAACATTGTTTAACTTTATTGTACATTTTTTAAACAAAAAATAAAATAAATTATATGCTTAAAAAAAATAAATATTGTCTTTTAAATGATCTTTGAATTTTACTTATTTTGCAGTTTTTTTTAAATATTACAAAATATCAAATATATATTTGTACCATATTTAAATAAATAGTACAATATCAACAATGAATTAATTATCAATGTTATGTACATCACAAATTGAGACATAGACTTAATGAATATAGTGATGACCAAATGTCATGCCAATCCCTAGGCAACCGAATGTGAAAAATGACTTAAAATTCTGTTATGTAATTTTATTTTTTTAACTACAACAAATATAATATGTGTGGCAATAAACAGCCACAACATTGTCAAAGAAAATGGAAAACATAGTATAGAAAACACTGGAAACTAAGTGTGATGTAAAAGCAAATCAAGTTCATTTCTATTGTCTTTTGTTATTTTTCAGATAACACATTAACTGTATATAACCAACATCCTAAGACCAAATGTTCAAATGCAAAAGAAGATGGATGACTTGTTTGAATATTCTGAATTATCCATATAATTTTCCTAGTGCAAAACTATAATAAATTACAACTGATGTTTAAATAGAAAAAAAGTTTGATAAATTTGTGGTTTAATAAGACAACTGAACTGATTTTAAATTGATATTTGAGAAACTGCACTATTATTCAAACATGGATAAAGAAGAAATAGGACAGTGCCAGCATTTAATTAAAATGAAGGAATAACTTTCTTTTTTTATATAATTCATTAAATGCCAAATTGCAAATCAAGAAAAGTTAAATCTGTTATAAACTGCTGTGCAATGTATTCTGGCTAAATTAATAGTGTCCAAAGAACTGAAAGCTAATGTCTCAACCATAGAAGTGTGATGACTTAATCTACTTGTCTGTATAATGCCTAAAGAAACCCCAAAGGTCTTACACTAAATATTTACTTGGATCAATAAGGGAAGCAACTGCAGAGAACAGATGTAATATTACTTCAAGTGCATTGCCAAAGAATTCCAGCTAGAGATAAATAATTTGCCAAAGGAGAGTGATCCAAAAAGATATAGACTATATCCATAAAATACATTATTTTCAAACTCATTGACATTAACCAAGATGACATAATGAAAGTTTTGATTTCATTATGTATATTTTTATATGTCTGTAAAATTCTAGTTTTGTTTTATATCCACACTTGGGAGCATACCTACAACTTGGAACAGTCCATTATAAATGAAAGCAACAAAGTGAAAAAGGGGGAATTGGTAAGTTATCTAATTTTTTATGTTAAATAAAGTTTAAACTGGATTTCCCTTCATAGAGACCTGACATTCCATTGATTATCATCATAATATGAAAGAGATAAGATTTTTAAGATTGTTCCATATTAATCACATTCACTTATTACAGAAAAGACTTCATGTTATTTGTTCATTATTAATAACCAATCATTTATGTTTATTTTTTCAATATGAATGAATGAACTTATTTTGTGGATGTTCTTTCCTATCAACCTTAGGTACTGTACATAGATAGGGGGTCTGCAAAGAAGATAAAATATATGTAATTAGAATTGGACTACAAGGCTACTACAGATATACTTGTATAGTATTATAAATTAGTTAATTAGTTTCATGGTTGAGATAAGAATAAGATTTTTTTGTTTGATTTGTAAATAATTGGTGTCATGTTATGTACTTCTACCATGGGTAAGGGTTTGGAATACTGGAACACATTTAATTGTTGATATGGTAGAAATATATCCATGACACCCGCAATTATATTATTTTATCATGTTAAAATGTTTTGAATTTTTTATGTTTTGTTATTTAATAAATGTTGTTAAGTTGATTTACAATAAAATGGTCTCTAGTTTATCAAAATCATTCATGCATTGATTCATCAACCAATAACTGAGCATATATAAACACAAATATTTCATTCTTTTAGTAATAACATAATAATAGGTTGGAATGGATTTTTAAAATAAGTGAAACCTATATAGAGATGTGACAGTTGCTATCTAATGAATGTTCATCTCTAAAGTGAGTCAAAGGCATATTTTTCCTGAGTTCAAATTCAGAGGCATAACAGATCCCAAAGGAAGGGCAAGATATGGAAGAAATAGCCCAAATTGTATCTAAATTTATTGTGTAAACATTGAGATAGCCCATTGGACATATATATGAACATAGGTTATGTAATTCAACATGTCATCACAGCATCCTACTTGAAGACCCTATGTCTGATCATAGTGAGATGCATTTCTCCTTTCAGTGTGGTAAAAACATGACCCCATTACAATATATATATATATATAAATATTTTTACTCTCAATCCATATTTGTTTATTTTAACTTTTTTATTTAAATCATTAATGCATTTGTATTTATAGTGCTAGCTAAATTCTAACTTACAATGGATTTTGATCTTCATTATTCACCATCACAATACATAAACAAAGTCTTCAGAATAAGCTCTACAATATTTAAAATACCAATATATAAAATAAACAATAAATATATCCAGTTTATAGCATGATTACTGTTCTGAATAAATTTTACAGTTAAAATGTAAACAAAAACAAAAAAGAAAAATCTTATTTAGGTCACACAACATTATTATTTCTACAATAACTTTCCATAATTTATGTATATCATTACAAATTTATTATTGATTTAATAAATTGAATAGCACATTTATAATATATATCTCTGATTTATTTCAAATTATATATATATATATAATTATTATTATTATTATTATTATTATTATTATTATTATTATTATTATTATTATTATTATTATTATTATTATTATTATTATTATTATTATTATTATTATTATTATTATTATTATTATTATTATTATTATTATTATTATTATTATTTCTTTGAATGTATCATTAAACTATAAGGAATATTTACAAATAGCATTCTTATTATATTTATAATTTTATAATCAAATTACTAAGCAAATTAAATTTTGAATAGTCAAACTTCAACATTTGTTGAGCCTTGTTGAATAACCATTATAAACCACAGAGAAAAAAGTTTTATTAGCCATTCTCTAGGCTTTAGATAATCATTATTTTTTAGATTATTATGTACTATTATTTTTAATGCATACCATTGGCATTTTCTCACTGGTCAGAGTTTACATAAGATATGTGAACACATTGGTTACTTAATATATATTCATATAGCCATTATATAGAAGTATTTCCAATCATATTTAGCTCAAAAACAACACTAAAATGTCCTTTTTAACTATATATGCATATTGTAAAAGTAAATAATGCTGGAAACTGACTTCTTAAATGTTCCGTGTAATTGTGTAATAATACTGTACTCCATATATAAATATATAAAGATAATGAGAAGTGAGGTTGGCTTATCTTATTTAATATTTCTTATGAACTGACTAAGCCATAATAGTAACTATAAATAATAAATTAATAATAATAAATATTTCACTTCTGAATAGCTAAATTTATAAAAGATCAAAGATATTTATATCTAAGACATCTATTACGTAAGTGAATATTTCAAAGAAATATATAAGGAAACCAAATGGGCATTTTATTGATCCTGAAATATATTTGGAACAAGTAAACAAATAATCCTAAAGTCTCTTCAATCTAAACATCATCCTTTTCTTTTTATATTATATTGTTATAATATCTGATAGTAATTTAATATAGGTGACAAATATGCACATTTAATATCTCAAGGTAAAGAGCAAAATGTCATAGAAAATGCAATATGTGTGTCCATAAATTAATGATAAGTGTCGACCATATAAAAAAATACATAAAAACAAAATTTAATTATATATACACATTTTATTGATGAATTTAAAATATCATCTATACAGTTTTCTTTTCACAAATAGTTCATAACTTTCAATATATATATATATATATATATATGTAAAAAAAATAAAATATCCGTTAATTAAAAACAATATTGTAATTATAATTGAAATAATATTTTTAACCGTTTACAAACAATTACAAACAATCTTTAAATCCGCAGAAGACTTCTGTGGATTTAAAGATTGTTTGTAATTGTTTGTAAACCGTTAAAAATATTATTTCAATTATAATTATATATATATATTAACGAAACTTAAATATATTCCAAACAACGGTAAACAATTTATAATACAATATAAATAAAAACTCAATAAAAACTCATAAAGAAATATTTTCGATTATATTCATAATCATTTTCAACTCAAAATGATTCCATTTTGAAAGTTGAGTTGAAAATGATTATGAATATAATCGAAAATATTTCTTTATGAGTTTTTATTGGGTTTTTCTTTATATTGTATTATAAAGTGTTTACCATTGTTTGGAATATATTTAAGTTATGTTATTATATAATTGATATTAGCGGACATTTATTTTGTTTTATTATATATATATAAATGAATACATCGAACTTCTTTTTAAATCTTGTTTTTTTTTATATGACTATTATATAAATATAATAACATTGGTGTGTTGTTATATTTTTATAATAGTCATATGAAAAACAACATTTAAAAGAAGTTTGGGGTATTCATTTATATACATATGTTAACATTTAAGTAACTTCAAGTAATCGTTAATTTAAAAAAAATACAAAAAAAAAAATCTATCTACAGCTTATCAAAGTATTAAAAAAAAAAGAAAAATACAAAGTGAAATATTGTTATTTATATTAGAGCTGTTTTCTATAAGCTGAAAAAAAAATCTTCGGCAGGGTTGTATAAAAGAATATTATAATTATTTACTAATAAAATAAATAATTAATTTATAATATAGTTTCTACACGTATTTCGAAGGTAAAAGTTCCTTTTAATAATACATGTATCTTATCTACTTACGCAAAATAGAATATATCGAAATGAGCAAACAGTTTAAACTTTGTGGCTAATTGTTCTAAAGTGCAAAATATAAAATGTGCTAACACACCCAAGCTTTGTGTGCTTGTGCGTGTTAGCGCATTTTATTAAATATAGTATAGAAAGCAACTAAACAAAGACAATGGCATGTTTAGTAAGTGGCCGAAGTAAATAAAGTAAATATACTATTACAAATATTCAACTAGATTCTTGTTTAACATATAATGATAGGATTTTTATCATACTCTTGCATAATGACAAAATAGATACACAATGAGAGAAATTGTCATCTCTCATATAAAACAAGTTTGTAATAAGAGAAATACACTAACTCTTATACTAATAAAAATTATACATATTACCCCAAATGACAATGCAAAGTATATGATAGCCAATATTCAAATTATTCGTGGAACAAACTAAATTCACCAATGCCATACTTTTAGTACTCGTATGCCAAATCACTGACTAAATATCAACACGATCATTTTTACTCTGAAATAATGTATTTATAAGATTTAAAATTTATAATGAAAATAAATATACAATAGTCATTTTATAACTCTTAATGAGTATAAGCATTCATTCCAAAATATTGTACAGGGTATTTGTAAACATGTACGCATATAAGGCAAAAATACTTTTTCTAAATATTACCTTTGCTATTTTTTTTTTTTTTTTTTAAAAAAAAAAAAAACATTTGTTTAGGATATCTAAGAGGGAAAATAATGCATAGCAACAATTCATAATACAATTATTATCTATGGGCTGCTCTAAAATGGGAAGGTTGCCCTCTAATCCGCTCTTTTTCCCAATATAATATTCTAAAAAAAAAAAATCAAATTGTGCTTTTTATTAATTTAAAAAAAAAAATCAATAAAAAACCATCCCAAAAACAACCCCCCTTCCTTTTTAATTTGAAAAAAAGGAAAGGAAAAAATTAAAGTGTAAAAAAAAAAAAAAAAAAAAAAAAAAAAAAAAAAAAAAAAAAAAAAAAAAAAAAAAAAAAAAAAAATTAATGGAAATAACATCTTTATTTCCTCTTTTTTTTAAAAATTTAAAGTCCTGAATTCAAAGTTCATTTACAATCCGACTTTTAGTGGGTCTCCCAGTGAATACTAATTGTCAGAATAAGAAAGCAGAGTTTATTAAAGAAATTTAATTTTGGCTAATTTTTTAAAAGTTCTAGAGAAAAGTCTAAAGTTTCTGAAACTTGTTTTGAAGAGAATTACAGGTGAATATAAAAAATGAAGGATGCTTGGAAATGTTGATAAACTGTTAATTGGTCCATGCAATAACATTATCCCTCCAGTTATCTTTAAAATGTAACTTCTTCAATGTGACGTTTAGAAAAGAGACATTTACATTTTAGTAGATAGGCTTTTATTTTATGCCTTTGTTTTATTTTAACATTATGCCAAGGAGACTTGGCAGTAATGTAGACAACTAGAATGGTTGCTTCACAAGTCCCATTAGATTATCTTTATCTAACCTACTATCATGATTAATAAGTTTAATACTATTCCATTTTTAAAACTATATATATATATATATTTTGTGTGTGTGTTTGTGTTAAAGATATTTTTAAAACTATATATATATATATATTTTGTGTGTGTGTTTGTGTTAAAGATAACTCCCCCCTCCCCTTACTGCTAAATTATTAAAAAAATTCCATTGTTCGTTTTTCATACTCGCACACACACATTTTACATTTGTTTTCAAATACCTGGTATTGAACTATTTTTAAATTTAACTCTAATATTAACAAAAAATAATAAAAATGTAACTTAAATAATTAATCTTCATATAATTTTATTAAATTTTAATTTTATATCTCTCTTGTTTTTGTTCACACAAATATTCTTTAATAAATATTAAAATTAAAATGATTGTCTATATTATTTCAATCATCCACCTTTTTTTTTTTAAAAAAAAAAAAAAATAACTTATTCACTTAAATGTGAATGAAAGATTTTTATTCCAACAACCTTTAAAAAATAAATAGTTTAAAATGAAAAACAATTTAATATACGAAACAAATATAAACAACAGATCTTTATTTATCAAGTGATAATTTTGACCGCAACTAAATGCAAATATATACCATAAAAATGAAAAAAAAAATATTGTTTTAAAGATCCTGTATATCTTTTTTTTTTTTTTTAATTCACAGCTTGGGCTAACTACTACATTCCTTCTTCCTAATGAACATTTAAAAAAATACTATATCAATGAAAAGAATAATCACAGGAAATATTATTTAGCAAAGGATATTAATTTCCAGAATTAAAACATCTCACTACAACAAGTAAGTTATATTCAATATTAACTTAATTACATTATTTTCTTTAGTCTTTTTGAATTATAAGAAACAAATATATTTTTTCAAAACAAGAAAGCAATAAATTGGACCACAATAACATTATGCATATTAACAAATATAGCCATTCTATTTAACTATGCTTATGTACAGAAATATCTCATTTTAAATCAGCTTGTGTTGAATAACACATCAAATTAAACAAATTACATCTCTTTAATTCAAAGCAATGCAATAGGCCTTGAACCTTCAAGTTATAACATCCCTTTCTATTAACTATGATATTAAACATAAGCAAGTAATTGTAAAAAAATAAGGGTCATAAATATAAAGATTGTTACTTCAAATTTCATTTTTACTAGGTATTTATAAAACAAATCAAGAATATTATGCAAATTACATAATAATTGCAAGACAAATTCAACTTTGAGCCTACTTAAAATTACAGATTCCTGATACCAAACAAAATTATTATTACAAATATCTGATATTAATTCTCTACTTCATTATGCATGAACATCATATTTCCCTCTAATTTCATTCCAAAAAGATATTTATAAAACAAGCCACTAAGATCACATCAGTCATTCTCTAATTCATCTAAAAACACAGATTCTTTATATCAAATGAGATCACTATCAACTTCTTGACAATAAGCCTTTTTTTTCCCACTAAACCCATTTCCACTTACATATTTTATTGTGTTTCGATGAATTACACTTTGGAAATCTATGCCACTGTAAAATAAACAGTTTGTGTTTATCCTGTCATCATTAGCTACAATACGCTAAGAGCTAAATTTTCT
Organism: Epiperipatus broadwayi; assembly: GCA_028023455.1. Taxonomy (NCBI): domain Eukaryota; kingdom Metazoa; phylum Onychophora; class Udeonychophora; order Euonychophora; family Peripatidae; genus Epiperipatus; species Epiperipatus broadwayi. Next base: position 2,819,734 of record JAQFVV010000067.1, on the reverse strand, counting down.
GATCATCTCTGCTTTTTAAAAAACTATTTGTGGTCATATTATTTGATGTAGCAGTCAACTATGCTTAAACCCTTACAATATACATTACTCACAAACACTTTATGAAGGTTTAACGTATATAATAGCTAAAATTTTCATCAGTCTTAAAATTTCTTCCCATCAAAAGTAGAATCGATATATTTATGATTATCATTTAGATAAAATTTGTTAATATATCTTAAACTCTTCATGATACTATTTTCAAAGCAAAATTTGTTTATTATAACAACTTTTCCTTTCTTATTTAAAGAATTATCAAACTTTAAATTTTCATCCACCTATGTTTTTGCTTCATTAAACCCTCAATAAATATAGAACCACCGATTTCCAAATTATCATTTCTCAATTTCAAATTTTCGACATTGAAAGCAACTTTTTGACTATTATCAATCTCAAATTTATTATTTTGTACACCTTCTAATTCTATTTCATCACTACACTTACTAGTTTTTAGTTCTTGGTGCAGCAATATTTCTATCATTTTATTAATCCTAGTAACCAAGTTCATAAACCAATCTGCATGCATTCCTACATATTCCTCTGTAGACTTGTCCATTTTATCAAAATGGTTATCTAAAATGATAGTAACCATAGAATGCTTAACTTCAATGTTATCATCTTTTACATCAACTTTTTCTGCATTGAAAATGATATTTTATTCTCTAATCATGAAATAATCACTGATCTCAAAATTGTTATTTTTTAAAACAGGCAAAACTCACTATATATATTGCCACACACAGCATGCTAGAGTAATCAATGGATGCCAAAAGGCTTGTGCATAAAATCCCCATCTATTGCCTACTCAGCCAATATCTTCAGACTAGTTTCTGGCTTATGGCCTTCGTCAGTGAGGAGCTTTGGATCTGAGAGCACAGCACCTAGATCTTAGGATCTAATGCAACCCTCCAGTAACCACATTTTATCTCCATTTAACTACAAAACTATGAGCCTTAAACTGAAAACACCTTAATGTTTGTCAATTCAAGTTCATCAGCTTATATAGTCATGTGGGTCTGAACCAAATTCAGTACTTATAGATTTTGGTGTCTTTGGTTCTTTAATAACCATAGCGACCACTATCCTATTAGTCAGGATTGCTTTTAAGCCAATAAACATCACATGATGACCACCTCTTATGCTTGTGTATAATTGTTGTTAAAACAGGCAAAACTTACTTTTTTTTTTTTTTATTTTTATATATATATATATATATATATATATATATATATATATATATATAATGTTTAACTTCAATGTTATCATCTTTTACATCAACTTTTTCTGCATTGAAAATGATATTTTATTCTCTAATCATGAAATAATCACTGATCTCAAAATTGTTATTTTTTAAAACAGGCAAAACTCACTATATATATTGCCACACACAGCAAGCTAGAGTAATCAATGGATGCCAGAAGGCTTGTGCATAAAATTCCCATCTAGTGACTACTCATCCAATATCCCCAAACTAGTTTCTGGCTTATGGCCTTTATCAGTGAAGAGCCTTGGATCTGAGAGCACTGCACCTAGATCTTAGGATCTAATGCAAGCCTCCAGCAACCACCTTTTATATTCATTTAACTACAAAACTATGAGTCTTAAATTGAAAACACCTTAATGTTTTCAATCCAAGTCCACCACCTTATAGTCATATTGGTCTGAACCCAGTTCAGTACCCATATATTTTGGTGTCTTTGGTTTTTTAATAACCATAGCCACCACTATCCTATTAGGCAGGATAGGTTGTCTTTTACTAATGTGGTGCCAACTATAGAACTTTCATCCTTAAAATGATCATTTTCCACATCTACTTTTATTTCCTTGTAAATTTAGCATCCACTATGTCAACTAATGCTTGTCTGTCAGCTTTAGCTTCAGCTCTCACTTTATTAAATTTACTGTCCAATTTAGCAATTAATGCCAGGTTGTCAGCTTTTAGTATCAATAACATCTTGAAATATTTTTTTTTATTTCTACCTTGCTAATATATTTCAAACTTTTAGTTTAGGAGCTCTTTGACATATCAGAATTAATATGCCACCTAGTTAAAAAAACACACAAAAAAATTAATAAATGTTTCTACAATATAAAATATACTTACCAATAAACAGTAATAGTCTGGAACTTTCTAGACTACCCATTGTTATTTAAATTAAAAGTATCCAACAAAAGCACAGAAAAACATCAACTTATCTTTGATAGTTAATCACTTCTGAGAAATGGAATATCCTCCAAGTAAACTTTTCCTCATTAAATGTGATATATTTTTTTCTTATATTAAAGTTGACCTAATTATTACATGTGAACCAAAGGTATTATTAACATAAAAATATCATTATTAGCAAAAGGTCATTTAAATCACTTATGAGGTAACATTAAAAAATAACAAAAATAGAATTAGAACTTTAAGATATGTTTGTTGAGCCATTACATCTGGTCACAAAAACATTAATGGTAAATAATGCTGAAAGCTGGCTCTTCAAAGATTCCATGTATTTGGGTAGCAAAACTGTATATATGTATAAAGATAATGGAAAATGAGTGAAAAAAGTTAATTTTTCTTATTTAATATTTACTATGAACTGACTAAGCCAAAATCGTAACTAAAAACATATATAGATAAATACACCAACTACTGCTTTTTAAAACTTGTTTTTATATGATTATTATAAAAATAAAATAATACACCAATGTTTTGACTATTTTATAAAGCACTTTAGGATTTTTTTGCTACGACGTATTACTCCGAAGATGTACTACTCTAATCTTCTGATCATTAAGATAATGTCTCCTAGTGATTTGTGGACAAAGTTAATCACTAAAATTTCTCCACAGATCACATGGGGGCATTACTTAAATATCAAAAGATTAGAGTAGTATGTCTTCAGGATAATATGTCATAGTAAGAAAAATACTAAAGAAGATAGCAAGAAAAATACTAAAGAAGCCATACTAAGCACTGAAATGTTAGTTTGCTCAGACTATGTGCATATATTCTAATCTTTCAGATCTTCAAACCATCAGATCCCCACTGCACATTCTAGCACTATGTGCTTAAAGCTTGTTTTGTACATATGTGTGCATGTGTTGTCTGATCCTTCAGATCTGCAAACCATCAGATCCTCCCCACATACACACACATGCCAGCACTCTACACTGAATTGTCTAATGTAATTATAAATTGTAATTTAGAAAATGTTATTGGTTTGTAAATTGTGGTACACACTGAAATGTATAATGTAATTAAAAATGTAATTTATAAAATAATGTTGGTTCGTAAATTTGTTAAAAATATTTGTAAAAATTGTCAGAGAACAGAAAGCAAAAAAAATATTGGCCCAGTAACATTACATTTCAAAATAAAAACCTGTCATACAGTGCAAATGGTGCTGATGTAGAAAATGTCTTAAAATGTATTATATAAAATGTTTTTTTGTAGCAAAAATAAAGAAAATTTATAAGTAAAATGTAAAAGAAACAAGCATTAAATATATATGGAAATGTGTACATTTTTTTTAAAAAAATAATATCACTACAAAATTAAAAAAAATAACCTGTAATGGTGATATATAAAAATGTACAATATTTAATTATTAAAAACAAAATAAAAAGTACTTACAAATAGCAGTGGTGGAAAATTTCTATAATATCATCAGATTGACAGTTAAAAATTCACTCTATATAGTAATATAATGTCAATATTAATTATGAAATATGTGAAAATATTTTCAATATGATCAAAAAAGTCATTGTTCTCACACCGATAGCAAAACCACAGACAGAGAAATGCCAAAACCTCACATAGGTCTCTCAATTTTTTAAATCTCACAGGTCATCATGATCAAAAAATTACCTTTCTCTTGGATTAGTCATGCCAGTGTCTTTGTTGGCATGATATCATTTATCTAATCTACGATGAAATCTTACCAGTAGAAAACATGTTAAGTGTAATATGTCATAACTTAAAAAATACTAAAGTACCTTTTATAATATAGTATTTTAAAAGTAGCACTAAAAAAATAAAAATACAAATATATAATAATAAAATATGATATTCCAAACAAATCCAAATACATTTAAAAGATACTAAAATTATCTTTATCTCAACATTTTTTCTATTACAAACACTCTCAAAACTTTATCAAAATTATATATATATATATGAAAAACATAGTTTTATATATATATATATATATAAACACTCTCATAACTTTATCAAAATTATATATATATATATGAAAAACAAGTTTTATATACGTCAAAACCTGCTATCGCTCATATTACTGATCAATAGATGGAGCTTTACCAAGACCTCCAAACAAGTGTATTCTGTTTACATTAACATGTCTAAAAAATCCATGCTTGCAAACTGATAGAAACGTTTTGCATAAACGCTTGGAGTCAGTTTTTAGGTCTAGTTTTATAACTCCTATCCCTTCACTGATGAGAGCAAATCAGCTGATCTTATGGTGGAGCAAAATGAAAGAGACAGTGAATATTGACTCTGATGTTTATGTAAACAGAATACGCTTGTTTGGAGGTCTTGGTAAAGCTCCATCTATTGATCGATATATATATATATATATATATATATATATATATATATATATATATATATATATATATATATATATATATATATATATATATACCCATTAAAATACCCTAAAAACATTTAATTAACAAATCTATTATTTTCTTTTTTATTAGCATTCTATTCGATTCAGGTTTAATTTCACTAATGTAAATTTCTTCTTTTATTATTCTTTCATGGTATGATTTTATACATTCTAAACGTTTTATTTCAAAATCTTTTTGTTTAAATTTATTCCTATGATTATAAATAGCAGAATTTTTATCACTTAAATGTTGTTTTAATCTAGTTTCTCATTTATTTTTTGTAGTCCCAACATGTGACATCTTTATATTATTTTAATATAATTCAAACATTGTAGTATGTAAACTGAATTCCTAATCCTAAATTATTACATTCCCTATTATTAATTAAAAAACTAACCTTTTTTTTTCTTTTTATAAGCACACAAATGAAAACATTATATATATATATATATATATATATATATATATATATATATATATATATATATATATATATATATATATATATATATATAGTTTTAAATAATTTTCTAACTTTAACAAATAAATCTTTTGATATATTGAAACCAATATAAATTACCTATTCATTATTATTTCATTTGATTCTATTCTTTATTTTTTTCAATATTTTTATTAGAAAATAAACCTCTATTTTATTTTAGGCTTTTGTTTTGTTTTAACATTAGAACCATGGAGACTTGGAAGTAACATAGAAAACTGGAATGGATGCTTCAGAAGCCCTGTCAGACTATCTTTATCTAGCCAATTATCATGGTTAATAACTTTCATACTATTGCAATTTTTTAAAACAATATTAAAAAAAATGTACACTTGGATTAAAAGTTTCTCATCAAGTATCAAGTTTTTTTTTTCATTAAGGGTACCACCTTTACTACAAAAAGAATGACATCCCGAATTACTATGATTATCTCCTAAAAATCAAGTAATGCTACAAAATTTCTATGAATTGCTTTGCACATCTGCACACACACCTTGCACATTTGTTTTTGAATGTCTTGCATTCAAATATTTTTAAAATTAACTTTAATATTAACAAACAAATATAAGTTAAATAATTAATTTTCACATAATTTTATTACATTTAAATCTTATATCTCCCTTGTTCTTTTAAATACAAAACAGCACACAATTATTATTTGACAAATATTAAAACTAAAATAATTGCATATATTATTTCAATCCCCCGTTATATATATATTTCTATATATATATATATATATATATATATATATATATATATATATATATATATATATATATATATATATATATATATATATAATGTTTTCATTGCTATATGATATAATTAGAGTAGTTGTGAGGAAGTAAGCAAAAATAACACTAGATTTAATCCCAAGACAATTCTTCTCTAGTTGTAAAATCCTTAAAAACCATATAAATAAAAACAAGTAATTGTGCTGTATCACTTGTATCTGTTGATTCATCACATTGAAGGGAAAAACAAGAACATCTATCTATTAACCCTTTCAACAATTATTATTTAATTGGCCGAATGAGTTAAAAATTAAAACTTGTAATTGGCCAACTCACAACTTTAACAAAATCTATTGTTAAAATAGATCACTTTTAATAATATAAATATGTTAGTTTCGTTTGTAAAAAGTATATTACTGAATTGTCAGATTACGAAAGCAAACTAAAGTCTTTTCAAAAATAAAATTTGATTTATAATTTTAAAAAAATATTCAATTGCGGTGAAATAAAAGTAACCGCTATTCAACCAACCAAAAAAGATTGCTGACGCAATCTTTTTTTTTTCACTTTAACGTTACGATCAATATGTAGCAATAAATAAATAATTCTTGGTAATATCTTAACTATTTTTCTAAAATAATTTGATTTTTAGTATTATTCTATCAATAATAATTTGTAATTCAATTCAAATATTGTTTAAAATGTTGTAAACAATTGTTTATCATTTTCGTAATAAAAATCAAAACGAACATAACTTTTTACTTTTTGGCAGCCATTTCCCTTTCTGACAGAAGTGGGACAGCCAATAAGATTCAAGAAAAGTTGGTGAGGAGGCGGTGCTTTGGTTTTGTTTGACATATATTGTCATTTTTATTGATTTTTTACTTGTAAAATAACTCTGAAGAGGGCACCATCTTGCAGAACTTTTGATTTTCTTTTGAATGACATATAATATGTATACGTGGGATAAAAAGTAGCCGATTTAGAGTGACGTCAAATCTTCTCATTTTTAGATGAGTCATGCATTCAATAGATTAATATCATTATATAACTGCTTTTTTTACATGTCCACTCATCTTCTCAATTTGTCACACCACATCACAGTGTTTTGAGAAAGTTATAGATCTTGAATTGCAGCAATAATTTCACTCTTGTTATGAAAATTGTTAGAAAGTGAATCTGATTTTTCCAAAAAAGTTTCCTTTACAAATTCACTCTCGTAAAATGGTTTACATTTTTTTGCTAATATATGGCTTACTTTGAATGATGCAGTAGTTACCGCTTGTTACTTCAACATTGACTTTTTAAAAACTCTTTTTTATTTATTTTTTAACACTTTCATGGATCACTTTCATTATTGGTCAAGTGATGTAAAACTCTGAAACTTTTAATTGATTTTAATTTGTCAAGTGACAAACTCTTTGATACAAATATTCCCATCTTTTAATATATATTAATTTTAGTTTGGTTTTCAAAAAGTATATTAATTATTTGTAATGTTAGGAAAGTAAATGAATGTTCTTTTAAAAATATATTTTTATTTGTATTTTATAAAAATATTCAAAAGCAGAAAAATCAAAGAAAACATTACGAGCGAATTACAAGCAATCTAAACATCATTTATATTCCTCCCAGATTTGCTGTTACAAATTTTTTAAGAATTTTTTAGGAAAAATATTAACATTTTTTGTCAAAATAATTATATTTTCAGCATATTATTAAAAAATTACATCAAAAATACATTATAATTTTTAAATAAATGCCATTAAAATATTCTAAAACATTAAAAAATCAAATAAACAGCTTTGAGCAATCTAAACTCTTGACAAGATGTCAAAATTGTTGCTACGGCTACTACGTTTGGTTTCTTTTTCAATTTACAATCGTGTAAAGTATACATTTTTTAATAAAACCTTACTACTTTTGTAAAATAACTATATTTTTAGAAGATTTTATGAAAATTATTTATAATATGTACGAAACATAATAAAAAAAAAACACTCTTCAACATATATTTTCATTTTAGGGGTGAAAAAATATTTAACAGAATCATCAGCCAATAAGAATTGACATTAGATTGAGAATAGATTATCCAACCAATCAAAACTGGCCTTTTTTTTTGTAAATTTGAAACACTCCTAGTATTTATTTTTTTTACTTGTAAAATAATTCAAGAGATGGCACAATCTTACAGGCCTTGCTCTAAGCTTCAAATCAAGCATAAATTGGCTACTGTAGCTCATAATATAGCAGAGTTAGAGCAATCTAAAGGTGTCAACCACAAATATGCATTTAGGGCTATTAAAGTGTTAATTGAGTTTTAAAACCTCTAACTTTATGTTTTCTCAATTTAGTATTTTGTGGATAATCTGTCTGATACTTGTTATGTAAATCTAAAAAAGTCTCTCCAGATTACACTTTTTAGCAATGGTTATTGAGGTAAAGCATATTAAGCAATAATATTTATCATTCACCATTGTAAAACAGTAATCAAGTTCCCATTCTTCATTGAAATGATAAGTTTTCAATTTTTTTGGATTACTACTCATGTTCATGGCTATACTAAAATGAAAAAAAAAAATACTTATGATAATTTTATTTCCCCAAATTTAACTGATAAGAATTAAATATTCAAAATAAATAATAAATATTGAATTAAACATTTCCCAAGAAAATTAAAAAACTCATAAACTGTGGTCATTAACTCCATTAACAACTTCAGTGTAGATGTCGGTTTCTGAGAACACTCACTAATCAAGTAAGTAGTTAAGTAAGAAAATTCACAATTTAAATTAAAGCATAAAAAATAGTACTTACAATTTAAACAGAAGAAAAATTGAAACTCAATGTGGTCATAGTAGATAATAATAATAATAATAATAATAATAATAATAATAATAATAATAATAATAATAATAATAATAATAATAATAATAATAATAATAATAATAATAATAATAATAATAATAATAATAATAATAATAATAATAATAATAATAATAATAATAATAATAATAATAATAATAATAATAATAATAATAATAATAATAATAATAATAATAATAATAATAATAATAATAATAATAATAATAAAAGAAGCTACCATCTGACACTAACAAATATTCAAACTAAATGTCTGTATTTTTTCTATGAGTAATAACTGCATGCATATTGTTGTGTTTGCACATTACATTCACACATTGCATTCGGTTACAAGTGAAAGACATTAAGTCAGCATTAAAAATATTATTTTCAATAATGATATGACTTAGTGGACTTCACTTATCTGCAATTGAAAAAAAAAATTGAACAAAAATAAAAATAAGAAAAAAACTTGAAAATCATGACTTAATTTGTTTCACTCATAACCCAATGGCTTTTTCTAAACTGGCATTGTGATTGACCAAAATTGGCTTCATGATCAACTGGTGGATCATTATTGTCTTGTTGGCCACCCCTTGCAGATAAGATATCAAGATGGTAAAGAAAAAAAACTTCTAAAAAAATTCATATAATTATTAAATATAGCTTTAGTTATAACAACTGCATATTTCTTCATTTTATACATTTTTATCTTTACAGATATTTTATGCATTCTGATGTTGGAGTGCAAAATAGAAAAAAAGCACTACCAAACTAAAAATTAGATTTATTAAATATTTTCTAGTTCCAACTGCTATTTGTTTATTATTATCATCATCATCATCATTGGTTATATTGGATAGAGTAAATGACTGATGGGAGCTTCTATGAATTGGCTCAAATGACATTTAATTACATCTAGATATATATATATATATATATATATATATATATATACATATATATATATATATATATATATATATATATATATATATATATTGTAACAGTCAAAACATGTCTATCTAGCTAGCGCACTGCAGAATTTAAACCTGGGACATATAACTCAACACTAGGAGAGTTACCTCCCAGAAATCCCAAGTTCAAATCCAAAGTCCAAACTCCACAATGCCCTCTACATGACAACACACTTGATGCTACTAATAGTATAATTTCATGCCGGTGCCAGTGATCCGGGAGAAAACAAAAGACTCTAAATCTAAAATAGCCCTAGGTTAATTTAACAATAACTTATAGATGTGCCAAAGATAAGTTTAATGTACTATGTAATTTACATTGCACCCTGAATAAATAAAAAAATGAAATAAATTTATAAATAAGATTTTAATGATTTGATAATATAATTTAGCGATATAAATTGGATAGTTATATAATAAACAAACAAGATGGCTGATACCTCGTACTTGGGTTCATTTAGATAATGTGTCTAAAATATAGTGACATGGTTGGCTTATGTGAGTCACGTAAAGTCTAACAGAGTTTGAAATATTCTAAAACATTTATAATTGGAGATTCAAATGGAGATTGAGAGTCACTCGTGAATAGATTATAAGATCGAGCTATACTGAACACATTTGAAATTCATTTAAATATAATTATTTTAATAAGTAAAAGGGAAATATACGGTGGTACTAGCGAGTATATGCCGAGGAGGGGTGCAGTTTATGAGTATGCAACTTTAAAATATGGCAAAAGGTCTAGGCATTGGATAGGCATTTTGCCTTTTATTTGGACATCTCTATCCCACTCACAGCTCAAGCCTGGCCTGCACCCAGGAGCTTCATAACTGTGGGGACATACACGAAATAATTCCCATGTGACATTTTAGCACAGGACTGGGAACCGCGGAGTAAAATAAGGGGAACGGATTTGAATGATGATGACCTTTGCCAACAGAAGGATTTCAGCACCCATGCATATTTGCTAGCAACACAGCTTAATTTTCAAAGAATTTGTAAAACAAAGGGCAATTCATTAAGGAACAGAAATAGCTCACTCTCGACTCTCATATTTTCTTGGCCAGCATACTCTCAACACTTAAGATAAGTAAATATTCATTTCACAAAATTATTATACGCAAAAATATTTTAACACATATATAAGAGATACTTTTAAATATAAATGATGGGAAGGAGAACATGCGTGTTTGCGGTTTATAAACTAAGATGGCAACCACGCATCATTTAACTTCCCTATGTAACTTGCATTTGTCTAAAGAAATTAATTATATATTTCATCATAACACATTGAAATAAGGCATTTATAAATATAATAGAAAATCAATCCAAGCACAAGTTCAGCATGCATTAGAAAAATGTTTAAATAAATACATTTATAGAATATACAAAATTGTTAGCTATAGCTTAAAGTTTCCAAGATCTCGGGTTGATTTTAATTACCTTGTTCCTTTAACTATGTTTGTGGGCATTTCCAAACTTGTAGCAAAGTTCTTAAGTAAAGTTATGAGTTTCTTTGGTTCATGGTTCCACAGCAGCTGTTAGTAGATTTTAGAAGCAGCATTTCTTTGGGCTGGATCAATAGGGTTGGATAATATGGTGACAGGACATCAGATTTTGAATGATGGATGGCTGAGGCACATGATCCTGAGGGAAAGACAACCTAAAGCCCATTACCCTGACATTCTAAGGTTAAACGATTTGAAAATGAGATTTCTGTCTAAGCAAACCGATCTGTCTGATGACGCAAATAAAAGCAATCGGAAGATGTGAATGTCAAAATTCAGAAAATAACTTTTTCGCTGTCACAATATCAGGTAGGTTAATTAATAACTCTCTCTAATCATAAATTACAATCAATCAGCCCTATTTATATGCTCTCCTTGATTACAATCTAACCCTGCGGTGATAAAATCCATTCTTTAATTATTACACATTTGAAAAACATGGACTGCATTTTCTAATTAAATCTGTTCATAAACACTGTTTTATCTCATCAAATGTACTAGTAAAACTGGTGCCAATATGATTAAAATTAGCCACTATTGTTCTTTCTTACCCTCACTAATTTAAAAAAATGATGACATGTTTTTGAAAACTAAATAACACTTTACATTTATAAAACACTCTTTCTGAATTTAATTTTCAGAAATATTTCTCAGTGATATTATTTCTTAAAGGCAAATAATTATAGCGATATAATATCACAAAATAAATCGATTCAAAAACAACTTTTAAATAAAATATTTTGACAAATTGTAAATATTATCGCAGTATGTTTGTAGATGAGAATATGTGTCCTACTTTATTGTACACGCATATATACGTAATATATACTTGACGGTTTGAAAATAAAACTATTTAAAAACCATTTTAATTATTATTAAACCCCAGCACCCCATTATACATATAAATTTAGGCAGGATTTTGGTAAATATACCCAATACACACACAATATGATGAAATTAGAGTTTTAAATAAGGCATGGGGGTAGAAAACAGGAAGGCAAGGTAAAACTAAGATTGGTAAAGGCATACTTACTGTTTCAATATATATATATATATATATATATATATATATACATATATATGTACATATCAATATATATATATATATATATATATATATATATATATATATATATATATTGTTCCAAAGTACATTGATATGTAATTAATTTATTATGAAGTCCATGTTTAAAAATATAAAAGTTTAATATTAAGAGAATAAAATGTAAAAACTAAAGAGTAGGGGTGGGTGTATTGAATAAAATAAACTGTAAACGCTGTTTAAAATAATAAGTTATTTTAAAATAACAAGCTGTTTAAAATAAAAGATTTTATTTTTTTAAAAGAAGGAAAAAATCTTGTCATAAATAAATGATTTAATATTTTTTAAATGAATTTTTAATAAAATAATAAAGACATTTTGTTTTATTTTATAATAAATAAATAAATATATGTGCATGCGTGTATGCAATTTTTAATAAAAAGTAGACACTAGAAGCTTATTTTATTTCACTAGAAGAAGAACGCTGCTGCTAAAAATAGTTTTACATTGTTTAAAAAAGTATAAATAGCTTAATTTTTGTTCATTCTTGGTTCAGACTTTCTCATTTTAATAAAATATTTTTGAAGTAATATTTCCAAAATGTTGCACTGTTAAAAAACCAACGTATTTGCAGTTGACCGAAAGCCGCTCTCTACACATTTAAGATCTGCGATTAGTTCAGAAGGTAATCATGTTAAAATAGACTACAAAGAACAGCAGAGTGTGGGGAATGCCAAACCAGCCATGGAAATATTAGGACACAGGATTTATGAAAGAATTTTACCAGTCATCGAGGAGTTAAGAGATAATTCCATTAAACTGTTTCTGACGTATTTAAAAACCTAGGTAATTATTTGACTTTGATATATAAACATTCTGATTTTTTTAAAAAATAAAGATAGACTTTATTGAAAGAACTTTTGAACTTTTTGAATTAAACTTTAAAAAAAAAGAATAAACTTTAAACTTCAGAAGATAATGTTTTCAATAATAAAATAAATAAAAGCAGCTTGTATGAAATAATATTTTTGGCATGCACGTATGTGTGATTTAATTTTAAACTTAAACTTAAAAAACATAATAATAAAATATGAGGTAAGGTGTATAATTTATTAGCTTAAGTAATATATTAAAATGCTTATTTTAATCTTTAAAAAAAAAAAATGTATGTGTGTTTCATTATAAGATAAAACGATGCATTTATTTTAAAATAAAGTAAAACATTTAAATTATTTTTCTTAAAATATTTATGTTTATTCCTGATACATGCGGGTAAGTATCAATATTTATTTTCTTAATAAGAGTAGGAGGTAAAAAATCCAATCATTAATAATAATATTTTAGAAAAGATTTGCCAAGTTAAATCTATACATGTTTAGCATTCAGTATAATGTTGTTATTATTAGTTTTAAAGAAGCAAAGTATTATTTAGAATGGTTTGGGGAAAATTATTTTAGTTTTAGAAAATAATAGCAGTTTAGAAAAGGCAGGCGTTTAAGATACCTTTTGTTTGTTTGTTAGTGGGTGGATGGAACGACTGAGCTAGCAGGACAATTCAGGCACCGGATTATGCTGATCAGATGGACATGCTAATTCTAAAATGTAATTAACTGGCGCCTAAGGGATTTTCTTTCTTCTTTAAAAAATAATAATAAAGTGTTTCTTTGATCGGTATGTATTTCGTAGACGAGTGTTGAATGTTATTAATAGTTCATTATTGATAACAGTTGACATTTTGCCTGAAAACCAACCATTTTCTGAAAGGGAAATTTAGGAGGGCAAAATACAATAAAATATTAATTAATATTTTTATTTGTCGATGCTTTAGTGTTTGTTATTTCCCGTAAGTTTTTAAGTAGTAGTTTTTTTAAATCGTAAGTTTTAGAACATTAAGAGAAGTTAGGTAACAAATATTAAATAATAATAAATAGTAGTAGTTTCATTGAGAGATAAGTAGTAGTTCGTTTTCTTATATAGTTGTCGTTAAGAGTTGTAAAAATAGTAAAAAGTAAACCAGTGTTAAATAATATAAATAGAAGTAGTAGTAGTTATTCGCTTTTTCGTTGTTTGTTGTTCGAAGTTGTTTGTTTGCAAATTAGCAGGTAGGGTCTTAATTAGTCAGTTGGTAGAATATATATATATATATTATTTTTATTATTATAATTATTATTGTCAACATCATCATTATCAACAATTACCTTTAATTTAAAAGTATATAAGCTTTTGATTACTTTAATTACTAATTAATTAAAATGTTTTCTTTCCTTAATTTGCAATTAAAATATATATGTTTTGTTATTTTGTATACTGGGTATATGGAAACATATTTGTACCATATTTTTTTAAGATTTTAAAATCATTAGTCAATAAAATATTAATATATATATTTTTTTTGCTTCTTTCTCCTTTTTTCTGGAGCTGGAATGAAAATGTTTGTCTAAGAGTGACTGCTAAAGATGGCAAATAGTAAAATAAAATCATTTGTATAAATATATTTTTATTGCGATAAAAAGAAATGAAAGCACAAATTGTCATAATTATAAAAAAATTCAAATATGAATTTAATTCGTATTGAGAAAAACAAAATAGTCGTTTAACGACAGAAATAGTAATAATATTAAACAACACTTAAAATCTATCTTTATTTCTAAAAAAAAAAAGTGTTTTCATTACAAGTATATCTTTGGACAGTTTTAATAATTTAAACGATTTAAATGCAATCGTTTTTGAATAAATAAACATGATTTTTAATTTATTTTGATTTGATAAAGTTTGATATTTGTTTTATAATGTTTATTTTAGTAATATTTTCTTATATCTATAAAATATTTTTTAGCGCTGTTTTTCTTTGTAAAGAAGTGTAGAATCTTCGATCAAAAGTAGAAATGAAATATTGATTTTATTATTACTCTTTTGAAGTATTTTCTCATCTTTTTCTATTATACAGAGTATTTTAAAGCTTAAAAATAGCTTCAAGAGTTAAAAACATCCATTACTTGAAAAACGTACAATAACAAAATTGAAACGACTGTTTTAACGCTAATAAAATAAAAAGCATTGTTATATTTTGTAACTTGTATATCGCATTTATTCTTTCATCAAATTTTCAAACATAGCATTGAATGTTTGTAATGTATCATAGTATGAGAGGATGATCTGAATTCTGGATTGGTTGCAATAGAAAAAAGCGAATGTGAAAGATGCACTGCATAGCGGTTAGAAAAAAATATAGTGTAAAATACAATGTACATATAAGATGCAAACACTTTATTACTATTAAATTTACAAATAAATAAACAAAAAAAATGACAAACCCTTAAAGAGACCTGGGGTGATATATCTATTGTTCTATGTCCCTCAAACAGGTACATAATAAATATAGCAAAGTATGTTTAATTAGCTCTAGAAAATATGGTTAAATATGTAAATGCATAACTGTCATGATCATGACCAATATATGCTGAAATATCAAGTTTTAATATACACAATAAAAAAAGCAGTACTGAGTTGCAAAAGTATAAACACATAATGAGATAGACTGGAATATGATCATCTCTGTGCTGCCACATCTATGTCTTTTAATAAGGTCATAGTGGAAATATATTGACTTTTGTGAACTTAATTGGGTCATGGAATGAAGGAATGTGCATCTTCATATAACTCTTATGAACCCTCATTAACAGGCAGGAATGAGCCACTGCACACTTAACATATAACAATAAAACCCTCTGGGTTTGTTCCAAATTTGTGTGGAACATATTTAGTCTGAACCTGTCAAATGAAAGTGTCTGATGCAGAGATATAGGCCTACTGAGAACGCAATAAAATAAACAAGGAATTAGAAAACCTAGTAACACTATTTTATATATAATGACCATTTGGCCTTAAAATTTTAATCTATAAAATGTAAATGGTCAAGTCATAAATTTATACTATGTGTACATCTATTTTATGGGCTAAATCAAGGCCTACACAGTTATTTTATATTATAAAATATATTTTTTTAAAGTAATTACTCCCTGCTTAATTAGAAATACCACCATAGGTCTTACACACACACACACACACACACACACACACACACATATATATATATATATATATATATATATATATATATATATATATATATATATATATATATATATATATAGAAATATTGATATGTTAGCCTAGCATTTGATAATATATTAATATGAATTAAAAGTTTTAAAGAATAAACTATCGTATTGTACAGTATATATATATATATATATATATGTGTGTGTGTGTGTGTGTGTATGTGTGTTAAAAATAGAAATGAAGTTTTAACTTTTAACTTCACATATTAAATTTTATTTTAAAACTGAAAGCTTGATTATAAATAACATGTATGTACTATACATATATACTTGTCGCTTCTAAAAGAAAATAGAGTTTTAACTTTTATTTTGTTAACTGTTTTTTTTTTAAATTGTTTCTAAAACATTGGTAATTGTGTTAATGGCTCAGATTGTGTATTTTAAATAATAGATTCTGAATAGGTGAGTGGAGATTTAAATATCTTGCTTCTATTTAATTACTGAACTTTTCTTTAGATAACATCAAATATTTTAATCATTAAAATATTTTACTAAATTTACCTCATTCTGATTCTTAAACAATAAGTCTGGCAAATTTAAGAATGATCCAGTATATATTGCAATAGTCAATCTTTCTTATTATGTACAATTAATTGTGTGTTATAATACAATAAGAAAACATATTTTAATAATATCATAAGAATATTTTATATAGCACTAAAAACACACTTTAAAAAACAGTTAATACATAAGTGTGGAAGCAAAGAAAGTAGCATATTAAGGAGGGTTTAATAATTTATTGGGAAATTGACATTTATATAATTAAATTGAATTATTATTTTAACAGACCTTCATGAAGGATTTTGAAAAACAGTAGAATTGGCTATCAAGTCACATGGTAGCCTTATATACTAGGTGATTTCTCTTGATAGAAAGGATGTAGTATGTCATCAATTTGGATCATAAGTTGTAGGCAGGGACTTTAATGACATCACATGCTATAGTACCAGCAAAGTTCATACTTGGCTTTTTGTAGATGACCAGAGAAATTGCATTGGTCTACTCACTAGTCATAAAGGAGAAAATAGAACAACACATACTCCCTGTGTTATTATCAGCACAAATATGCCAAAATATCCATTGTCCCGGGTGCCTTAATGTACAAGACAATTATCAAAGTAGTAAAAAAAGAAAGAAATATGCACCAATTATAGTTCAACTAGACATTGAGGCAGCTTTTGACTCGGTGCCTATAGCCAAGTTATTATATGTGTTGAAAAAACAACAACACCTCTGTCCCTACTACATATAATAGCCAATCCACTACTCATCTGTGAAATTTACATCACAGTGAATGGAAAAAAATCACCAGCTCTCAGACCGCATCAATTCATCCCACAAGAATTGTCTTTTAGTGCTTTGTTTTTCACAATATATATATATATATATATATAGAGCGTGAAAAACAAATATATATATATATTTATAGTATCTCTATATAATAGAGGGTTATATATATATATATATATATATATATATATAAACCCTCTATTAACAGAGATACAGAACAAAATAAAAAGCATTTAAATACCAAACACTGCTTTAAATATATCATGCACAGCCTATATTGATGACGTAACTGTTTTCCTCCCTCTAAAAAGAACCTCCCAATACTACAAGGGATAATCAAGAATTACACCTTAAATTTTAATTTAAAAATTAATACAAAAAAACTGCTGCATGGGCAATATACATAGTCAAGAACTGTACAGAGATGTTTAATGGTAAACTGTCTGCTTTCCTTGATTTCACATTATACCTTGGCACCAATGAAATGAGGAAAAATTCAAAATAAATTAAAAAAGATGCTAAAAAAAATCACAGCCTCACTTGAAAAGTCATACCTGTCAGTATACATGAAGGTAGCACTATTTAATCAACTTATAATTACAAAAATTACCTACTACATACCTATAATCAAATTTCCAAAAACATTCATATCTAAATCTCATCAATCTGTAACAAACTAATATGGAAGAGAAAGACAGTGGTGATCTCTTTAAAAAATCGAAACAGACTGCTACATTGCGATGGACTTGGACTCCATACAATCAATGTTTTTTTTACATACAGAAATCAGTAAATCTATTAACAGAAACCATAAAAAGATTTTCAGATGTGGAGTGTGTGATCAATATAATACCCACAGACAGACAACCCCCTTTATATGGATATCTATCCACATTGATTGAAGAACTCAAGCCAATATACAACAAAATATCACTCAATAATGACAACAAGTATACATATACTACACACAAACATGACACCTTATTTATATCCATCAGCTCTTGGGATAGACAACAGGCAACTACCGCAATAATTCAGAAAATGGGAATTAGAATTAAAATTATTTGATTTTCTACTTAAACTTAATCTTAATGCTCTACCCACAACACATTTCCTTAGATTTTGTAGATTCTATACAAATATGGACCCCTTGTTTGAGCTATGTCATAAAGAAGAAAAGACACAAGATCATTTCTTTCATTCCTGCACTGCACTAGAAACAATACATTGACAATGTTTACCACATACAGAAAGGTTAATATTTCAATTGATGAAATACTAAATACTTTTAAAAAATGCAACATCCCTGCTAATCCTGCAGCAACATACAGCCTTTATGCCTACTGGTGTAACAGATGAACTTTTGATCTTGCTAATAACCCTCAACACCATCCACAAACATACCCAATAAAACTAGAACTATTCAGAATTAAAGACAGCATCCTAGCTCAATTAGAAGAGTTTGCAGCCACATGGTCACACTTGAAACCAAGATCCAGTCTATGAAATATAAGTCCAATTTGATAGATGATGACATTTTCAACATCAGCATTTTTCAACTTTAAAAAGATGAAAGCATAAACTGAACTAAATAGAAGACCAAATTTGAAAACAAGTAAAAAAGTATGCCAAAATGATAAAGTCTTATGTACTGAAAAATGTCTTAATTGGGTCTTCATGCATAGTTGTAATTTGTTTTGAATTTGTAACAAATCAATATATTATTTAGTAGATGTGACTCTGTAACTTTTTGGGCTCAATAAAGTTTTGCTTTGAAACATCATCATTATCATCATCATTATAATAATAATAATAATAATAATAATAATAATAATAATAATAATAATAATAATAATAATAATAATAATAACAACAACAACAACAACAACAACAACAACAACAACAACAACAACAACAACAACAATAATAATAATAATAATAATAATAATAATAATAATAATAATAATAATAATAATAATAATAATAATAATAATAATAATAATAATAATAATAATAATAATAATAATAATAATAATAATAATAATAATGATGATGATGATGATGATAATTGTGAATCCTTGATTCTTTATAAAATATTCTTATTTGCAATTTTAATCTAATAACTATATATAATAAAGAAATGATGTTACCTTTTATACTTTGTTGAATAAAATTTTTTGAAAGCTAATACATTAATATATTTATTCAGCTAAATTATCACCACATTGCAATGATACTAAAATAGAGTAAGTCAAAGAATGTTCATTTTTGCCACCTTCATTGATGGTATTCTTTAAATTTTGCTAGGTACACATCTATGCTGGATAAAAATAATTCCATGGAACCTATAATTAGATTAACCCTTACTAATATCTCAAGAATCAATGCTACTACACTCTGTTATTCATGACTCTAGTTTCATATTGATATAAAATATATGTTAGACTGTTATTGTATTTTCAGAGAGTGATCAGTTTCCAGACCATGATTCTAGTGTTATAACTTCTAAATATCTATTTATAATGAATTTTTAAACTATATTTGAAATAATATTTGAAACAGTTATGAAATTAATAACAATTTTATTTTAATATACCAAATAGTAATAAATAATAAATAATAATACATATTATTATTTTATTCTGTAATAAAGACATATTCAGAGAATAATGTGATTTCTTCACACTGTTGAAATATTCTTATAAGACTTTTAGGTTGTGAATAATTCATTCTTTGTTGATTAAAATATAAGACTTATAAGGATTATAAAAGTTTTGTGTTTACAACTTATATCAAATATTTTATCTTGAATAAAATGATTTAAAAGATTAATATTCAGTTGTGTCTTGTAATCAATTATTTATATAAACTTTTTAAAATTATTTTTGATTATACTCACAAAATTTTGTAACTTCAGAGATTTGAAAATAAAAATAAACTGATATAAATAGATTTATAATGATATTTTCAAATGTTGCAATAATAAACTCCTACTGTTATATCTCACCCTGCCTTTCAATAATGGACTAGTCCAGATTCAATATTACCTAGATCGGATTGAATATTCATCACAGTGAAACTTGAACCTATAGCTAACACACTTTTAGATTTTTTTTAATCCTGATTTTCTGCAATAATTGTAATGGTCCAAAACGTGTTAAAACATTTTTAGTAACAAACCAGATTTAAATTTGTAATAAAGAAATTTTATTTAAAACTGAGCACTTTCAATACAGAGTAGTATCATAATCATAGCTTTATGTGATAAAATGAAATTGAGATCTAGATCTAAAGTTACTTTTGAATATTGAATAATATATTTTCATAAAAGAGCATTTTTAGCAGTGGATTTATATACTGATGATGAAAGTGGTTGCTACAAGTATCATTAATTAGACATATGAATACCATAGTTCTTTTTATTGATGGTGTGTTGATCCTTAGCCATGGTCCACATGTTCTCCACCTTTTTCCCCATCATTTCTTTTGGAACAAATAATGTCAGCCATAGAGAGATCAACTGGGTCATGAAAAGCAAGGGATATTCTTCTGTTTTCTTGGATCATGAAATGCAATCAGGCCATAATTTTGATTTATCTCCAGCTAATATAGTTTGTTCCAAAAGAAATAACAGGGTGTGATGGGTGGAAGAGGCATGGTCAAAGACTAAAGATCAACATGCCACCAATAAAAAGGAAAATAAAACTCCTCTTTCTAGAAAATGGCACTTGTAGAAAACACTTTCTTTATTAGTATGTAAATCTATTTCTAAAAATTCAATTTTATAAAAATCTATTATTTAATATTCAAAGGTGGTTTTAAATCTTGATCTGAACTTCCTTTAGTTACATAATGCTGTCAAGTACAGTCAGAAGTGTCAAGCTACCAAAATGTAACTAAAAATGGTAGGAAACTTATAAGCACGATTACAGTCCCTTTTGTAGCTCATTCTAGAAGTATGAGCTATACTTCATAAAACGGTAGCAGGCTCAGTATAACTACTGTCAAATATATTGTAAATACAAGTGTATATTTCTTTTTATATTCGTCAATAAATATAATATCAAAAACGTATGTAAACGCGAATGTGTTTCTATATAATCCAGACTAAACAGAACCCGAATTTGTTTTTATATTGTTAATAAATATATGAGAAACATATTTACAAGCATTTGTGTTTATATATAGTCCAGTCTAAACACAATGATAAACAAATATACATTCATATTTACAAATTTTTTTTACAATGGCTATGCTCCATCTGCTCTATTTGGTCAAATATAACTCCTAATTCTGAAATAAACCACAGAAAAAAAGGACTGTAATTGCCCTTATAAGTTTCCTGTCACTTATTATGTGAGACTGCCTCATAAACAGGTTTGGTGATACTTTCACTTGTACTTGAAAGCTTGTCTCATACCAATGTATGGTTCTAGCAACTTCCAGTCCTGAATGTGGACTTGCCTCACTATGCCAACCATTTAGCTTAACCATTATTGTCTGGATTACAGGAATTATGTATTTCAGCTCTGTGACTGTAATTTTCTTAGAACTTGTATGGGGATTGTTTATTGTTTAATCTATTTTTTCAGCTTGTGATGGTAGTTCTCTAGAGAATGTGTAAACTGCTGATCAGCTCAGTGACAGTAGTTTTTTTGACATACTGTCAAAGGTTTAACTATTTATTGTCAGGTCCCCGTTTTTCTTGAAAATATTTGAATTCAGTAAGGTTCATTGACTATTGGTTCATTTTTACTTTTGGTTATGCATCATCTATCTGTATATGTACAGATCAGGGATCAGTATAATCTAGACAATATGGAAGTTGGACAAGCCATTATTTAAAGACAAAGTAAGATATGATACCTGCACATAAGTATTTGCACCCAATTATATGCATATAATATGTATCATTCCATATTGTACAATAATAACCTTTTAAAATGGATTTCAAAATTAAAATTTATTTGAATAAAAAAACATTTTATGCATATATTATAAAATGCAATAATTACAAATACAGCTTAATGTTTGACTACAACAAATAACTCATTATAATAACATAAAATAAATCACAAACTTTTAATGTCCTAATTGAAATATTAATAACAACAACTATGGGATAACTTTTCATTGTTTATCTTCAAAATTCTAATATATTTTATATATTTATTAATTATTATTATTATTATTATTATTATTATTATTATTATTATTATTATTATTATTATTATTATTATTATTATTATTATTATTATTATTATTATTATTATTATTATTATTATTATTATTATTATTATTATTATTATTATTATTATTATTATTATTATTATTATTATTATTATTATTATTATTATTATTAGTAGTAGTAGTAGTAGTAGTAGTAGTAGTAGTAGTAGTTGTAGTTGTAGTAGTAGTAGTAGTAGTAGTAGTATATATAGACAAGATGGCGGACAAGCAGTAATTCTTGCTAGCATTGCTCAGTTCTATTTGCTTTTCTTATACATCTATTGTGAAAGCTGTATCCTGAAAATGTTTGAATCAAGTTATAAACCTATCACTGACACACTGTGAGGCAGTGGGGTAAGTAAACTCTTGTGCTATTGTAGATAATTCTTTTATTGTTTTGATGGATTACAACGATCCATCAAATACGTTACAAATGGCTGCTCCTAATGGCCAAATTGAAAAATCCAAATCTAATCTTACCTTAAATCATCCTACTATTAATCAAACTTCACAATCTTTAGTTCATAGTAACCAAATGTATTCCATATCAGCTAAATCAATTAATAATCATGATCTCTTTTCCACAGAAAATTTGGAAGTTAATGTTGACTCTGACGCAGAAATACGAGGACCTAGAGACAACATGCTAAACGTTTCTGCGTCAAGCAATACAACTCAAAATTCTATTAATTCATCACTATTTATAAACTCCATACAATCAAATGTGAAAATAGGAGAGCTCATGTACAACGAGCATGAATATCCAGAGCTTGCAATAGCGAGTGAAGATCAAGTTAAAGAAAACAAGGAAAATAGTCAATCAAAATCAAAGCCTATAACAACAAAACAATTTCAAGTACAAAATAACAATAGAGAAAATATCATGAAACACAATATACAGTAGAACACCTAATGAAAATAGTAATACTAAATCCAGAATCGTTAGGTCCTCCCCTTCATTGCCTATCGCCCGTGGTATTACCACTTCTGATTCTTTAGCAGAGGTGATGGGCCTTGATGATGGAATGGAAGTTTCCTGTTTGATGATGAATCTACAGAAAAACAGCACAGAATATTACTCCTGAAGTATACGATCAAATTAATACCAAATTTAACGAAACAATACCAGCTAGTCTTCTTAACTCGTTCAAAAAATTTGAAAACAATAAAACCATCATTATGATGGTTACTAATTCTAAATGCGAACTTGCTCGTTTTACTTTTGATGAATTCTACCAGATGTTAACAGATAAGAATCTGTGGTCATACATATATAAAGTTCTAATGCATCTGAACAACAGATACCTTTGTTTGGAGTTCCACAATAGGACTCAACAACAAATCTTCCGAAAACATATTAAATTTCTGGGGAAAAAAATAATTTGTTACATTGACACCAATCGCCCCCTACATTTGTACAGGATAATTAAAAATTGTCATGTTGATTTTAATGAAGCTGATTTACATTTGCTAATGAAAGATTATGGCAAAGTTATAAATTTCTCATATCTTAATCACAGAAAAACAGTTATTCCTATATTTTCTAACACTGCAATATTTTGTTTAATTATGAGAAAAGATATTACTCCAATACAACATTCCTATGACGCATGACACTGAGGCATCACCACTGGTAATAACGTTTAGGGGCATTCCACCTCAATGTTTTGAATGCAAACTTAGAACGCATTTGGTTAACGACTGTCCTAATAAATATTGTAACAAATGTGGATTCAAAATCACCAAGCTACATGCTCAAATAATATAAATGCAAAAAACCAACTAATCACATACCCGCAAAAAATAATGGTAATTGTATTGTATCACAAACAAATCAAATTACCACCCAAGAACCAAATACTCACACACACTCGGCAATAATTTCACATACTAATACTGTCTCTCTTACAACATATAACACAGTCCTAAAATCCACTCTTGAAACCAGGTCAGAGTCTATACCATCTTTTAACACTGATCAACAATCAAGTATGGAAAGTAGCGGTGTGTTGCTAACATCATTTAATACTGACCAGCAATCCGTGAGTGAGGCCAGTCCACTAGAATACACTAACCATTTAGAATCTTCTTCTGACTCCATGTCAACAATGACTGAAAGTAGTAATTCTTTTCAAAATGCTAAGAAAAACAAGAGAAAAAATAAAAACAATGGAGCAATTCCAAAGGTCAATCCCAGTGAAAATTCAAACTGTGACAAGGGCCAGGCTAACCAAGCCCCTAAAAATAACCAAAATGTAATTTCTGCACCAGTTAAGAAAAAAATGAAGGCAACTAACACATCCCCAGTTAACAATGACAACACTGAAAACCCTTATTGTACTAAACAATCAATGAAGGAATCTTCTGTTGAAGTTAGTCAACTTGATGTCTACAAGGAAGGTGTGGACATACATAGGAGAGCTTCCAGAGGTTCAAAGGGTGACTCATCAGTGGCCACCCAGATAACCTAGCAATTCTAAACATTATCATCACTATGTATTCAGTTATTCTGGTGATGATCTGTTATTGGCTTGCCAATTTGATTTATTTGGACTCCTTCTTCCTTTGCCTTGTTATGAAGCATAGCCAGTCCATAGTTGGTAATCAGGTCCTTAAAACCCTCAAAAACACTCTATTGATGGGTATAACACATGAAATAAGTAATAACTTAGAAGAAATATACCAAATGGCATTTGCTGATGGCCTTTGTTGTACCATTCCTCTAACTTCCTAATCAACTAACATGCTTTTTTCTCTAGTAGCTGTTAATGTCAGAGGGTTACAATCTCTCCAAAAAATCTATGCAATATCCAATTGGATTGAAATATACATACCACATCTCTTTCTATGCATTGAAACTAAATTATCGGTTAACTCAATAATCAACCAGACCGATACTTTCAGAGGTTTGGATTTAATAGATTTTCCAACTCTAACACCTCATCTGCAGGAGTTGGAATTATCAATCACCATGCTTCTCCTTTTCAATCAATAAACATACTATACTTGGACTCACATATATGCATAACAACTTTATATAGTCAAGCTTACACAATTAACATTATTCTAGTATACTTATACAATCAACCGAGTCTTATTTATCAGCTAATCACTAATATAAATGCAATACTAGCTACCAATCCCGTTCCCACAGTCATGATTGGTGATTTTAATATGCTATACTCTAAATTCACCTTCAAATACCTTCACCTACTAAATAAAAAAAAAACTTATGAGTGGTGAAGGATTCTTCTCATCAAACTCTATCTCATATTACACTAGGAAAAATTCCTCATTAATAGACCTCATATTCTATTCCCCAGAATTACATTTTCTAATACAGCCATCTCTAATACCAGTTGTTTTCTCAGACCATTTGGCACTTACAGTCACTATTAAAATAAATATGCTTGTATTTGAAGCTCCATTACTAACTAATACCACTAGACTGCTTCTCAAATCCAGTGCACCAGAAGCCATCCTCTCTGATATTTACATTTATTTTAATAAAATTCATATACTTACTCTTCCATCAGAAGAAGCATAGTTCAGCTTCATAAACATCATTACATCCATTATTAAACATTACACATGCAGAACTCCTACACCTACACATGATGAAGAAACTGGAGTTGCTACACCAAAAAAATCGAAGCACACCAGCCAATACCTGCTCTATACCTTCAATTCTACTTCTCAAGCAAGAATCCAAGCAAATGCAATTAGTTTTGGCTGATTACTTAGCTACCAAAAAAGCAATTTTTTTTTTAAAAAATATGCATAACTGGTCTAGAGACTACATAATCTGGGCGCTAGGATATACTAGTAAAAAACTCATGCCCACATCAATTCTGCACAACTCAAAAATAATAACTGGAGAAGGAATGATTGTGCCTTTGCTTGACTATTTTAAAATTAAGCTCCAGTCATGCCCCCATCCTAGCATGACAAATCTCAAGCTCAACAACTTTAAGGACAATCACAATATTACTAATGAACAAATAATAAATAAAATTAAAAAGTACCCTGATAGTGCACATCCTGGAATACACGCAATTCCAAAATTTATATTAGAACACCTTAACTACTTCACTGTACAAATAATTCAAAAGATGCTCAGCCATCTTTCAAACCAAATACATATTATTCCACAATTATACCCTATCTCCCTTGTTCCCTTTCTCAAAAAACCCATTCATCCTACACCACTAAGCAATATCAGGTCAATTTCCATGTCTCCACTGGTTATTAAAGTAGTTGAAGCATTACTTAACAACAAAATTCAACCACTCATCCTGCAAAAAATCTTGAAGTATCAATTCACAAAGAAGAAAATCTCCATCCCTGAAGCACTCTTCCTTTTCAGAGCCATGATTGTTCAAATCAGAGTTAATAAAAAGGCAGCAACAATAGTGGTCCAGCTGGATACTGAGGTGGCTTTTGACTCCATTCCAATTGATAAGATTTTGGGGGCTCTTGAACAGTACAACATTCTTTTATCACTTAGAAGCATTCTGGAAAATTTATTGTACAATAGGTCCATTCATATTACATTAAATGGAAAATCATCTTTCAGTTTTGTTCCACACAGCTCCATTCCACAAGGCTCACCACTTAGTGCCCTCTTATTTATTTCCTATATTAACCCTTTGTTGATTGAAATGGAAAAAAATTGCCACCTGTGGTTCTATCTCAAACTAATTTCACTATAAACCACATATCCTTTATGGATGATATAGTAGTCTTCCTACCTTCCAAGAAATATATACCCATGCTAAAAGACATTCTAAACAAATATACACATGACTACTCACTCAAGTTCAACACTGGAAAAATGGCAACTTGGAATATTCTTACAGGCAAACCTAATGATTCTTTAAATCCCCTCCACATTCTTTTTTGGGAATCCCTTTCCACCTGTCAGTGGGTGCCAGAAGGACAGCCATTCAAAATCAGCTAATGACATCAATTACTAAAATTATGAACTCTCTTACTAGGGCTTACCTTTCAATACACAGTAATACCACACTCATTAACATATTCATACTACCCAAAATTAACTATTATATGCCAGTTGTTAGTTTTACCAAGGCTTTTATTCGAAAAATAAACTCATTATGTTGCAAATTGATCTGGAATAAGAAAGCCATCTCAATAAGCACCAAGAACCTGCAGAAGCATACAAAGTTTAATGGATTTTCATTGCACTCAATAAACACCTTCTATTACCAAAGAATACATAATACTCTAGTTAAAATTGCCACCAATTTCCCTATTTTTCAACCATACTTAAAAATAAAAACAACTGATACACCCCCACCTAGCAAGAACAAGTTTTTAAATAATTATTACAAAATATTAACAGGAATTCAACAAACAATGAGTTTAGTACAAAGATTGATTATTGGACTGCACATCAAATCCTGAACAAGATGGACACTCAATTATCTCTTAACAGTTTTCCCAACATAAACAATAAAGCAATTATTACTAAATATAAGTACTGGAATCTTGAACCGAAATACCTAGATTTCATGATTAAGATCAATTTAGAGGCCTTGCCCACAAATGAATTTCTCTCAAGGAAAATGTGATATGCAAAAATAGACCCTGTGTGCTGCATCTGCAACAGAGAGGAAGAAACAGTGAATCATTTTTTGCTGAACTGCTCATCACTGACAAAATATAGGCAACTGATCACCACAATCTCACACAACAATAGAATTACCATCAATACCTTAATTGACAGTTTTTCAAAAGGCTTTTTCCCAACAATCAGGATATCTATTTATCTGCTATTTACATTATGGTTCATTAGATACCACTTTGTATTTAACCCCACTTCCTGCAAATTTGAGTCACTGTTTCTAAATAAATTGGAGAAAATTAAAATTAGGGACCGGCTCATTGCCACAGTTGACATAGTGGCAGCAACCTGGAGTCTAATAAAACTTTAGCTCTAATCAAATATAAATAGATGCAGTAATCAAAAAAGAAGAGTCAAAAATTGATTCTACTAACTCAAGCAATAAAATTGGTGCGGTGGAGCCTATACCTCCAAGAGTATAATTATGTGGTAAGCATTGTAAGGAGTTTGAATAACATTGTGTGGCTGATGCTCTTTTAGCCATAACCCCAGTGCATTGCCATCATATCTCATGCTAGCTGAAAATTACATGTGGCAGGGAATAAACTTAAGGGTTAATGAGAGGTAGAGAATGATCTTAAGAGATTTGCTTAGCATCAGAGGAAGGATGGCAGTTAAGTCAAATAATTGCACAACTGGAGAGGAACACAAGGAAAAGCGAGGATGAGTCCAGATGTTGGATCACCGATACAAACTTGACCAAACTATTTTCTCCAATACAGAATGAAAAGGGGACCGGAAAGTTGGACACCTGTATACTTGCCCAGCAAATGCGAAATGCTAGTGACTCATGTCCACCAAATATATTGATACTATGGGATGTGGACTTGGAAAGTGCATTATACGAGTGGTTTTATTGGCCAGGCATGCATAAGACTGTTGTGAGGATGATCAGCCAATGTGAACTTTGTCAAAAACCAAGCCTGCTAATAGGAATTATGCAGGTCCAATGAGCTCCATAATCCCAAAGAAGCCATGTGAGATGATTTGCAATAGACTATTATGGACCATTCCGGCCTTTAGTAGAAAAAAAATGTTGTTAGGTGGTGTCTGATCTATTCAGTAATTTTGTGGCTGCATATCCCATGACTCAAGCAAATACCCAGAAACACCATATGTCTCCTTGAAAGAATATTTTACAGATGATAGGAAAACATCAAAGCATCCTCTCAGATCATGGCACACCATTTATCTCTGCAGAATGGAAAGCATGGGTTCAGAAGTTGGGGCTCCTAACACATACTGACATCAATTAGGAATCCACAATCAAACCCATGTGAGCGAGTGATGCATGAGTTGGGTAGGTTGTTTAGAATGTACATCCCAACTAATCACCGAGGATGGGTTAAAAAGATTCCAGAAATACTGAACTACATAAATTGGGCAGTTAACGAGTCTACAAGGTTCTCTCCTGTGTGGCTCCAGTTTGGCAAGCATGTCCCTAAATTAATGAAGGCCAAAATACCAGGGCCAAAGGAAATGCCAATAAATGTGGAGGAGGACCAAGAGCAGGCATATCAGTACACTTTTGAAAGAGGAGTCAGGAAAGAAACAAACATACACCAGAGAGGCCATCATTCTTTAAAGTTGGTGATCTAGTCATGGGTGAAAACCCCACATGTGAGGCGAACCAGGGGAAATTTATCTGTAAGAAATTTTGCAGTTTATATGAGGAACTTTCCCTATTGTTAAGTGACAAAGGGGATAATGCATTCTGGGTAAATACTGGGCAGGGAGGTAAGGGGCTCGTACATTGCTCGATTCCCTCAAGCCCATGCCATTACAATGGTTCACCGATATTTAGGAGCCATTCAAATCCATAGACTGTATTTGAAGGCTTCTGGGAGGGGAGTAGTGCAACAGGGCAGGTATAATCAAACCCTGTTGTGATAATTAGACAAATACATATTTGTATACTTAACACATTATTAAAATGTATATATATATCTTATTACTAACGTATTATTAAAAATATATTACTTTACTAACAAAACTAATATTTACAAGTTGATGTACAATCAACGGTCATTTGCGTGGTCGTATTTAATTAAAAAGAACTCATAGAAGAGGTATGGGGGGTTATACACTTACTCTGATTTTTTTCTCTTTTGCCAAACCCAGCTATACACATTGCTATGTATATGTGTGAGTGCGTTTTTGAACCATTAAAAATAAAAATTCACAAAATAAATAATAAAAAAACAAAAACATTTTGTTTGATAAACTTTTTAAATATATACATGATAAGTCAACAAAAGAACTCTAAAAGTCAAGATGGAAGACAGTGATTTTGCAGAACAATGGAAGTAATTATTATAAAAATCTTGGAATGTCTAATTTTAATTAAATATTAATTGAAAAGAAATAGGTGTAAAAAGCTTTTGTGGTGCATTCCAACAAAGGCATATGGAATGTGATTGGAAATATAATTGAAAATGAATGAAAAGAAAGATAAATTTGATAATTAAAAAAAAAAAAGGAATTAAGTTTTAGTATAAGTTTGGATGGAAAAGAAGGCAGATGTTAGACTGATATACAGAAATAAGAATCCAGAAATCAGATTATATATTGATAAAATATGGTCAGGCTGGAGTAGAAGCTTCAATGTGTGAGGTGTTCGAATATTTCCCCCGAATGTATAGCAGCTGCCGATATCGGAGAAGGGACATCCAGACCGGAGAATTGCCTCAATAATTAACAATGTTGAATCATCATAAGATGAAGAAAATAAATAGACTTCAGCCATGGTATCTGAACTTCAAAAAAAAGTTCATTGACAAAGGACCGGATATTTTCTTTTCACCAGGTGAATTCGATCAATTCCCCAGGGAAACGCAGGTACTCTTTCTCTATTTGCATGTATATGTCACTTTTAGTAAGCTTACTCCACGAAATTGAGAAAACTGTTATTTGACAATTGTGAACTTAAAATTTCTTTTCTTTTGCACGGAGAGCTCAAAATTATTTCCTATGGGATTTATTAGTATATAAATTAATCCATAATTAAATCTTCGGTGCAAAGTACATATTATAGCATATTTGTGTGTGTGGGAGTTTTGGCAAAGAGAGAAAAGAGCAAATAAAACCAAAACTGATATGAATCTTTGATTTAAAAGTGAAAAGAGACACTAATTCAACTGACGTAAATAATATATGTTCTTTTTTTTTGGATATGTAAATATCATTGCTAATAAATGTGTTTAAAATGAATGGTTTTTTTGTGTTGTGAGTTTTTTAAAATAAAAAAAAAAGAGAGGGTTAGATCTACTGCCGGTAATTTTACTACCCGTCCTGAGCCAGAGCTAGTCCAGGGCATTTCCATATTGGTATTCCAGTTCACTATAGAAATATAAGATTGGCGCTTGAGGTCATAAATTGATGCTCATAAATATGCATGGGCGATGAAATGGAATAATATTATATATATTTTTTTTTAAACATACGCAT